>CM067171.1:119886835-119921835 GCA_034093135.1 Erigeron breviscapus | reverse complement strand
GGGGTGCCGTTTGTGAGGTCTTGCATCATTTTAGTGAATCTTCTTCTGGTTTTAGATTTCACATAATGGTTGAGAATGAATGCAGGAATGTTACATTGTAATAGAAAGAGTTTGGTCAATTGTTAGAAGATGTCAACCTTCTTCGTGAAGACCTTCCACAAGAAATGGTTCAAAATGTTGATACTGGGCATTCTCGTGATACTGGAAATGATTTTATTAATGATGAGATAGAAAATTCTGATCACGATATGGAAGATTTTGATTCGGATTCAAATCTAGATGATTTAGACAGTAATGAGATAGACAATAATATCTCGAATCTTCAGTTTGAAAGTGATGAGTCGGACGGTGATGATTAGGTAACCTTATTAAGATAAATGGTTATTCATTTTTTTTAACTACTTGTCTTATTCTTGTACTAATATACCATGTAACTTAACTTTTTCATCTAGTAAGGGTTGAGGTCCAACCAAGCTAAAGTTAAAGCTGGTGGTGGGTGCTGAAGTGAGAGAGTTCTGTAATTTTTTTTGGTGGTTATGTACCCATTCCTAAAGACCCGTCCTCGGAGCAACAACAACCTCAAAGTTTAGCCATCAAATTATTTTGGAGACTTACTGCAACTAAGGTTCCAACATTTATAGTAAATTTATTTTTGTCAAAGATTAGATTTGTTTTCATTTCGAATAAGGACGTATTCAAGTCGTTCTAACTGACTAGATACTTGATGCTTTGGATTAATATATTCCTGTGCATTTTTTGGTTATTTTTTTAGCTTTGTTAATGGGTAGATTGCTGATGTGAGGAGTCATTCTGACTTTATGAGTATAATGTTAGTGGGTAATTGATAGCTATTACTGTACTTGTATGTGTTCTTGTTTGTCTTTTCGGATGACTGACGTGAAGGGGTGCCGTTTGTGAGGTCTTGCATCATTTTAGTGAATCTTCTTCTGGTTTTAGATTTCACATAATGGTTGAGAATGAATGCAGGAATGTTACATTGTAATAGAAAGAGTTTGGTCAATTGTTAGACAATTAGCACATATCTGGTTTTTCTACAGAGTTTGAATTACGGGCGAGCTTCAGCTGTGTTTGTGACTTTGCAGATGCTGCTATAATGATGCAGGTAATCTTTTAGTTGTATAATGAAAAGTCAACACTCCCTACTTTTCGTTAACACATGTCTTTGTTTGTGAGCAGGGTAGATATCCACTTTGTTGAAAATGACATCAACGGAGTTGGATTTTGGATTTCAAGAATGCGGATTATGATTAAATGGTTCTTAGAATGAACCATCACCAAGTGGTCCATGGTTCTTTATAAGAGGTCTAAAGTTTGAATCATGTCCTAGACAGATATTTTGGCGGTGGCTAGGGAAATAAAATACACCAATGAAATATATATGTTGCCCATGTATTAGAGGTTTAGTTGGGGACTCAAATTCAGTAACTAACAAATTTCGTTCCAAAACTTTTGGCTGTGCAAACATTTTTGTAACTGGAATTTAGTCTCAAGTTTTTCACCATGTATTAAGCGTTTAGTTGGGACTGAAATTCAGTAACTAACAAATAACTTTAGTTTTAACTATGTTGCTCATGTATTAAGGATTTAGTTAGGACTAAAACTTAGTCACTAACAAATTTCGTTCCAAAACTTTTGGTTGTGCAAACATTATTGTAACTGGAATTTAGTCTCAAGTTTTTCACCATGTATTAAGCGTTTAGTTGGGACTGAAATTTAGTCACTAACAAGTTTCCCTCTAAAAAGATTTATTGCGCAAACATTTTTGTAACTGAAATATAGTCTTAAATATGTTGCGTATGTATTAGGGTTTAGTTGGGACTGAAATTCAGTAACTAACAAATAACTTTAGTTTTAACTATGTTGCTCATGTATTAAGGATTTAGTTAGGACTAAAACTTAGTCACTAACAAATTTCGTTCCAAAACTTTTGGTTGTGCAAACATTATTGTAACTGGAATTTAGTCTCAAGTTTTTCACCATGTATTAAGCGTTTAGTTGGGACTGAAATTTAGTCACTAACAAGTTTCCCTCTAAAAAGTTTTATTGCGCAAACATTTTTGTAACTGAATTTTAGTCTCAAGTTTTTCACCATGTATTAAGCGTTTAGTTGGGACTGAAATTTAGTCACTAACAAGTTTCCCTCTAAAAAGTTTTATTGCGCAAACAATTTTGTAATTGAAATATAGTCTTAAATATGTTGCGTATGTATTAGGGTTTAGTTGGGACTGAAATTCAGTAACTAACAAATTTCCCTCAAAAACTTTTTTATTGCGTAAACTTATTTGTAACTGAAATATAGTCTTAAATATGTTGCGTATGTATTAGGGTTTAGTTGGGACTGAAATTCAGTAACTAACAAATTTCCCTCCAAAACTTTTTATTGTGGTGATATATTGGTAACTAAAATATAGTCTCAAATATAGTAGCGATGAACTAGGGACTGATTTTTAGTTGCCACAATCAGTCAATAAAATGTCAGTCCTTAAAAACATTAGTAACTAATTTTTCAGTTACTGATACTATGTTTCTGAGACTGATATATCAGTCTCTAAAAATTCAGTCCCTGAAGACCACTTTTTTTGTAGTGGGATGCCTGGTGAGCTGACTCTGACTGCTGTTGCATTCTGGCCAGATCTTCAGCAAATCGTTGAGTAGCTTCTTTAGCCATGAAACATTTGGCATCTTTGTACAACTCATCATCAGATGATGTAGCACTTTCAGCCCAGTCTTTGGCTACCAGACTTTTCTCATTTTTGTTCACCTTCTCAGTCAGCTCAGCTATTTGTGCTTTCAAGGCTTTGTACTTAGTCTTGAGCTTTGAGTACTTTTCACCTCTTCCACCTTTGGCTGGCACAGCTTGAGCAGTTTCTTTGGATCTACAATCACCAGCCATATGTCCAGTTTTGCCACACTTGTAACAAGTGACTTTGGACATATCAAAGGGCTTCTTGGCTCTATCAGCTTGGCCACTTCTTCCCTTTCCTTTAAACTTGTTAAAGGATCTCCTTCTGATCCTTTCAGCCAACATAGCTACCTCATTAGCCAGTTCATCACCATCAGATTCCTCACATTCAGATTCAACACAAACAGAGTTATGGTTAGACATCACAGGAATATCATCATTTACATATGGAATGATCTCATTGCTAATAGAACTAGGGTGTTCAGTCATGGAAGCAACAAATGCAGCAGCAGGCTGATTATAAGAATCACCCATAGCTATTAATTTTTCTGCCTCTGAACATTCTTGGTTATGAAGCAAACCAAAGAGTCCAGGGAGATCAAGATCATGGTAGACAGCACTTAATTTAACAGATGAAATATAATTGTTCCATTTAGGAGGTAAAGAATCAAGAAATTTGCTCTTTAAAACACTATTACTCTTATTAATTCCAACAGTAGCTAAATCATTAACCAAAGCATTAAAGCGGGTATGAGTGTCAGTTAAGGATTCATTTCTCAAAGAGAAGAATCTCTCATACTTCCTTGTTAAGGTAGTTATGGTGGACTCCATGGAAGTAGAACAACCCTCAAACATGACAGTCAATGTACCCCACATTTTCTTTGCTGTAGAACACATTTTTATTGAATGATAAAGGTCTTTGGGCACAGCCTGGACAATGAAATTTCTGGCCTTCACGTCCAAGTTAGCCATTCTCCTATCCTCATCCCCCCAATCTGCCCTATCCTTTACTATGGATTTAACTGTGGCAGGAATGGTTGGATGACCTTCCCTAACCACAGCTTCAACCACTACAGTCTGAGTAGGAACATAAGGACCATCCTGAAGGATGTCAGGCATTTTGTTATCGATGGATTCAAGGAACAAAGACATTCGACCTTTCCACCCACTGAAATCATCTTTGTCAAACATGGGTGGTCGGGTTGAAGAACCATTATCAATATAAGATGACATTACGCTTTACTATAAATGAAAATATGCAAGGATCAAGTCAAGTTAATTCTCAACCTGGCTCTGATACCAATTGTTACGTCCCAAGGTGTATCAATATACCAAAGTATATTGTACATAGGATAGTTGTAGAGGGGGGTGAATACAACTTTTCTCGAACTTTACAAACCTTTTAAGCAACGTTTTAAGACTCAAAATACTTAATGCATGTAAAGAACAGGAATCATTAAAACAGTAAAGCAGTAAAGGATAAAAGCATTCTTGAACACAGATTGTGATTTTCAAATGTAACTCTTTATTAAGATATAATCTATACAAAGAATTACAGGGTTGTTGCGGAATAAAGATAGCCTACAAATATCTAAACAACCCTATGAAATGACAAACAACAATCAATAAGTTTCAGCTCAAGAGACTCAGCCCAAGCTGATCTCGTACAGACTAAGCTGTGTGTAAGAGCAGAGAAACTTTGTGTGAAGAATGATTCTCAGGAAATGCCACACATATGCATACAAGGAGTGTTGCTTTTATAGGCGAAAGCTCCTCGTCACTTGGTGTCCAAATCAACCACGTAGTCTTCTTGTATTGGACGATCAAAAGAATAATCGATCGTGCCTTCATCGTACTTGTGGTCCCCCACGTACTGCAGCACATTCTTCATCGTCCAATAAGAGTATGGACACGCATATGTAAACAACCACCAACCTGGATACTAGGAATATTCCTAGTCACGTCATAGTCCTTATCTTCAATCCAGGTTGTTATCTTCACTTTGATTGTTGACACAGATTGGGCGGTTTGTCACGACACCAATCTGCCTAAGTGTTCCAAGCTGACTGCTAGTTCCAATCTGTCTTCCACTAACAGTTTGGTCCTCTATCTTCAATCCTCCTCTTCGACTTGGATTGAATGCTTTAATATTGTTGATGCAGCTTGAATAACACTTGCTTCCATATAGTATTACAATTACGAACATGAAGCGTGATCTGGGTCAGTTACCTATTGCAAGCTGTGTCAGCTTAGTCTGACCCAGATCCGATTACAAGAACCAAAAGATTACTAAGTGTTTATAGGTCAGATTTGTCATCATTAAATTTACAACAAACATTGGGACTCAACAATTCCTTTTACTATATAACACCATACATATTTACATCAAACACATACAAATCTAATACATATATCAAACACACGCACTATATGGATATTTTTGATTCGTCGTCATCAGAATTGGCACGCCCTTCTCGTTCCTCTTTCCCATGCCAACTAGTCTTTAGCAACGGCTATCACCCCTTTTCTTTTCCTTTTGTCTATTTTTCCTTTTACTATATAACACCATACATATTTACATCAAACACAATCAAATCTAATACATATATCAAATACATACAAACACATTCAACCACACACTATATGGATATTTCCGATTCGTCGTCATCATCATCATCCTCTATCAATTCTTTGGGCTCGGACGAGTATGATGGTGTCGTTGAGTGTGTGGTTTCTATGGCCGTTAATCTAGCAATGCGAGTCGCGACTAAGGAAGGGATTTAGAAAGAGGGTAGTACTTGTACGTTGTCGTGTAGAGGCACAAGAGCGATTGATGCGTGACTACTTTGCGAACGAACCAACTTACAACCCGAGTCAATTTAGACGCCTTTTTTGTATGCATAAGTGTTTGTTTTTGAAGATATGTCACTTGGAGATGGAGTGTACGTATTTTCAACAAATATATGACGGTGTCGGGAATCTAGGTATTACCGCGTTTCAAAAGTGTACGGCCGCAATTCAACAACTAGCATACGGCGAGAACAATGACTTGCTTGACGAGTACTTACATATGGCAGAAAGGACTTCAAGGGAGGTACTTCAACATTTTTGTAAACATATTTTCTTAAGAAACTTAAAAGTACATATTTTTAATGTATATATATATATGTTAATTATTTATATTAATGTATCTAAGTTAATTGTTATTTTATAAGTTACACATATATTTTTTAATGTACATATATTTTTAGATACAATTGTTACATTTATTATTTTTAGGTATACGTGAATTTTAATATACACATATAAGTTACAGTTATTATTTTTAGGTATACGTGAATTGTATGATCTACCTACCTACGTAGACCAACTTGGAGTGATCTTCAATGTATATACGGCGTGCATGAACAAGTTCATGGTTTTCCCGGTATGGTTGGTAGCATCGATTACATGCATTGGGCATGGGACATGTACCCCACTGCGTGGCGAGGTACTTCAGGCGGTTGCGTCGTATGATTTATGGATTTGGAATGCATATTTTGGACAACAAGGGTTGCATAACGACATAAACGTGTTCGAATCATCACCTATTTTTGAAGAAATTATTTCGCGTTTGGCACACATAGGTATAATATTACTTTATATGTTTTATTTTTACTTATATGTTTATTTTCTACTTATTTTCTACTTATATGTTTATTTTCTACTTATATGTTTATTTTTTACTTGTAACCTATTTTTATGCAAATGGGAACTTTTATTGAAAGGGATACTATTTGGGCAACGACATATACCCGGAATATGCTACTTTCGTGAAGACTTTTACCGACCAAGAAAGCATTTTAAGAAAAGGCAGGAGTCAACACGAAAGTATCGAGAGGGCATTCAGTGTTCTAAAAAGGTGATGAAAAGTTATCAAATATTTGACACGATATTGGGACAGGGAGAAAAGCTATTTGTCAAGACTTCAACTCGGAAGATCCTATTCTAGACTTAACTTATTGGGATTAACAAACTTTAATGGAACAACGGCTTTAAAATCTTCATGCAGTCAAAAGTCGAGAAACCCACAACATGCTAATGACGGATTTGGTTGACCATTTATGGTCGTTCACACCACATGACTTTGAGCCCGTGGACGATGCGTTTGAGAATTCGGGGATTACGTTAGTGAGAAGGAAGACTAGTTTGGTTTTTATTTTTATTTATAAGTATTATGTACTGTTTTTATATTTTATATGACTAGCATGGTGCCCGCGCAAAACGGCGGCGGTGGCGGCGGCAACTGATGGTGGTGAAGACGAGTAGTGTAGACTATTGATGTAAATGTAATCAATATAATGGTTAGTGTAGTTATTTTAAGAGTTGAGGGACTGATGGTGTAATTTATTTCATTAAGAGTATTTTAGGTATAGTAGTGGAGATAATTAAAATAGTGAATAAAGAAGATGATGATTTAGAAAAATAGAATGGGGTATTTATGTCATATTGCATAGAGTAACTTTCAACATTTCTAGAAATAAAAAGGGCTATTCTTTTTATAAGTAGATATCGATGTGGTGTGTATTTTTTACTTGTTTATAGTGTTATTTTTATGTAATACGATTAAGAATGTAATGATATTATGTTTTATTTAGTTTATTAAAGTTTTAATATATTTAAATTTAATAATACCCGTTGATTAGTCATCGTCACATGTCACAAGATGTCCCATGGAGAGGTTCCCCTTTAAGACTTTAAGGCCTCACTTCTCTTACACTACATTCTTGAGTTTTTTTTCATAGGATAAGAAAAGAAATGATAGAAAATTGTTTAAAATTTTCATTCTTGAGTTTTTTTTATAAAAGAAAAGATAGGAAATGATAGGAAAACTTGGAGGTTTTAAGTCCCAAAGTTTTCTTGCCAATTTTGGCATGATTGTGATGGAAAAGAAAGGATAAATATATGAAATTACCACTCCACCCTTCAATCTACATCTAATACTCATTTTACAAAGGCTATATGTGTAAAACTATATCTTTTTTTTCTTTTTCTTTCCTTTCATTTAAACTCAAGAATGTAAACAATTATTTCTTTTCTTATCATTTCTTTCAATTTTTTGTTAAACTTGAGAATGATTATATGTATATAGTTTCTTTTTTTCTCCTCCCCTATCTAATGTTATCATTTCTTTTCCTATAAACTCGAGAATAGAGTGGTAGTCTAACTCGGCTTGAGCTTAACTCGAGCTCGAAACAGTAAATCTCTAGGTCAATTTAAACCGGTTCGAGCTCCAATAGTTCGAGAACTGCTCGAATCGGTTCTCATCCTAGCGACTAGGGATATCAACGAAAATAAAATTACCATGGCTGAAAGAAATACACCAAACTGTCTTGGTCCTATGTTGATAACTGGACGAAGTTGACTTTCAAATAACGAATTGATAACTCTTGAATCAGGTAAGCAACAGCTTTAATATATACTCCGTAATACTTGTTGAATATTTATGTATGTATTCATTGGTTTTGTTTTATTCTAGTTTTCTCATATATCTCTCCTGCTTCCAGTATTTTGTTTGCATGGATAACAAGTTGTCATTCTACATTTTTGATACTTTGTTTTTGTAGACGAAAATATATGTTATGGATTTGAAGCTTTTTAATGTTATAATGTAAAACCCTCGTGTTCAAACTGTTACACAATGAAAAATCATAGTAGCATATACTTAGAAGCACACCAACTGTTTGTTGTTATGCCTCTGAGACTATCAACTACTGTATCGTGTTTGTGTATGTATGCATGTCTATATTTTTAGTTATTGTAGTAATTAAACTCCAATGCCCGGATTTTCAGAGAGGCCTCCCACTCCACCTTGTACCACTTGACCAATAATTCAATGACACTTTTGAACGACAAATGTTAGTTGTTAATAGTTAGTTTTATTAACATGCATATGTGTTTTTTGTTGACTTCATTATCCAACATTACTTTGAAGTTAGACTAATGATATTAACTCTTTTGTTTAAACCCCCTCTTTATGCATAAGGCCTCAAGGAGTCATGACATCCTATTTTTCAACCCTCCCAAATCCCACTAATCACATCTCTCCAACTCATTTTACCCTTCCAACCCTGTCAACTTATTTCTTAGGCATTCATCACTTTTTCAACCCTCCCAAATTTTTTTATTTTCTTTTTCATTTAATTTAATCAAACATTTATAATAAAAACTTAAAACATTTCATTAAAATAAACTAAACATTACATAAACATAAACATAATTTAAAAAAATACATAAACATAATTAAAAAAACTACATAAACAACATATTTAGAAATTAAAATACTACATCATAATAAAGACACCTAAATCAATGTCTCGATCGGTGGTGGCTGCGCCGCTGGGTCATCAAGGTATGCTAAGTCCAAACCCGATATATGCGCTGTCAGATCATACCGGAAGCGATGATGGACTTCTTCGTCATGTAACTCCCACAGCACATTCCGGTTATAAACTATAGGGGCAGGTGGATCCATAATACGAACCGGTGATATTGCCCTCCCGTCGTCTTTTATGATCATGTTGTGCAATATAGAACATGTGGCGACGATTTTCCCAATTTTCTCCTTTGTCGTGAACCGGAGGGGACGCTCCAAAATCTTCCATTTCCCCTTGAGAACACCAAAAGCCCGCTCAACATCCTTTCTTGCCGCCTCTTGGAGTCTTTTGAACTTCTTTTCGTCCTCTTCGACTGGATGCGGATATGCCTTAACAAATGTAGACCACCTAGGATAGATTCCATCGGTAAGGTAATATCCACGCTTGTAATGTCGTCCATTTACGCTAAATGAACTGTCTGGTGCGGATCCATTACGCTCGGAATAAAACAATGGCGACTGATTCAAAACGTTGACATCGTTGTTCGATCCAGCAGGACCAAAAAACGAATGCCAAATCCACAAGTTGTGAGAAGCAACACACTCAATCATAATAGTCGGCACCTTATGATCACCCCTCGTGTATTGCTTAGGACACTTAGCCCATTCGATGTGTGTACAATCAAGACTACCAAGCATTCCTGGAATGTGGTGTCTTTCTTCATGCGCTTGTGTGATGAGAGAAACGTCGTGAGATGTCGGCTTACGTAAGAACTCCGGTTTGTATAAAGCAATGACCGCATCACAAAAATACTCGAGGCTCTCGCGTGATGTTCTTTCCGCCATGCATAAATACTCATCATACGCGTCTGCCCGTCGCCAATTGTTTGATCGCCGATGTGCATTTCTGTAGAGCCGTGAAGCTCTTTTTCCCCCGACCGTCGTATCGTTCTTGAAAGTACTCGAACCTAGCTTCAATATCACCAACAATCTTCAAAAACAACCTTTGGCTCATGCGAAAACGATGACGGAAAAATGGCTCGTCGAACTTTGAGTCTTCAACAAAATAGTCACGCATTAGTGTTTCGTGAGCTTCGACCCGATTTCGATCGATGTACCTACGGGTGTCGGTAGAGCTTCTGGTGTCTTCAAACGCGTCTAAAACCGTTTGGAAAAACTGAAAAGTGCTCCCCATTGATGAGTCGGAAAGAGAAGGCGGTACACAATATGAAGACGAGGAGGAAGATGAATCCATTTTGTGATAAAAGTGAGGTGTTTGGGGTGAAGATTTTGTGTGAAAAGTGTGTGTAAAATGTATATGTTTTAGTTGTTTGTAGTTTTGGGATGAAAAATAATGGTGTATATATAGATAAAAAGAAAAGGGGGATTTTTTTTTTTTAATTCAACGGTCACAAGTTCCCGACGGTCACAAGTCCCAACGGTCACATTTGACCACCAATTCTTCAACCCATCGCCTGGCTTCAAACCCTCCCAATTCAACCCGCCAGCCGGCGGCGGTGTTTTTGGGCGGGCTAAAGCAACCCGTCGTGAACCCTTCTTGACTCCGTGAGGCCTAAGTATTTGTGTAATATGTTGTTTTGGGCTCTCTTTTTATATGTAACTAAATTGTAGTAAATAATAGTGCTCTTAACTTCATTCTATAGGTAATTAATGAAAGGGATTCCAAATTGGACTAAAAGGGTATTAGCAGGTGAGCCTCATCCGGTTAAGCCTTAAGCCAATACCCCATTTTGACATGTAGTCCAACCGACCCATCTGTTTTCCACTACTAAATTTGGACATAAATATATTTATTTATTTCTTAGTGTGCACTGCATCTGAAAAAAGTAATATGAATTTCAGTCAAAATTTGAAGACAACCCATGGCAATCAGGAGTATGAATTTTGGTGGGTATGCCACTGTTTCCATACAAACAAGAATGTCTTCTACTTTCACACAAAATTTGGAACTTTTAAACTGCTCATCGCTTGAATTTGAGAAGAAGAGCCAAGGAAGCTCCTTTAATGTGGCTCGGATGAGAGTAACAATGAGGGACAGAAGCAAGAACAGGAAACCCTTACAGAAAGGTCGAAATCTAAGCATCGAGGCCATTCAAACAGTTCAAGCCCTCAAACGTGCATCCAAATCTTCAGACAAACAACAAGAAGTAATTCATTCCAAGTTTAGTAGATTATTGAAGTTTGATATGATGGCCATCCTCCGTGAACTACTACGCCAAGACCATTCCCTGCTGGCTCTTATGGTAAGGTTGCAAACTGAGTGGATTGGGTAATGGTTATTCATTACAAGTCTGGACAAGATGGGTAGCTTTTAAAGTTTTAAGTGCTGGTAAAAAGGGACAGGCAGGGTTGGGCTAACCCACAAATATTTATTTATTATCCAGATAGTTAATGTGTTAATTATGATCATTAAAGACCAAAAAACTATATGTTTGTTACAATAGTAATTTTTTATTTTTATGTAATTTAAGTGATTACAAAAAGATTTATGTAATTACATATCATGTGGACGTATGTTGCTATTGATTGTAATTTCCCTTGAGAGGAAAATAGTCATGCCAAACCACAGTTTAGTTGGTTTACCTTTTTGATTAGAAACTGTATCTTATAAGCATATCATCACAAGGTTTTATGTTTAACTTTAGTTAACACTCATGGTACCTGTATCTAAATTAACTATTTCTTGTAGGTGTTTGAGGAGATACAAAAGGAACATTGGTATAAACCTCAGGTATCATTATATGCTGAAATAATCATGGTCTTGGCAAGGAATGGCTTACATGATGATGTCGATATCATTTTTCTTGACTTGAAAAATGAAAAGGGTAGATTAGGAGCTAAGGCGGAGGAGTTTAATGTGTTGTTGGAAACGTTGATGAGTTACAACAAGATTAGGCTTGCCATTAATTGCTATGAGTTGATGAAAGAGGTAGGATGTGATCCAGATAGGTCAACATTCAAGTTATTAGTCCATAATTTAGAATCAAAAGGAGAAGTCGTCCTTTCAGAAAGTATGAGGCAAGAAGCTCATAGATATTATGGTGATTCTATCGAGTTTGTAGATGAGCAAGAAGAGATGGCAAAGAGCTAATCTCCATAATGTCAACCTAGCTCATTCTCTGGATCTTACTTATCTGTCGTACCTAAATCCTCCTCTGATTCTGATTATATAGGATAAAGAAGAATCACATTGGGAAGAACAGGTAAAGAGTTATTATTGAGATAATTATAAATTACATAACTATCGCATTCAGCAATCCGTTCTCAATTAGCTAAGTAGATGATTTCTCATATGTCCAAACACTCTTTCTTCTTATGTGATGGTCACCTGATGCTAACTAATCTTCTTTCCTGTGCACTTAAGGGACTTGACCATTAACCAATTCGTCATATTAGTAAATGGTATAAATCAGTAAATTACACTTGCATTTTTCCTATGGTGATGCAAGAATGTATCATTACCCCTTGACATGTTAATGATAAAATAAAACCTCGATTGATTCGTTGTACTAATTATTAAACATTTAAATTGGTCTAAAATTGATTTTTTTTTTTTTTAATGGCAATAGTATTATTATTAGAAAAATGATAAGAGCTGTCACTAACAACTTATTACATGCTTAAAAACTTGTACATTATATATTAAAAACCGCCCCCTGAATTTTCTAACAGCAAGGTACAAATTTTAATGCACCCAATTAGTTTTTACTGACAACCCTAAGGGATGTCATTAACAAAACCCTTATTATTATTATAATAAAAAAGGCTAGAAAGAAGCTAGCCGAACACACACGACTAAACTTAAATAACGATCCCTAAAACATACTGACCCAAATGAGAAAAGGGACGTACAAAGACAACACGTGAATGAAAAAGACAAAAGAAAGCGACGCACAATGGCAACATGCAAACAAACACTTGAAAGCATCCCCAAACACTAGCTGCAGACAACCACCGATACAGAGAGACCTAGCCGACATTAGATTTTCCTTCGACACTATCCTCCCTCTTAAAAGCTAGGTGTATCAGAACACCGTCTTTTTCTGAGCCAAAAGTGTTCCAAACCTTAACATCATCGGGGAAATCATTTATCCAGTTCCGCAACTGAATAAATGAAAAAGGACCTTGTATTTTCTTGGTCGGATCTCTATAAAACCAAATCTTTTCTGAATCATTAACCTGAAGTTTACCTACAACACTTGAATCTGGACCCTCATTCTGTTGTTCTCCCATCGAAGGCACTACACCATTGTCTTTTCCAACGTCATTAACTTCATTAATATGTTGTTCTTGCTGATCTTGTGTATCATTATCTAACTCTTTTTCTGGCCTATCGTCTCGAGCAAGAATATCCTGATGAACTGGAGCTTGTATACATGACTGAGTATCTGGGGTGGTTGAATCTAAAGGTGGAGTATTGGCTGAAGCGGATGAAAGAGGTAAAGCTTCAGCCTCAAGAGTGGGTATCCCTGGTTTCTTGAGAATGTATTGTACCTTGGGAATCTGAGTAGCACCTACTGTCTCGGCCTTCTTGGGCCTTCTTCTTCTTCTTCTCTTGGGCAGCTGAAAATCCTGGTAACCTTGATTACCCTGTATAACCTGATCATTAGAGCCAGATTGGCCATCCTCCTTAGCTGAAGCTGCATTGGCCATCCTACCTTCCATTTCCTCTGTTGAACTAGGTCTGTCTACACAATCAATAAACTTATGCCCGAAGATATTACAATGTGAGCATCTGTCGGGTTTCCAGTAAAATTGTAACATGAATCTCTTCATTTTACCCAAGACTAATGCCTCAACAAAAGAAGGAATATCCCGTTCGGCACTAACCTTAACCAACACTCTGGCAAACATGGCCCTGCCAGACTTTTTCTCACATATCTCCTCAGTATACCTGTCTTTAGCAACGGGAACCCCAATCACACTAACAATATGGCTTAGAATATCATAATCCCACATACTAGCATGCAGGTCGTAAATGTTTACCCATAATGGAACTGTAGATGGTATAACCTTATCGTGCTCTATACCAAGTTCCCAGTGTTTCAACAATACAGGTATATCGTTAAACAACCAAGGGCGATTCTTAAGTACATACTGCAATCCTTCATCATTACTAAACTTAAAATAGAAATACCCTTGGTCATTTAGTATCACATTGACTAAACCAAACTGTTTCCACAATCTAAAAGCATGAAATCTAACAAATGGAAAAGCAGGTCTTTTTCCAACAAAACAACCAACTAAAGACAACAACCACTTCTCATTTTGTCTAACAATTAACTCATCTGGTATGATAGCATGCTTAGTACCAATTTCAGTGAAAACGGGAGGAATGAAACGGAGTTTACCTTTATTAAGTATATTTGACTTTTCTTTGAAAATCGAAGCATATGTTAAAGGAATTTGCACTTGAGAGCTACAAGGTAGCTTGATTATGTCGTTATTAGCTTTGGAAGTAACCAAACAATAAGTATCACCATCCGAACTCAGACCACTTTCATGAGCAGCGAACCTAACCCCAGCCAAGGCGGCCCCCACATTACAGTTTCCAGCCTCCACTTGAGGGTTAGTGATGTCAAAACAACAGCCCCGCTCTCGGTGTAAGGAGGCGGCGGCATAGGAATATCGAATTTGGCATTGGAGTTATTATCGGTAGAGGGATTGTCCACCGCTGACTCTGTTTTCTGTAGCTCCGACGACCCAAGACTCCCTTTGCCTGGGCTAGACGCATCACAAGGCGCCACCCCAATATCAGAGCTAGCCACAGCAGTGGGCAGTGGTGGTTGTAAATCAACAATCGGCGGTACAGTCGTAATAGTGGGGTCGACACCCCCAGAATTTTTTTTTCCAGCAGATTCAGATCCCGTAGCTATTACACAATTACTAGTCGCTCCAATGGCTGTCTCTACAAGATCAGACTCCACCGCAATGGTGGCACAACGAGGCGGCAAAGGAGTTGAAATTTTTTTCGGTATTGGGGGTTTGGGTTTTAAAACCGGAAACTGTTCATCAAGTGATTCTGATTGGGAAGTAGTGGATCTAAGAAGATATCTAGATGAGGAATTGTGACTTTGTAATTGATTAGCATGAGCATCACAGTTGGATTATCTTGAACTTTTCCATCTATCTTAATAGTGTCGCCATTCTTTTTGTTGAATTTTTTCGAAGATTTCCCACAGTATGAGGCATGGAAGGATAGAGAATCAAAAAAGGAACAAAATGATATTTTTTGTTCGATGATCGGACGGCCGAATTGGCCGGAAAAAAGCCTAGAAAGGCCGGCTGCTTGCTTTTGTTCACTTCTCAAGGTTAATTATTTATATCAGTAATTTATCTTGGTGTTTTTTTTTTTTTTGAACGGCTATGTTTTTATCTTGGTGTTATTATTCCCCCAACGCAAATGCCTTGTGAAGCCAGGGTGGAGGATTTTGCAAAATAGGTCACGGCTTCGAATTCATCTTCACTCCTCGCTAGTCAACAAACTCAGCAGTTACTCATTGCCTAGGTGTGGTTTTGGAAAGGGTCACATTGGTCCCCAATGTGGAACTCCGGGTTAAGATTGCCTGTCGAACCAACCTTTTGCAAGTAGTTCATCTTGTGTTGCTTGCACTAGCAAACCACTATGACATTGGTTGCAAACCTGATTCTACATTGGCTTATTCAAATGAAAAATGGCTTGAAACGAAATGAAATTTTCAGTTACTTTGCGTTTTGTATTTTAGTAAGATGTTTTTCATCGTTCCTTTTGTATGTATTATCATTTGGTATTTTAGTTCAATATCTGTGTGTACAAAATAAAATGTAGTTTCAGCTTTATTTTTGTGTGTTCTTGATATATGATTCACTAAAATGATGGAAGAAGAAAAGGAAAAAGTGCAATAGTTGGCAAGAAAATTGAGGGGCTAATATGTCATTTGGGCCCTTGCTAAAGTCAGGCTTTGAAAGTGAAACATATGTTTTTTAATCTATATGAGAATTTAAAAAACTCCCTCATTTCTTAATTCTAATATGTTCCTTGCTTATCCTCATTTTCAACTTACTTTCCCTTTCCCTCCTCCTGGTCTGCTCCAAATGGTTTCGTCATTTCTTGTCGTCCAGATGCCATTGGCACCATCATGTCGGTTTTGTTCCACCCTTTAATCCATTTTTTTTTGTCTTCTTACGGCCGGATAATAATAAAAAAGTAAGTAATGAGGTGTTGTTGGTAGAGATGTGTCAGTTTAGAACTACTGGCGTCACGTTGATGTGGCAAAACATGTCGAGCAACTGATCTCGTCATTATTAAGAGGAGCCCTATCTTTGTTTTTGTCTATTGGTGATTAAAACTTTAGAATATATATAGAGTAGTTGAGCTTAATATTATACAATTAGCTGAACCGCACGTACCATACTAATGATACATTTTGGAGGATGGTTTCATGTAGATCAAGTCTATGCGATGTTTTCTTTAGTAGAAGAAGAATTCCTTTGGTTTAACTTATGAAATAATATGAATATTAGGAGTAGAATAATATTACATGCTATAATACGAAGGTTATCATCAATTTGAGGAAGAAAACCTTAAAAGTCCTATAAGAACCAAAGACCTGAATAATAAATATCAGATGTGTGTAAATAATGAAGCCATCCCCTTCAGTAGTTGCATCATTGCGATGGGCGGCGTTAGTGAGTTTAGCTGCTACGCAATAGCTGATCAAAAACCGAACTCTTGAATTTCCAATTCTTCTCGTCTCAAGTTGAACATTACTAGTATTAAATGAATAGCCATCGTTGTTAAGAACAACCGAGATCCAATGAAAATTTTCGCGTAGCTTCTGGTCTTTGACATCAAAAAATTGAAACTAAAGTAACACCCAATGTCGTCTTCCACGGGTTTTTGGTCACAGTACCGTCTTTGATGGTGTGTGTGTGGGAGGTTGAGATGTAGACAGTCTTACCCCTACCTAAGTAGAAGGCTGCTTTCAGTTTCTACCAAAGGTAGAAATGGACCTTCAGCATAGCTGGGCATGAGGATCGAACTCATGACCTTTATCTTCAAAGGCAAGAGCTCCACCCACTATGCGACTAGAAATTGATCCCTATGACCGAAGTTATATACTGTATAACATACTAGTATGTTTGAAATTGATTGTATAAAAATCAAAACGTACCATGTAAAACTTTATCGGTTTCTATTAGAGGTCAAGCTACTCGCGAACTATTTGAATTCGATTTGTAAAAAAATAGTTACCAACCAAGCTTAAAACAGTTCTAAGTTGAGTTTGAACTTAACTTTTGACTCGGTTATTAATCGACCCTTGACTCAAACTTTGAATGTATAATTCGATTAAGCTTACTAGCGTAAATAATTTTATTTTATTTTTATTTATTTATATTTGTAACTCTTGCAATAAATGAAACACTATCGTTAAAACGGGTTGATTTTTTGTGTGAAGAGGAATAGGAAGAACGAAGTAATGTTGAGGGTGGTAAAGTGTAAAAGATGAAATCCCCCCTCCCTTTGTTCTTTTTGGCATTTCTTGAGTTCTCCAAATTGCTAACTTGCAGTATATGCCCAACCTTGTAGACCTCCTCCTCCGCCCCTGCCATTAATTAATCAATCAAATTAAAAACCAAGAGAGTAAGGAATTGAAGAAAAAGAGGAGAGGAGAGGGGAGGATGTCGATGAGGATAAAGGCAGTGGTGGATAAATTTGTAGAGGAATTGAAAGAAGCGTTGGATGCAGATATACAAGACAGAATTATGAAAGAAAGAGAGATGCAGAGTTATATCGAAGAACGCGAACGTGAAGTCGCTGAACGCGAGGCCGCCTGGAAAGCCGAACTCTCTCGTCGCGAGGTCCCCCTCTCTTTCTCTTCTTATTATATTCACCCGTAAATTTATTATATATATATATTATATATATATAATATATATATATATATGTGTGTGTGTGTGTGTGTGTGTGTGTGTGTGTGTATTATATATATACATGTTATAGTTATTGTTCTTGAAATATAAATGATGATGATGTAGGGGATAGTAGTTGTAACTTGTAAGTCAGTCTCTCTCTCTCTCACACACACACACTCAAAAATGGTTTTCTCAAATCAATCTGACCTCATTTCCTTAACCTACATTCTTTCCATTGCGATGGATCAAAAAATCGGCATCGAACTAGGGAAAAAAGCCATACCACCTCAAACACTTTATCCCCTTTGGGTTGGCATACTTTTCAGGGTTTCTTTTTTTTTTTTTTACTCCTTTTTAGGGTCTGGCCTTATTTTATAAATTAATATTTGTAGCTAGGTTTCCTTGATTTGAATGTATTTTGTACTACTTGTGAACACACTTACACGGTAACAGATCTTGGTTCCTGCCCGTGGACTAGGCCTTGGCCAAGTTATAACATAACATTAACGTTACTACCTTTTTTAGGGGAAAATCGACAAAATAGCATTTCAGATGTATCGCTTAGCTCTATTAGCTATAGAAATCGAAAAGCGGGGGATAAGTTCACCTCTTCCTGCCTCGTTATCGTCTAGTGCCAAAAAGTACTCTAACTATCATTACTAACCTATGTGTTCAGAGCTGGACATGGGCGGATTTGTATAGAACCATGGGTATGCACTTGCATACCCTCCAGAGAAAGATACTAGTGTTAATTTTCCAGTTTTTAAAAAAGGATAGTGTAAATATGGAGAGTATACACCGTATATACGTATTAAAACGGATATTGCATACTCTTATTCGAATTCCTAAATCCGCCATGGAAGGAGATAGGGAATGTTTGTTGTACAGTTGGTCTATGGGTTTCAAATTGTTCAATCATGTCTAGTCGCTATTAATAAGTGCAATTGTTTTGTTTCTTTCTGCTTCAACGTGTTTGTTTGCGCGACTGTATGTAACTGTTAAAATTTACATCCATAACGTACTTGGTATTGTATGGACACACTAGTCTCCTATCAACAAGATGCATAACATGTCATGTGACTGTTGGTGTTACAAAGCAGGACCTATATCCAATTATAACACAACGGGACTGACTGCTTCTATTACCATATGACCTTAGGTGTTATTTGAATTGATATCAGATAGAACTAGTAGGGCTATTAAGATTAAGAATTGTTAATTATGGGTATCTCTTTTGTTTTGATTTTGAAGTCACCAACACAGATCGTAACTCAATGTCTACTTGGAGCCATGTGCTACTATTTGGTCCATTAAATGATAACAAACTTTATGAATGTTAGAGGGTTATTTTGGCACAAGTATGTTACCCTTTTAAAGGTACATTACCTTTTTTGGGTCAAATTAACCGTTTGTTTACCATGTATAGTGGTAAGGTAGCCTCCCTTAGTTGGGAAAAGTGAAGTATATGCCACCAAATAAACCTTGCTCTGTGGCACATTACCCTTTTATGCAGTTTTGCCTCATGTTCAACTCTAACAAGCGTCCTAGACGAGGCAAACATATATGGCGAAAGAACTATAGATGCGATGAGTGATTATTGTATGCAGTTCATCTATGATGCACTACCAACCCTCTACCTTTAACTAATGCCAAATTCAGGTTTTTGGACGCTCTACCTAGAAATTATACTGTTGGAATTTGCACTATAACATGTTTTTTCACCAACAGTATACTGTTGTATGCAGTTTTTCTTTTATATGGTTTTTTTGTTCGATGGATATGCTGCTGTAAGAGCAAGGCAGGTTGTATTATAATCTACTAATGAACACACAAAATAAAATGTTGTTTCAGGCAGAAATTGCTAGACAAGAAGCAAGACTGAAAATGGAGAGAGAAAACCTTGAGAAAGAGAAGAGTGTGCTCATGGGAACCGCGTCCAACCAAGATAATCAAGACGGAGCCCTTGAAATTACCGTAAGCGGTGAGAAGTACCGATGTCTCAGGTTCTCAAAGGCCAAAAAATGACCATAGGGAAAAATTTATGTATGTTGGCTCATTGGTCATTTGTATGTAGAAATTTGATTGGTTGAACCAACTCCTCATCACTGACGTGAAAGATTCTTTATTCACATTTAATATGCTAATTGGGTTGTTTAAAATGCTAATCGGGTTCTCGTTGGAACATGTGAAAGTCCAAAACATGGGGGAAGTAATCCGAGGATTCTTCATATATTGTTTTGCATATGATAATGGATTGGGGTTGTATTTTTGCAGGGTTTCCTATATGTATGCATCTTGATTCGTATTGTTGGTCATTGCATTTTTTTCGTTGTTGATAGAGTACATTGTAAAAAGTTGATTAATTTTATTTGCAGGGGTTCTTAGGTATCATCTTTTTGTCATTTCATCAAACATTCGGTTTCACTGTTATTGTCATTATAGATCTTGATTTCTACTATGTAGTTTACAAGGAACTACTGCAACACAATGCAAATCCCCACAACCCGCAATTACAAAACAATATAAATTTCATTTCTAAACTACTTTATTTCGTTTACATGGTTTAATACCATTAGCTGCTTCTGTTCATGTAAGTTTCAAATCCCACTATCAAATTTCGATTGAAACACTTTTAGACATGCATATTTCTTGGCATTAAAACCATAACTGCAACCACAGTTATGTTCTTCACAGTTTGAGCAGACAATAATTACAAAACACAATGTAGAATTCAAGTCATTTGCTTTGATGAATTGAATGACTGTGATACTCTACTGATCTCTAATCCCAGCGCTACTACATCTACTCATGTCGTCAAAAATGCACCAACATCTTTTTCATCATAATGAACAAAAACAAAAACCACAAAGGTAGCCAATGTGAGCCATTGGGATCTAACATATGGAAGCAATCTGTCATGTGAATTCACCAACAGCATCTATTTTCCGTTTAGAAGTATACCAACGAAGACCCTTTACCCAGCTTTAATTGAATTTCTTTCAGCCAGAAATAAGCCTACATTATAAAAATCACAGATTAATGAGCCAGGTACATATGACCCAAGTTAACCTCTCCTTTCATAAAAGTGAGATGGTTTTACCTCCTCCCATGTGTCTAATCCTTCAAGGTATAATATTGTGGGGCCAGCTCTGCTAGCCACAAATAATCAACTCTAGTAACATTGCGCACATAATTACGTGTAGTTTGAACTAAATTGTAGAATATTATGCACTCCGATTTTGTACGTCTTAGAACAGAAGTCGGGTGAATCTCAGCAATCTGACCATTTGCCATAACCCTGTCAATGATAAAGGCAGATTAAATATATTAGAACTAACCTCAGCATTATATAATTCTCCCTAAGGGCTATGCTATGTTTAGCAAACTGCATAATTATAAATGCTCCAATCCAATCCAAATCCAAAAACACCTTTTTTCTTACATTTTCAGGAAATTTTATGAATTTCACCACTTCTCTTTATGGTTTGCTCCAAAACAAAATACAAATCAACATGTTGAAAGAGTGCATACATTTTAGTACATATATTGATAACATAAACTTATAAATCTCATTTTCTGCAGTTCAAAAATTCTCATTTTCTGCAGTTCAACAAAGATCTAGATGAAAAGGATTTATATGTAGGGGGAAGGACTGACTTCTTTTCAACTGATCAACACTATTGTTAGGGTAATAAGGTATGGTGTCACTAGTTGTATG
Organism: Erigeron breviscapus; assembly: GCA_034093135.1. Taxonomy (NCBI): domain Eukaryota; kingdom Viridiplantae; phylum Streptophyta; class Magnoliopsida; order Asterales; family Asteraceae; genus Erigeron; species Erigeron breviscapus. The sequence goes on along the minus strand of CM067171.1, from coordinate 119,900,142 downwards.
TACAAAACTGTAATGTTAACGATAAATTTGTGTCTGCTTTTTCCAAAACGAAGAACTAATAAGCCTAAACCAAAACTCAAAACTGATTTCTTCTAAACCGTTTAGTTGATTTTGGTTCATGTTAACACCCTGATTTTGGTTCATAGAAACCCATTGTTGTGCTTTGACTACTTGAAAAAATACTTTAGTTAGACTATTCTCGAGTTGGTTTCAGCATTTTAACGTTAAATGGGAGAGCACCCACTGCTAGGACGGTTGCCAAAATGGTTTAGACTCGTCACCTGTATGTACCATCAGGTTGCTTCAGGGCGGCATTCAGGAAATAGGAAGCAGCAAGGCACCTGCGAAGCTGAAGCATATCATCTCCACATGAACAAATCTTAAGATCCATTCGTTCAACATTCTCCCGGATTTGACTGCAGAAAGCAAAAAGTAATCATGAATGCTGACAAACTCGTAAAAAAACAGCACAAATGTGAAAAACAGTAAAAAAACAGCACGAAAACAAAATTTCAATTTACGCCTGTGTCAACAATAATGTCATATCATATCATATCATATTATAGCATAAATTTACAACTTTTTTTCAAGTAAATAGTTCCAAATGCCGAAAGAGAGTGCACATCTGATTCCTAGATGTGACAAAGCGAGCGGGACGCCTCATAAATGATCAAATCGGTATATTCAAGTATGGGGTCTGTCAGCTCGCAAACTTATTTTTTATCCATTTTCTTGAACTGTATAAAGAAATAATATTGGTAAATTAGAGTAACTGTTCAGTCAACTCTCAAAAACATTTTAATCCATTTTCTTGAACTTTATATAGAAGTAATCCGTTCAAATGATTAAAATTTTATACTACTACATAATAAAGCTAAAGATTTTTAACAAACAACGAGAGGTTTGATAAATTTAAGTACACTTCGGATGACTTTTAAACCGTTTAACCCATCATATCCACTGATCCATTTATTAGTAAAATGAGTCACATTGTGGTTCCCTTCCATTTCAAATTTTCAATATCAGAGTAGAGATCAGAATTAACGAACTTGTAAATGTTGCGAGCATGCTTTAAGGAACGACTGTTAATAAAGTTATCCTTGCACCATTTCTTTAAATTCTTTTCAGCATTGTCATCACCATTCTCCGTCTTGTTCTTCTCCAAAAACTCAAGAGAGGTACGATAGACGTTAAGCAATGTGAGATGGTCTCCCTCTGGGCTTGAGAAAGATTTCATAACAGTTCTTGACTGGCAAAGAACAAAAAAAGTCGATTAAACCTTTCGACTTATTGAGAATCTAACAAAATGATGCACCACCATGTAAAAAGAACTGATAATTCATACATCCATGCTCAATTCTACAAACATTTAGCCTATGCTACAGTTGAACTTATTCCAACATTGTTGCGCAATGATCAGGTAAATAAACGTGTCAATTTCGGCATTTACTTCTTGATGGGTCAATTAGGTTACATTTTGTCTTAAACAGGTAAAGAAAAAATCAAGCTAAGCATGACACAGCTAAAATGGGTCAAAATTCTACTTAAGTATACTTTTAATGCAAAACTGCTTTAGTTAAACTTTGACACAAAAATTAACGATTACAGAACGGTGTTGTTGACTAACGTAACCTGACCCACCAAGTTTCAACCTGGCTAAAATTTTACCATTCGCCCACTTTGCCAGCTTAGGTCGACAAAGATGCTTGCCATCTTCAAAGATTACATCACTACCATGAAACAGCACATTAGAAAGTGGAAAGTTAGTTAATACCTCTTCTAACTTCTCACGAGGAGCATAAAATATTGATTCCACTGATAGCATTGCTACAATGATTAACATTTCTTCCAAGCAATCGAACTGGCTAGCTAAAATAAGGGCCTTCGAATCATTTGGCTCTAATGGAAGACGGGCCATTTGGCGTCCAATTGGATCTGATAGCTTTTTTTCATCCGTCAAAGCCCCTAGTAAGTACAACGATTCCAGTGATCTAATGACAGCCATCCTGCATCCACAAAACATTAAGTCTGTTACAAATCCATGGCCCATATCTAAGGGGTGTCTAAGATTGCGTATTCAAACAGACTTTGCGTTTTTAAAAAGCATTTTAAAAAACATATCTCAGCCTTATTTCTCAAAACCGTGCTTTCTATCTAGTAAAACGTAGATAATCAGATCATCTCACCAAGATACAATCACAAATACCCCCTTAAGTATTTTAAGTGCCGCATTATAGTCTTTCACCACTTATCATGGCTATTTATACAATGTTTAATACTTTGCTTACAGTCTTGCATAATAATAGAATGACAATTACCGATCAGGCTTATCCATGAAGTCAAACCCAAGTATATCATCAATACCGAGAGCACTAAGCTGCAAAATAACATTTGAAAGGTTGCATCGTTTGATCTCTGGGACTGTGGAATCGTCAAGTTTTTCAAATCGGCTCTCTGGATAAAGACGAAAGCATTTCCCAGGTCCTTCACGCCCTGCACGTCCACTGCAAGATTAGAAATCAAACTTCAATCACAATCCCAACTCCATATAATCCTTCTGTCCCAAATAAAGTGCAACCTTTAACGTCACCACATAGTTTAACCAGATATTGTCTATTTTCAAATATGTTAGATGCCAGAAGTATGGGAATCAATGTGCTTACCTCCTTTGAAGAGCCTGAGCTTTTGAAGTTTTAACAACAATCAGAGACTCGATGCCACTGTCAGGAGAGTAACTACGCACTTTCACCAATCCAGGATCAATAACATACTTGATTCCAGGTATCGTCACTGACGTTTCAGCAATGTTAGTTGCAAGTACTACCTAACAGTAAAACACAGTAAATCAACTTTCTGAAACAAGATCGATAGATTTGATAAAATAAGAAGCACATGTGCCATATATAGCCTTGTAATAACAAAATGCAATATGTCGCTCATTACAATTCTAATAAGAGCTCTACCTTTCTGAATCCAACCGCAGCTGGTGCAAAAACTTTCATTTGCTTCTCTGATGGAAGAGAAGAGAACAACGGTAAGATTACAAGTTTCTGACTGGCTTCAGATAACTTCTTAAGATTTTCACGCACAAGACCCTCGATAGATTCAATCTCTTCTTGACCAGACAGAAATACAAGTATATCACCAGGTCCTTCTTCCAAATGTATCTAACAAGACAAAAAGTTGTCAAAAACTGACAAAAGAATTGCCAACAACAACTGAATATAGGTCAAGGAAAAACCTGAAATATGGTAACTAATGCTGCATCCAGACAGTCTGTCTCAGGTTGGGCTGTGTACAGAATATCCACAGGAAACTGTCGCCCTTGAACATGAACAGCTTTTGCGCCCCCAAAATACTCGGAAAACCCCCGTGCATCTAAACTAGCAGACATGATTACTAACTTCAATGGATTTAACTTTCCAACTTGATGTGGCTTAATAACACTGCTAGTTTGACCATTATTTTCTTCCTTCAGTGGTGTACCATCGTCGGCCTTCACAATATCACTATTAGATCCATTAAAACTTTGAGATCTCTTCTTTTGTACATCTTTCAGCAAACCTAGCAACACATCAGTCTGCACCGTCCTTTCATGAGCTTCATCAACGACTATAACCGAGTACCTTGAGAGATACGGGTCCAAAAGTGCTTCCCTGTGGGCATGTGCAGCGTTTATCAATTGAATGTTAACAATCATGCAGTAACAACCTATGCGGTTCTGAATAATTGTATGCGTGTAACATCATATACAAACACAAGACTACAACAAGTGGCTGTTTGTCATCAAGCATTCATCTAAAGATAAGTTCGTCGAATTATCATATGATTTATCTATCCTAAATGGTTCTGCTGTATCCGCTTCAAACTTTAAATATATAACATAGAAGTGTTGTATGCACCAAAATGAATCCAACTAGTCATGTTTTCTTATTGTGGTATGCAAACTCAAAACCCTCTAATGTATGCATCGAACTTTTAATTCATTGCTATTGTACCCATTAGATAACTAGTTTTCTTAGCTGACGTCACAACCATGTATGTTGCCACGTAATCAAAACCGTCCCACATTACTGGGTTACAAGTTAAAACAGATTATTAGTAATAATCGAAAATTTGGAAGTTGCATACACAATAGCAAAACGTAACAAGTTGACACCTTTTGGTGCACTTACCCCTATATAAAATAACTTTTGCTTTCTTGTCTGAAAAAGTACCAAAATATGCAGGATCATATATAGATATGTATATGTTAATGTTAATAATCGACCTTAATAGGAGTCCATCAGTCATGTACTTAATCCGTGTGGAGATGGATGTGACATCTTCAAACCTAATGGAAAAAAAAAAAAAAAAAAAAAAAAAAAAAAAAAAAAAAAAAAAAAAAAAAAAAAAAAAAAATCAAACAAACCTGTCCAAAAAAAAAAAAAAAAAAAAAAAAAAAAAAAAAAAAAAAAAAAAAAAAAAAAAAAAAAAAAAAAAAAAAAAAAAAAAAAAAAAAAAAAAAAAAAAAAAAAAAAAAAAAAAAAAAAAAAAAAAAAAAAAAAAAAAAAAAAAAAAAAAAAAAAAAAAAAAAAAAAAAAAAAAAAAAAAAAAAAAAAAAAAAAAAAAAAAAAAAAAAAAAAAAAAAAAAAAAAAAAAAAAAAAAAAAAAAAAAAAAAAAAAAAAAAAAAAAAAAAAAAAAAAAAAAAAAAAAAAAAAAAAAAAAAAAAAAAAAAAAAAAAAAAAAAAAAAAAAAAAAAAAAAAAAAAAAAAAAAAAAAAAAAAAAAAAAAAAAAAAAAAAAAAAAAAAAAAAAAAAAAAAAAAAAAAAAAAAAAAAAAAAAAAAAAAAAAAAAAAAAAAAAAAAAAAAAAAAAAAAAAAAAAAAAAAAAAAAAAAAAAAAAAAAAAAAAAAAAAAAAAAAAAAAAAAAAAAAAAAAAAGAAAATGAAAACTGCCAAAGTGCAAAACACTCTCTAAAACCGTTATAAAATGGCCAAAAAAAAACCCTTATAAACTGCTAAAAACCATACCAATTTTGTCGTTATCAATACTTTGCACGAATACGAAATTAATACTAAAAAACTTGTGCTACGGGTTATTTTCGATCCCGGTTCCGTCACAAAAAATAAAAAAAAAGATACATTATTTGTTGTGGTTGGTGTACCTGAAGCAATAGGTAAGGATCTTCTTTGCAAGTCAAGTTTGTGTTTCCTGAGATTGAAGTAATATCAAATTTAAATATGTATAAATTAGTAATACTAAATAGTTTTTTTTTATAATAAAAAAGAAAAGAATGAATGGGTATGCGAATGAATATGGAAAGTACCCGGTGAGTAAGTCTGAATTTTGATTGGAATGAAGAGGGAGTTTAGGAGGATTAGGTTGGTGATTTCTTCTGTTGCTGGGATTGAAGTTGGAGTGATTTCTTCGGTTGTTGAAATTTGATCTTCTTCCTCCTCCTCCTCTGTGGTTATTGTTAGCCATTGAAGAACCCCAACCAACAACAAAAGGAAAGGGTTTTTGTTTATTGGGACCAGAATGAAAGAGGGTTTTAGACGTTTAGGAATGGGGGATGATGTTGTTTATACAGTTTGTAACTTCTATATCAAATGTCAATAATACTGTTAATAAAATTGTAGGAAAATGTTAAACACGTAGCACCTAGGCCGCAGTGCATAAGTAATTTGTAACTAATTATTTAACACCACCTTAAATGCAGCTTAAAAGTTGTGTTTAGCAAAACCTAAAATTGTAATGTAACATTTACACTGCATTCTCGAGTTTTAAGATAAGAAAAGATAAAGTAAGAATGGATTGGATAAGAAAAGAAAAATTATATACATGAGTAAATGCATTCTTGAGTTAAAAGGGAAGGAAAATAAAGAATAAAAAAAATATAATTTTACATATATAACCTTATAGTCATTAAAACTCATATATAACTTTGAGGGTACATTAGTAAATTTGGGACTTTTCCTTCCAAATCATGCCAAAAATGACCGGAAAATTTTTGAGTCAAAAAGCCCTCACTTTTCCTTTCTTTCACTTTCTTTTCTTTTAATAAAAAACTCAAGAATATAAAAACAAAAGTTTTTTTACCCTTTCTTCTCTTATTCCTACAAAATAAAACTCAAGAATTGAGTGTTATAAAGTGTCGTAAATTAATACGGAGTATAGGAGCATGGTACCCGCGCGTTGCGGCGGATACCATGGACAACTTGATCCCAAATCTGGAAAGAGGAAACCCACAGAGGGATTGTTGTTGGTGGTGGCGTCGATGTTGCGGAGGGGCTGATGGTGGCACAGAGGTCGAAGTGGTGGTGATGGCGACCGGAGATAGAGTAAATGAAGATTTTTAAGAAATAGAGGCTGCTCTATTAATTTCATTCAATCATCAACTCTCCTTACAATGAGAAAAAGAACCCCTATTTATAGCCACACATGCTATTTTCTAAAGTAAGGAAAATACAATAATAATATAAAATAAATAAAGGCTGTCATGTGCTAAGGACAACCACTAACTTATCAACCAATAGGAAATGGACAGACTGTGCTTCTAGAAAGATTCCTTCTGCACAAGGACCCACAAACCGTTAGGATTAACGTTGTCACACGCTTCTCTCTTATCCCCATCAACAGCTGTCAAGCACACTCCTTTATTGGGCCCACAAACATGTGACTGAAACAAACTTTATTTATTAGAAACTGGTGACTTAAAACTGGAGCATCCATACTGGAGACTGGACTGGAGCTCGTCACTGGAGTGCTTCAGTGGTCATCTTCACTGGCGGATCACTGCTGGTTGTCACTAGAGACTCTTGCCACTGGAGAAGTGTTACTACTGGCGTCTGGACTGGTTCAGCGAAGACTTGTCTGAAATGGGCCACTGCTGGTAGAATTAACATGGCTTGTTCAGATGGCATTATCAGTTCAGTTTCTTTCAGTTCAGTGGACTTCTTCAGTTCAGTTCCAACTTTCAGCTCAGTTGACTTTTCAAGTCTCAATGTCTTGAAGACTCAATGTCTCAAAGTCTCAATGTCTCAAAGTCCGGCTTTACGGTACCTGCCTTAGTCCAAGTCTCAAGTCTTAAGTCCAAGTCTCAATCATAAGCCAATCTCAACTAATATGTCCAAAGTCTCAAGTCTCATGTCTCAAAGTCTCAAAGTCTCAATGTCTCGAAGACTCAATGTCTCAAAGTCTCAATGTCTAGTCTCAAAGTCTCAAGTCTTAAGCAAGTCTCCTTAGTCAAGTCTCAAGTCTTAAGTCCAAGTCTCAAGTCTTAAGTCCAAGTCTCAAGTCTTAAGTCCAAGTCTCGGCTCTTAGTCCAAGTCTAGCTTAAGTCCAAGTCTCAAGTCTTAAGTCCAAGTCTCAAGTCTCATGTCTCAAAGTCTCAAAGTCTCAAGTCTCAAGACTCAAATGTCTCAAAGTCTCAATGTCTCAAGTCTTACAGGTACCTGCCTTAAGTCCAAGTCTCAATGTCTTGAAGACTCAATGTCTCAAAGTCTCAATGTCTCAAAGTCCGGCTTTACGGTACCTGCCTTAGTCCAAGTCTCAAGTCTTAAGTCCAAGTCTCAAACTCATACAATAAGCACGTCCAAACCAATCTTAAGCAAGTCTCAAGTCTTAAGTCCAAGTCTCGTCTTAAGTCAAGTCTCAAGTCTTAAGTCCAAGTCTCAAGTCTTAAGTCCAAGTCTCGTCTTAAGTCAAGTCTCAAGTCTTAAGTCCAAGTCTCAATGTCTTAAGTCCGTCTCGGTACCTGCCTTAGTCCAAGTCTCAAGTCTTAAGTCCAAGTCTCAAGTCTCAATGTCCAAAGTCCGGCTTTACGGTACCTGCTCTTAAGTCCAAGTCTCAAAGTCTCAATGTCTCAAAGTCCGGCTTTACGGTACCTGCCTTAGTCCAAGTCTCAAGTCTAAGTCCAAGTCTCAAGTCTCATGTCTCAAAGTCTCAAAGTCTCAATGTCTCAAGACTCAATGTCTCAAAGTCTCAATGTCTATCTCAAGTCTCAATGTCTAAGTCCAAGTCTCAAAGTCTTAAGTCCAAGTCTCAAGTCTTAAGTCAAGTCTCAAGTCTTAAGTCCAAGTCTCAAGTCTTAAGTCCAAGTCTCGTCTTAAGTCAAGTCTCAAGTCTTAAGTCCAAGTCTCAAGTCTTAAGTCAAGTCTCAAGTCTTAAGTCAAGTCTCAAGTCTTAAGTCCAAGTCTCAAGTCTTAGTCAAGTACTAATGCAAGCAGAGTTACGCTAATATGTCCAAAGTCTCAAGTCTCATGTCTCAAAGTCTCAAAGTCTCAATGTCTCAAGACTCAATGTCTCAAAGTCTCAATGTCTATCTCAAAGTCTCAAGTCTTAACAAGTCTCAGTCTTAGTCAAGTCTCAAGTCTTAAGTCCAAGTCTCAAGTCTTAAGTCCAAGTCTCGTCTTAGTCCAAGTCTCAAGCTTAAGTCCAAGTTACGCCATAATATGTCCAAAGTCTCAAGTCTCATGTCTCAAAGTCTCAAAGTCTCAATGTCTTGAAGACTCAATGTCTCAAAGTCTCAATGTCTCAAAGTCTCAATGTCTCAAAGTCCGGCTTTACGGTACCTGCCTTAGTCCAAGTCTCAAGTCTCATGTCTCAAAGTCTCAAAGTCTCAATGTCTTGAAGACTCAATGTCTCAAAGTCTCAATGTCTCAAAGTCCGGCTTTACGGTACCTGCCTTAGTCCAAGTCTCAAGTCTTAAGTCCAAGTCTCAAACTCATACAATAAGCACGTCCAAACCAACACATCATAAAGCACAACAATGAACACATAAATCACACACATATAAACAAGATCAAGCACGTCAAATGGCATAAGTAACTCTATACGCACAGGCTCCGTATTGAACATAAACAGAAATCGACAAAACTGTTTGAAAAATAAGTATACTTTCCACCCCAAAACTTGTAAAAAGAGGGGCTACGAAACTCACCTGAAAAGTGTTATGAAGTATAACGAACGAGCACGAAAAGCACAATCAAAGTCCACCACAATCAACACCTATCAATAATACATGACAAGTCACAATGACAGTCTTTTGTCTTAAGTGTTAGCCTATTAGAAATGCCTTTAAGTCCATATGTCTTTATTTAACTTTTAAAACGACGTTTATTAAAAATCACGAGACTCGAATAAACCGAACAGGAGTCTGGCTTTGACACCAATGTCCTTTCTTATGTCCAAAATACATTATTTTATCAATAAAACCTTATACGAAATCATTTTATAGCCCAAAATAAGTTTTACTCGAATTTAATCAAAACTAGTCAAAACCGAAGATTTTAACCGAAAAGCTTACGAAACCGAAACGTATATAATCCATTTAGATATATATATATATATATATATATATATATATATATATATATATATATATATATATATATATATATATATATATATATATATATATATATATATATATATATATATATATATATATATATATATATATATATATATATATATATATATATATATATATATATATATATATATATATATATATATATATATATATATATATATATATATATATATATATATATATATATATATATATATATATATATATATATATATATATATATATATATATATATATATATATATATATATATATATATATATATATATATATATATATATATATATATATATATATATATATATATATATATATATATATATATATATATATATATATATATATATATATATATATATATATATATATATATATATATATATATATATATATATATATATATATATATATATATATATATATATATATATATATATATATATATATATATATATATATATATATATATATATATATATATATATATATATATATATATATATATATATATATATATATATATATATATATATATATATATATATATATATATATATATATATATATATATATATATATATATATATATATATATATATATATATATATATATATATATATATATATATATATATATATATATATATATATATATATATATATATATATATATATATATATATATATATATATATATATATATATATATATATATATATATATATATATATATATATATATATATATATATATATATATATATATATATATATATATATATATATATATATATATATATATATATATATATATATATATATATATATATATATATATATATATATATATATATATATATATATATATATATATATATATATATATATATATATATATATATATATATATATATATATATATATATATATATATATATATATATATATATATATATATATATATATATATATATATATATATATATATATATATATATATATATATATATATATATATATATATATATATATATATATATATATATATATATATATATATATATATATATATATATATATATATATATATATATATATATATATATATATATATATATATATATATATATATATATATATATATATATATATATATATATATATATATATATATATATATATATATATATATATATATATATATATATATATATATATATATATATATATATATATATATATATATATATATATATATATATATATATATATATATATATATATATATATATATATATATATATATATATATATATATATATATATATATATATATATATATATATATATATATATATATATATATATATATATATATATATATATATATATATATATATATATATATATATATATATATATATATATATATATATATATATATATATATATATATATATATATATATATATATATATATATATATATATATATATATATATATATATATATATATATATATATATATATATATATATATATATATATATATATATATATATATATATATATATATATATATATATATATATATATATATATATATATATATATATATATATATATATATATATATATATATATATATATATATATATATATATATATATATATATATATATATATATATATATATATATATATATATATATATATATACATATTTATATACGGTTATATATATATATATATTTATTTAGTATATATCATATTGTAAAATATTTTAATTTATATATATATATATATATATATATATATATAGGGAAAAGATAAAATGAGTCCAGCTTATTTTGAGTCCATTGATTTTCTTCCATCTCCTCAAATTCCAACCACCTCCTACCACCACCACCAGATTCCGACACCACGAAAAGCTTACGAAACCGAAACGAGTAGAGGTTGAGCTCAACCTAATGGTTGAACTCGACCAACTACAGTCCAAAAATGTCATTTTGAAGCCATTTAATCATACGTTAGCCAATTGGACCAAAACTACACTTTTTGAGAAAACTAGTCAAGTTTAAGAACCGATTAAGCGCGTATGGACACGAAAGGCTAAAGAAATCGATTATATGAGTTGGGAAGTGGTAGAACTCGACCATGACAGGTCTAGTTAGACCTGGACAGAGGTCAATTCGATTTCATCTCAAGTCTTATGGGTCCGAGAGTTAAAACAAGTCATTTCGAGTCAAACTATATCCTTACGAAGCGTTTAAGCGACAAACCAAACACAAAGGACCATGAGGTCGACCTAGACCAGCAGAGGTCTAGCTAGACCAGCCTAGTTTGAGATAGACCAACCTAGACCAAGCTAGACCAAGCTAATTCGAGCACAAACGAAAGATTTCGACGCGATTTTGTCAAAACAAAGAGATCTATGGCTAGTCAATTCATACCCATGAGTCTTGGATGCACAAAAGTTCCACAATTCAGTACAAAAAGGGTGATGTTCGACCGATTTCATATGTCATGTGATTGACAATTGCACAAACCTTGATCTAGGATACGAAATCGACTAGTTTTTGAGTCTTTTAGCCAAGTAAAGGATATCTTCAATATGTAGTTGCACAAAACCGATTACATGAGTGCATAATATGTCAAATCAAAGCCTTAATCAAGGTTCAATTCGTTTCTTACACACAAATGTAGCCGAAAGATGCACAATCCATAGTCAAAGGACATGATTCACTTAGCTTTTGGTAAGAACCGAAAAGTAAACATATATATATATATATATATATATTTATATATATATATATATATATATATATATATAGGGAAAAGATAAAATGAGTCCAGCTTATTTTGAGTCCATTGATTTTCTTCCATCTCCTCAAATTCCAACCACCTCCTACCACCACCACCATCATCTCCGACCACCACCATGATTTTCCGGCGACGGCGACCACCGCCACCACGACTTACACATGTGTAAGTTACATGGACCCTTTTTGGACTCAAATTAAGCTGGACTCAATTTATCCCACCCCTATATATATAGGGGTGAGTTATTTTGAGAACCACTAAAAAAAAGAACGCGAGAACCAATCTCAGCCCTCCATTCATCAAGATCAGGAAGGGCATGATTGTCATTATGAAAAACTTGTCCAACTCTCTCTCTTTCTCTCTCCTCTTATTAAATTAAAAAATATCTAATTCATTAAAAAACTTTTATCTCACAAACCGTACATCGTTAGACGGAAAAAAAAACATGGGTAGTCTTGAAATTTCGTCCTCTTTCATTAGAGATGCAATTCGGTATACTTTTGAAGACTTTTTAAATTTTGTTTTTTTTCCATCACGTTCATCCTACACATGTGTAGGACAAGTAGAAACCACTAAAAGGTTCATCCTACACATGTGTAGAACAAGTGAAAACCACAAAAAGGTTCATTTAGTATTTTGTCCTCTTTCATTAGAGTGGTCATCATAAATACTTTCAACGACTTTTTAATTCAGATGGCGGATGGATACGGTACGGGCGGTAGCCCTTAGTCGAACGGGCGTTGCCCGTTCAGGGGGCTTCGCCCTTCTCGGTAGGCTACCTCGAGGCATTTATAAAGGGGTTAGAAGCCGGACGCATTTGGGAATGGTTTGGATTTGATGGGCACAGCTCCATGAGATGGTGGTGGTTGGATACGGTACGGGCGGTAGCCCTTAGTCGAACGGGCGTTGCCCGTTCAGGGGGCTTCGCCCTTCTCGGTAGGCTACCTCGAGGCATTTATAAAGGGTTGGAAGCAGGACGCATTTGGGAATGGTTTGGATTTGATGGGCGGCGATCCATGAGATGGTGGTGGTTGGATACGGTACGGGCAAAGCACTTAGCCGTACGGGATCCGTCCGTGCAGGACAAGTGGAAACCACTAAAAGGTTCATCCTACACATGTGTATGA
>CM067171.1:119830372-119885835 GCA_034093135.1 Erigeron breviscapus | reverse complement strand
AAGTCGAATCACACAAAATATTTTCTAAATAGTTATGCAATCTTACTAGACGTCATGATAGAACTCAGAATCCTCTCTCTAACGAATCAAAGCGAATTTGCTCCATGAAACCTATAAATCTGAATACTTCTTTTGCTCGGTACGACAAAGATGTATCAAGATTTTACGAAAGAATATTAGTGACCCCAAATGAAGCGGAATCTTGTGAGCGCGAATAACTCATCTTTGTCGAATCATAGAATTTACACTTGTCCTTAAAAGGACTCTCGTATAGCAATCACTATTGCGCTAGTATTAAGCTGTCACCGTATGGAATGTTGCTCGGTCGGATATGTTGACCTCTTGATTGCTGGAAAGAAGTGGAGCAACGAGATCTGTATAGCATAAATATGAATATGACGTCGACTGAGAAAGTTAAAGTGATAAGATAACAACTTAAAGCGGGTCATGACCGGCAAAATCTTATGTGAATAAAAGAGAGAAACTTATCGAGATCAATTTTGAATTCATGCCCGAGTCAACAAGCCTATTATTTGCTTGGAATTATCCGAAGAACTCCCGGGAATTCATTCTACCTTCTACATTTCTAGTTATGGGAAGTATTATGATTTTTCAAGGTTTTGCGTGTGTCTTTAAAAGGAATTTTTAATTACCGTCGTTGCTGGACGTGGCTTGGATCACGAGGACGTGATCAGTTCCAAGTGGGGGAGAGTTGTAACATCCTAAAATTTTTAGGCCAATGAAAATTAACCTTATTAATAGTTTTGACATTTAAAATAGTTTCCTAGTATTTTATTTCTGAATATAGGGTTAAATTAGTTGGAACTTTAGCGGATAGCGGGTATTATACCCACTCTTTTTGATAAAGGGCGTGGCATAACAATAGAGTGCCAACCAATTTTCATTTCCTTTTCACCTTTCCACTACACCTACTTTTCTTGAAGACCTTCTTCATCTCAATTCACAACCAATCTGAATTCTTCATTCAATCCAAGAACTCTTCTACTAATTCATAATAACAACCATATCCAATAACATTAGAAATTGAAAGCTAGGGATTGTGCTGGTGGTGGGGCTGGCCGAATTTCAAGAGAGAAAAGGGAGAAAGAGGATATTTTAATTCAAGTCTAATTCCTTGAGTTCTTGAGGTAACAATCTTCATAACCTAATTCCAATTCTTGATTTCTTTAAGAATTAGGGTTCATGCAATCAATTATTTGGGAAATTTGGGGGTTTTCATAAAAATGAGTTAATTTCTATAATTCAAGTTAGGGTTCTTGTAATTTAATCAAATTTAGGGTTTTTAATAGGTTGCATGTTAGATTTTGATGAATGCTAGTGAGAACAAGTTGGACAGATTCTGTCCCTGACTTTGTCACGTGTAAATCACCCCCATGACAGAATTTTCACTTGTTGAGTCCTAAAAAGAAAATGTAGGTTATTGTGTTAGCTCAAATTTTCCACTGGAATGGGTTAAAAAGACGAAGTAGAACTCTAGTTATGAATTTTTGAATTCAGGGGCGTCATGCTGATCTTTCAGCAAAACTGATTCTGCGTCTGTTATTAAAACGGGTAAAACACATTTTTACGAGTTAATTCATGTCTTGGTCACTGAATATAAAATGTAGCTAAAGGTGTTATCTCGAAGTGACCACTGGAATGAGGTCAAAATATGTTGTAGAACTCAAGTTATGATTATTTGAAGTCGGTAAGGTCAAATCTGTTTTGTCAGTAAGAACAGCAACTGTTTGTGTTTTTAAAACGACCAGAAGTCACTCTTGAGAGATAATTAACATGTTGACCACTAAAGATAAAACGTACCTAAGTGTGTTAGTTAAATTTGGCCACTGGAATGAGGTCAAAATATGGTGTAGAACTCAAGTTATGGTCATTTGAAGTCAGCCTAAGGTCAAATATAAAAATGGTGATTTTGTTATAAAAGTGAGTTTGGCATTATGATAATGATATAAGAGATACATGTTTTGTGAACCAACCCAAGAATAATATAAGATTGTAAATGATGGGTTGGGTGTTGAAATGCTAGTGATTATGGCTAGACGGCCTAGTATGTGATTGATGATCCTATATGTGCTTGTGATTTGTTGCTAGGTTGAAGCATACATATTTTGTGTTCTTGCGGTCGTCTTGATTTATGATTTTGGTTGTCGCGGAGGAGGTGAGTATTCTTGCATACTTTTATATATGCCTTGGGTCAATTACCATATGATGGTGGATTCCGTGTGTGGTAATTGATTTGGCGTTAAAGCCCGTGCGGGGCATTGTGATTATGGGCCTAAGAACCCTGAGGCCTAAGAACCTCTTGATGTGATTTACGGGGCCTAAGAATCCCTTGTGTATGAGGCCTAAGAACCTCCGGGGCCTAAGAATCCCGATATGAGATATTGATTGTGTTGATTTGCTTATATGGATCCATGTAATGCGTTAAAGTACAAAGGTGAGCATGTAGGTATGGTACGACGGTGCCATAGGCTACATGTAATAGTCCTTTGTGCGTTGCTCTCCTTCGTATGTATAAACGTATGCAAGATTATTCACTAAGCTTTGCTTACTTTTTAGTTGTTTACCATTTTTATAGGTTGTCCCGGAAGCGGAAGCCAAGTTAAATAATATAAGGATTGAAGTTGAAGTTGATTTGTGGATATGGATTGCCTTAGCTTAATGCGGGAAATGGTAACGTTGATAGGACCCGTAGAGACCCCTTTGAACTATTGGCTCTTGGTACATTGATTGTTTTGGTATAATTATTGATTACGTCAAGTGTAAGAGTTAAAGAGTTTTGGTTATTTCTATTGGGTCATTTTGTATTAGAAATGTGTTTGATTGTGATAAAAATGTATTTATGGAAAACTCATAATCCGTAACAGGTTTTGACGATGATTTTACGAACGGGTCATGCCAAAATTTCTAATTTTGTGTATGGTCTTTTATAACGAATTTGGAAATATATATTGGTTAACGTTTTGGAAAGATTGTAATTTGAGTCGAATGTCAAAACTTGGTTTTGAATCTGTCAGGTGAACATATGCGGCGCATATATAAGGTATGCGGCGCATATTTATAAAAAAAAAAAACTTATTTTTCTATTAATCGAGTTGTGTTGTTTCAAATACCCCTCTAGTGTTGAGAGGGGTTTTTTATTTTTAATCTGGTCCATCCATTTTTTTTGATCCAAAGGTGTAAAGGAGTTCTTGAGTTCTTTTTTTTAGGAGTTCTCAAATAACCCCTCCTATATATATATATATAAACCATGACATTTTTCGATAAAATTTTTCTATCTCTCTCTCTCTCTCTCTCTCTCGCATCTCCTACTCTCCCGCCGCCTTTCGTTTAGTGGATGGAAATCAGCACTTACTCACGTTCTTGATAATGATTATGATGATACACACTTGTTTCTTGATCAAAGATTGAAGCCTTGATTGATTTGAAGTGTTTAGAACCGAAATCGAGAGAATAATTTAAGAGAGGATTTGAAAGACAAACTCCTTTTCTCTTCTTGTCTATGAAATCTGGGTTTTTGTGAGGAAAGTGTGTTTTTCAAAGAGAACCTTAGAGAGAAATCTTATGTGTGTAAAACCCTTTTGATGGAATGAAAGAACAAAGTATATATAGGCATGAATATGGTTGAATTCAACCATGGTCGAACTCAACCAGGTCGAACTCGACCAAGTCGACCTCAACCAGGTCGAACTCGACCCATATCTGGAAACTAGACTCTTTTACAAAATTGTGGCCGCTTGAATCGTCAAAAACGGAGTTACGGTTAGAAAGTTATGACCAAAACAAAATCAGTACGTTTTTCTGTTGTTGACTTGTTTAATTAATTACATATACCATTTTTCTTTAAAACGACGCAATATAAGGCAAATTAAATGATATCAATTAATTCACTTAATATTTTAAAAGTTCATTTTATCTTTATTTGGCATTTCTATGAGGCAACTAGTCTTCCTCAAACCTTCACTCCAAGTCTTAAAAAGTCGAGAACACTAATACCCAATAAACATGTCTTGTCCCGTACAACCACACGTCTAATGACTTAAATTGACAATCATTGACCATATACGAACGGAAAAGTATAGTCCGACGAAGCGCTCAGGTGACGTTTGTTACACTGTCTAACACAATTGTTTTTGGAATCCCATGCAAACGAACAATCTCTTTGAAAAAAAAATTTGCCACTGCTGAAGCATCATTTGTGGTGTTGCAAGGAACGAAATGAGTTATTTTTGAAAAAGATCAAAAACCACCCTTATTGAATCTTTTCCCCTTCGGGTTTTAGGCAGTGCAACAATGAAATCCATGCTAAGATCTTCCCATGGCTGGTTTGGAACTGGAAGAGGAGTATACAATCCTTTATGAAAAGTAGCCTTCGCCTGGTGACAAGTTGGACAACGACTGATAATATTCTGGACATCTTTCAGTAAACTTGGCCAGTAGAAATGTTCAGTGAGGATCTCTCCAGTTTTATTAATGCCAAAATGGCCAGCCAGACCTCCTCCATGTGCTTCCCTTATCAGCAAATCTCTAATGGAACCTTTTGGAATACACAACTTCCCACTTCTGAATAAGAAACCATCTTGAACAACATATGGTCCTTTCTGATTAGCTTCAGTGAGACGATCAGCGAAGTCTGGATCAGTAGCATACAACTCCTTTATAAATGAGAATCCAAGAACTCTTGCTTCCAGAATGGATAACAACGAATATCTTCTAGAAAGTGCATCAGCAACAACATTAGTTACTCCTGCTTTGTGCTTAGAAACAAAAGAATAAGACTGCAAAAATTCCACCCATTTTGCATGTCTGGCATTAAGCGTGTGCTGACCATTAATAAACTTCAGTGCTTCATGATCAGAAAATAAGACAAACTGTTTAGGCTTCAGATAATGTGACCAGTGATTGATAGCACGAATGATTGCGTAGAACTCTTTGTCATAGGTGTTATACTCCAGTTTAGAACCATTAAGTTTTTCACTGAAATAAGCCACTGGACGTCCTGCATGGACTAAAACTGCACCAATACCTACTCCACTGGCGTCACATTCTAACTCGAACAACATATCGAAATCTGGCAAAGATAATACTGGAGCTGAACTGAGCTTTTCCTTCAGTGACTCAAATGCCAACTGGGCTGAATTAGTGATGTGACCAATTTATATAGATCGCCCACATCATTATTGGCCTTTTTCGTATGTGTTTTGAGTCAATTTTGTATGCATTTGGCGCGTTTATGGTGTTTGTTAGTGCTTTCAGGTTCTTAGAAGGTTGTGCGTCCATTTGGTGCATTTTTTGACGATTTTAGGCCAAGATGTTGATCCGAGTGTTCGAGAGCTGTTAATAAAGAAGAACCAAAGATTTCAGCAAGTTTCAACTGCGCCGCAGTGGGAAGAATGAAGCCCCACTGCGCCGCAGTCATTGGGTGCCAAAGCCACATGCTTTCCAGAGGTTTTCCATTGCGCCGCAGTGGGAAGCATGAAGCCCCACTGCGCCGCAGTCATTGGGTGCCAAAGCCACATGCTTTCCAGAGGTTTTCCATTGCGCCGCAGTGGGAGTGCACCAGCCCCACTGCGCCGCAGTCAAGGTCGAGAAAAATACCTCAATTTCCAGAGATATGTCACTGCGCCGCAGTGAAGGGTGCACAAGGCTCACTGCGCCGCAGTGAGTGCACGGGGAACTCAGGGTTCAGCCTTTTTTGCATCAGATTTTGGGGAGGTATAAATAGAAAAATAAACCCTATTTCCCAGATTATCAAGTTTTCTTTCTAGGAGCTGTTCTACCACGAATTCTTTCAAGGATCATCTCAGATTTCATCATTGGATTCATTGAAGATTCAAGAACACCCATCTAGATCGTATCTAATTTTCTGTCTTGCAATTTAAATTCAACAATCATTGGTACAATATGTTCTCTTTCAATTTCTTTTATTAATTTCAATTTAGCATGAGTGGCTAGATTCTTAATCATCCACTTTGATGAAACTTGACGAATGATATGATTGCAATATTTTAATTCAAGAGTTGATTCAATTATCGTTGTGTCGTGATCTTTATCAATTAATTTCCTTGTGATTTATTCTTTTGATGTTGATGGTTTATGTGTTCATCGTTAGTGGTACTAGGTGAATATGTTTATCGTTTCAATTCGATTGTCTTTGGTCGGTTGTCACTGGTTCATGGTATGACGGTGAATGTCAAATCTATAATAGGAATTAATCGGTAAACGTGTTTAGAAACGGTTGGTGGTACCACGTTTTCATTCACATAGGCATAATTGGTAATTGGATAATCAAACAAACTAATTGTTGGGGAGATTTTCTAGGAATTGGTGGTACCGGCTTGGGTAATTAAACTAGCAACTTAGGTGTTTGGGTGATTTGCGAGCGGTTGGTGGTACCAAGCGAGCATTTTTATCCTTTCACGATTATCTTGTCAACTCTAAAGAATTTGATCTTTAACGTGTGCAATCATAGCTGAAGTCAAGTGGATTCGAAGTGGATGATCTTTATTTATATTGTCTGAACTTTCTTTACTTTTAATTGTCTTGTCATTTCAATTTCTTTAATTTCAAATTGTCAAAGTTAGGTAGCAATTCGGCTACGGTTCCATTCTTTTTCTAAAACTACTTTAGCAAACAATTATTTCCAAACCAATCCCTGCGAACGATCTCGGACTTACTACTTACTATACTATATGCGATCAGGTCCACTGCCTGAAAGTGTGTAGTAGTCGGTTTTTAGTGGGTACTTGTTTATAAATTTTACAAACTCGATTTCACACATCAAGTTTTTGGCGCCGCTGCCGGGGATTGTGTGCCGATTTAGTTGTTAATTTAGTGGTTTGATCCTTTCTCATGCGTGAGGAAGTTACTTGTTTTATTAGTTTAGTTTTCTTTTCTTATCACAGGTGCACTTGACGTGTTTGTGTTAGTTGTGTTTGCAGGCATATTTCTTTAGTTGATGAACTTGCGTTCTTCGGGTCTCCCTTTGAATAGTCCTTTGTCTACTCCGAGAAGACCAAGAGGGCGTCGGTTTAACTTCACTGAACCCACAACACCAATACCAACACCATTTTCACCTATAGCTAAACCCACTCCTGATTCAGACGAGGAAGGGTTTTATTTAGACGAATTCTTCAATTTAGAAGTTAAGCAAGAGGAGATGGGTGACGAACAACCAAGGGATCCAAATGACACTCGCTATGGCGAGAGGGTTCGAACTATTCCAACCAGCCGTGGCTCCGCCATTAGACCTTCGGCCATTGATCACACTTTCAATTTGAAAGGAAATCATCTCAAGAGCATAGAAGAGCAACAATTTGATGGAAAAAGGAAATGGGATCCTTACCAACACTTGGATAGGTTTGAAAAGTTGGCTCGGCTTTATCAATATGGTCAAAATCAAATGAATGCCGTGAAACTTGAGACATTTCCCATCTCAATCACCGGAGAAGCACTTGATTGGTTCAATGATCTTCCAGAGAATTCAATCACTACTTGGGACCAACTTAAGGAGGCTTTCATTGGTGAGTTTTATTCACTCAGAACTCAAAGAAGGTTGGAGAATATGATTAGGTCTTTTGAACAAGATGATGGAGAAGATGTTGTGGATGCTTGGGTTCGTTTCAAGGAAATGTTGAGAAATTGTCCAGGTCACAATTTGACTAGGGAACAATATGTGGAGCTTTTCTTTGATGGGTTAAATAAGAAGTCTAAACGAGAATTGGGATATGCTTTTGGGGGTAGTTTCAATAACATTACACCCAATGAAGGTTATCAGATCTTGGAAGACATGGCAAAGGATAACTCAACTATGGATGATGAAAGATTCTTGAAGAATGAAAGGAAGATGAAGAAGGGCACTAACCAAGGGAGAGTTGCTAAGGCTGAAGCTAGTAACGATTCGGCGGTTATTGGAGAGATTAAGGCGCTATCTGAGCGCATGGATAAGAGCTTTACTGCTCAAGATAATAGGTTTGGAGCACTTGAGAGGGATGTTAAGGTCTTAGCCGATGGGTGTGATCATTGTGGTGATATGCACCATTCTGATGAGTGTCCAAATCGGGCACCCGAAGATGTGAACTATGTTCAGAATCAACCCCAAGGGAACTTCCACCACAACACCGGTTTCCAGAACCGGCCTTCAGGTAATCCTTCTTATAACTCTTCTTTTCAGGCTAATGCTCCTCGTTTTTCAGGTAACATATGGCAAAGAGATAATTATCAGAATCAGCCACAACAGCAGACTCAGCAAGGACAAGGATCAGGTTCTTCTTCTTCTAATGCCGATCCTAATGCCGAGTTGAGGGAGATGATGAAGCAGTTGGCTAGTAATCAAGTTGAAACAAACACTAGCATTCAAATGATCAGGGATGATACTAAGGCTTTGAGTGAGAGGTTGGATCAGATAAACGGGAAGGTGGAGATCAACATGAAAAATCAGTGTGTTAACTTCAAGGATCTCGAGAGTAGGATGGCAACTCTTGCTAGGCCCACGGGGACTCTCCCTAGCAACACACAGCAGAATCCTAGGCCTCAGTTTAATTCGGGACAGAAATACACTCTACCTCCAGCCCGTAATGAGCAAGCTAATGCCATTACCACTCGTACTGATGATGTTGTTTCAGATGTGCAGGATAACGGGAGTGATGATGATGATGTTGATGAAGAGATAGAGATGGAGGAAGATCCGACCGTGAAGACTCCGGTCACTCCACCAAAACCGGCTGTGGTTCCAGAGGTTAAACCATACAAGCCAAAGATACCATTTCCACAGAGGTTCAGGAAAGCAAAGCTGAAGGAGCAATATAACAAGTTTGTGGACATGATCAAAAATGTTCATATTAATGTTCCTTTAGTTGATCTTATTCAGGGGATGCCCAATTATGCCAAGTTCATTAAGGAGCTTGTGACAGACAAAGGGAAATTTGATGAGGCGAAGGCTACTTTTCTTAATGCCGAGTGTTCTGCTATCTTGCAGAACCGCATTCCACCAAAGCTTGAAGACCCAGGGAGTTTTCTTATCACTTGCTCTATTAGAACTCTTATTTGTAAAGCCTTAGCTGATTTAGGGGCTAGCATCAATTTGATGCCTTACTCGGTTTATGCCAAGTTGTCCTTGGGAGTCCTTCGCCCTACTCGCATGAGTATAAGACTTGCTGACCATTCATTTCAGTACCCCATCGGGATTGCTGAGAACATTAGTGTCAGAGTTGGCCATATTGTTTTTCTTGTTGACTTCGTTATCCTCGAGATGGAGGAAGATACGAAGGTCCCTCTTATTCTTGGTACGGCCATTCCTTAATACCGCGGATGCTATCATCCGTGTGAAAGACAAGGAAATCTCTTTGGGCGTAGGAACTGATAGGATTGTGTTTAATGTTGAAAAGTCTATTAAGCATTCATATTCTAATGATGAGACTTGTTTCAGGATTGATGTCATTGATGATGCATTAGATCAAGAATTTCAGGAATTCATGGAGACAGATATTGGAGAGGAAGAGATCGCTAATTTAGGATCTGGAGAAATTACTGATGAAGCTTTGTTTGCAGAGGTCATGGCACTGAGCTTGGATGAATCACCTCCCGAGGACGAGACTTTTGAGGAGGTAGTTGCTGACGGGAGTTCAAGGGTACCTAACTCTGTTGATGTACCACCTACTAACTTGGAGCTCAAGTCGCTTCCAACCCATCCAGAGTATGCATATCTGTCAGGTGAGTCTTCTCTTCCAGTGGTTATCTCGTCCTCGCTCTCGAGTGACGAGAAAGACCGTCTCTTGTCTGTGCTTAAAGCCCATAAGCGGGCTTTTGCTTGGAAGACCACAGATATCCCAGGTATTAGTCCTAATTTTTGCCAGCATAAAATTGATTTTCTTGATGATGTTAAGCCCGTTGTCCAGAGACAAAGGCGGTTGAATCCTAATATGAAGGAGGTAGTTAAGAAAGAGGTAATTAAGCTTCTTGATGCAGGAATCATTTTTCCTATTGCTGATAGTTCATGGGTAAGTCCTGTCCACTGTGTGCCCAAAAAGGGGGGCATGACAGTCATTGAAAATGATAATAAGGAGCTTTTGGCCACTAGGACTATTATGGGTTGGCGGGTTTGTATAGATTACCGTAAGCTTAATGATGCCACCCGTAAGGATCATTTTCCCCTTCCTTTTATTGATCAAATGTTGGAACATCTTGCAGGGAATGAATATTTTTGTTTCTTGGATGGGTTTTCCGGGTACTTTCAAATACCCATTGATCCCAAGGACCAAGAGAAAACCACTTTTACTTGTCCATTTGGCACTTTTGCTTATCGGCGAATGTCGTTTGGTTTGTGTAATGCCCCTGGCACCTTTCAAAGGTGCATGATTGCTATTTTCCAGGACATGCTTGAAACTTCCATGGAAGTTTTCATGGATGATTTTTTAGTTTTTGGGGATTCTTTTCATTCTTGCTTGAGTAATTTGGATAGGATGTTGGAACGGTGTGAGAGGGCACACCTTGTTTTGAATTGGGAAAAGTGTCATTTTATGGTCACTGAGGGTATTGTGTTAGGGCATAAAGTGTCCAAGGCCGGGATTGAGGTTGATCGGGCTAAGATAAATGTAATTGCCAAATTACCCCCGCCTTCCAATGTGAAAGGGGTAAGGAGTTTTCTTGGACATGCAGGTTTTTATCGTCGATTTATTAAGGATTTCTCTAAGATTACTCGTCCTATGACCCACTTGTTGGAGAAGGACGTTCCTTTTGTTTTTGATGATGCTTGTTTGAGTGCTTTTCAGGTATTGAAGGAGAAGTTGACTGATTCTCCTATCATGGTAGCTCCAGATTGGGATTTGCCTTTCGAGTTGATGTGTGATGCCAGTGACTATGCTGTGGGAGCTGTGCTAGGGCAAAGGGTTGAGAAACATTTCAAACCCATTTACTTTGCTAGTAAAACTTTGAACCCCGCCCAGCAAAATTACACCACTATAGAAAAGGAGTTGCTTGCAGTGGTCTTTGCATTTGATAAGTTTAGATCATATCTTGTTTTGAGTAAGACCATAGTTTTCACTGACCATTCAGCCCTTAAGTACCTGTTCTCGAAACAGGATGCTAAACCCAGGCTTATCCGTTGGATTCTCTTGTTGCAAGAATTTGACATTGAGATAAAGGATAAGAATGTAACATCCCAAACTTTTCTTTACTAGTTGACTAATGTCGCTAAGTCAATATTGTGTGTGTCGTTAAGTCTATTTTAGATTTAATGCTTATATGTAGTTATTGTGTGATATGTGTGAGGCTTGAAAGCCTAAATGTTAATGTAGTATAAATGTGTGTAATATGAAGGTTAATGTCCATGTAGTGACATTTAATGAAGGATTAATGATGTATATGGTCAATAAAGTAGTTTGTGACCAATAATGAAGCATTAGGAAACTTAGGGGCTAGTTTTGACATGGAGGCAAAGTCAAAAACGGGATTAAGGAATTAGGGATTGTCATTAGATCATATTTTGCAGCCATAACACTCTCTAAACAAGCCCTAAGCCTTCCCATAGCATTCCTCCATCTAATTGCAAGCCGAAAAGCCTTCCAACGTGTGATTCGGGTGCGTTTAATCAAGTGTTTTGCATCTCTAGTGTGATCTTCGTGTATAGAAGGTAATATTTCCTTGATTTCTGGTCCTTTTGATTATATGAGTCATTAGGAATAATTATTGGAATATGGGGGAATCGTTTAACGAAGATTAATGGTGGTTTTGATGGATTAAGGTCATATATGGTGTAAGTAATGGTTGTAATGCTTTATAATGATTTGAATATGAAGGATTTTGATGTGTGAAAGTCATGTATTTGATTTAGAATGATTTGGATCTGGTTTGGGGTGTAATCGACTAATCTTGTGCAGAATCGTATCGAGTTGCGGCGCAACTCAATTACAGAAAGATAAGTTGCGGCGCAACTTATTGTGTTGCGGCGCAACGAAAGGCTTGAGCTGCGGCGCAACTCACCAGTTTTCAGAAAAGTTAGTTTTGAACCGTAACGTCGTTTGTCATGTAGATTAGACCTGAGACTAAAGTGAGTCATTATTGTGTGTGGGTCTAGCTATTGACCTTAATGACACGAGTATGTAGTTGTCTAATGATCGTTTACTAATTATAGGTAGACGAGCATAGTTGCTTTACACAGTGACTAGTTGTTGATTGTTGTGAACTACGCCGAGGTAAGATACACTACTTTGACACGCTGGGGGATTCAACGAAAAGCTGGTTTCAAATCATAAATACTTCTATTTGGTATCTTTATATTGCATGTGGGCATATGGGGTTACATGAGAGGTATTATGGGTTATGTAGTTGACCATGAGACCTGAAATGCAGTCCCTAATGTAGTGAAATGAAGTATTGCTTAATGTAGTGTATTGTTATGCAGTTTATGTAGTATTACGAAGTATCTCTTTATGCATGAATGTAGAAATGAAGTTGATGTGTGATATATGCATGCTTACATGGCTTGTACACCTAGCTCACTAGACTTAGTAGGTTGCCATGTCACTTGCACGTTTAAGGATCCAAACGTAATGAAGATAAAGTGTGTGAATGTCTAGGAATGTGTGTTACCTAGACTATATGTGTGTGACGTTTTAGGAATGTGTGTTACCTAAACCATATGTGTGAAACCGAGCTCGTAAATATAATGCAGGGAAAGTGTTAAGCTTAACCCGTACTAGTCTTAGCCGGACGAGTGCGTTGACGTAGTTGTTCCTTGGGTGGCTCCTTGCAACATGGTCTTTATAATGCAGGGCGAGTAATACGAGGGGTTTGACCAACCTCCACATACGGATTACTCTTGGATTGGCTTGCCATTCCTTAACGACGAAGTATGACTAGCCTTTTGGTGAAGCATCTAGTCGGGTGTGACTTAGGTTACACTTATATGCAGTTAACGAAGATATGTGTGATAATGTGTGGATAAAATGAAGGATAGGCACATTTAGGGGATTCACCCTAATTGATATGAAGTTGATATGCAGTTATGTGTGAACGTGTGATGTGTGTTGTGCCTGAATAAACTTGTCTAATAATGAGATTGTTTTAATTGGACAAATGCTTTAATAACATAGTGTTATCTTACTTAGCTAATTCGTTAGCTAACACTTGTTTTTCGTAAATGTGGTTGTTCCCTCAGGTTTATCTTGAAGGACTAGTTGATGCAGGAATAAGAGTGAGATCTGGGTAGATGCATGCAGGAGGACTTAGCTACCCATAGACGATTGTCTCTTTAGACATTTATTTACATTTCGTACTTGATGTCGAATTTATGTAGTATTGTTGAACGGTTGTTTTGTGTTGGGCAACCGTTGGGTTTTCATTTTAAACTATTCGATGGTATTGCATGTAACACCAACTAAACGTAGAAATCGAACAGTTTTATGACTTTTAAAGTCTTTTTTTCCGCAATTTTGACGCCGTTAGGTGAAAGTTTTTGAAAACCCATATTTTTAAATGTCGGGTGTTACAAGTTGGTATCAGAGAAATGGTTTAAGTGAACCAAGATTCGACTTTGACCGTAGGATTTTGGACTTAAACCGATGTAGGATAAGTAGGCTTATGTAGGTGTGCCTAGCTTTGAGATGAAGTACTATAGGAAGGGTTGGGAAGTGAGTGGGAGTGTGATTTAAGGCTTGTTTATTGTGTGTGATAATGTAGTTTTATGTAGCATGGCCTTAACATATGTAGTCACTCTATAACTCTTGCTAACCGTCGTCGTTGCCTTGTAGAGATAATGGCAAACACTAGAGCTAGTAACCAGAGGGGAGGAGGAAATGGTGGTGGTGTTCCTTCTAATGGGAACGGGGCTGGAAATGAAGTGGAGCAAAGGCCACCCCGTGCACAAAATCGCCGTCTTGGTGATCCACCAACCGCCTCTGAAGTAGATAGGGCAAACCCGGTAATTGAACAGGTTCCCAACCAAGCAGAACTACATGAGGAATTGAGGGCTATTCGAGCTCTTTTGATGAGGAACGAAGAAGAGTTGGCTCAAATGAGAGCCGAAAGAGATGCAGAGAGAAGTAGGGGGAACGTTCGGAAGGGAATTACTCTAATCCCTCCCAAAGTGGTGCACCATCCATTGCAGCCGTGGGTGTTAATGGAGTTAATGGTGGAGGACTTGGAGTTGTTAATGCACCTCATGTTAATAACTTCAAATATGAAAGCTTTCAGAAATGTGGTGCCAAGGAGTTTGATGGTACCCAAAATGCAGTGAGTGCTATGGAGTGGATTGAGGACATTGAAGTAGTCTTTACTTCATGCTATTGTCCCAATGATATGAAGGTTTTGTGTGCAAGTAGGATGTTGAAGAAGAATGCCCATAATTGGTGGAGGGCTACTACAGTTTCTATGGCTCCTGAGGTACTTGCAGTTATGCCTTGGGGGACATTTAAGGAGAAGTTTCTAGAGGAGTATGTGGGGACTCGTGAGTTAAGGTTGATTGAAAAGGAGTTTAGATCATTGGTTGCGAAACCCGTTGCAATTTCTGAATATGCACATTCATTTATGGAGAAGTTGAAGTTTGTTGGACACTTGGTTCGAAGGCAGGAGGACCAAATTGAGGCTTATTGTGATGGCCTTCCCGCTAGTTATCGTGGATTATGTAGACAGCATGTGACTTTGTCGGCGGCAATTAAGGAGTCAAAGAGGTTGGATGATGACTTCAAAAGCGAGAAAGTTGTGGAGAAAGTTGATGACAAGAAAGCAGGGTTCAAAAGAAGGTCAAATTGGTCATCTAACAACAATAATAATAAGAAGTTCCGTGGGAATTCTAGCTCAAGTGGTGACAAAGATAAAAAGAAGAATGGTTCTTGGTGTGCTTTTTGCAAGAATGTTCATGAAGGTCAATGTTCCGACAAGACAAGAAGGTGTCACAAGTGTGGGAAGTCGGGACATCTTGCAACAGAATGTAGGGACAAGACTCGTTGCTACAAGTGTCAAGAAACGGGTCACCTCATTGCCGATTGTCCACAAATGAAGAATGACGGGAAGAAAGCAGCCACTTTAGCAACGAAAGTGAGAGCCTTGCAGATGACCGCTGATGATGCTAAGAACAACGACGAGGTGGTAAGTGGTACTTTCCTTGTTAATTCAAACCTGCCTCTGTTTTATTTGATTCGGGTGCAAATAGGTCGTTTGTGTCTACTTTATTTGCTCCTAAGCTAGAAAGAGTCACTACCCCTTTAGATTGTTCGATAGAGGTAGAGATTGCTAATGGTACGGTTAGTGATATACGTGTGGGATATGATGATTGTGACATTGAGATTGAAGGTCGTTTGTTTCCGGTCCATTTATTGCCTACTACCTTAGCCGGTTTTGATGTAGTGATTGGTATGGATTGGTTGTCTAGAAATGAAGCTAGTATTTTGTGTTCACAAAAGATTATTCGGTTTTCTTCACCCGATGGTAATGTGGTAACGGTTTATGGAGATAAGAAGAGAGGGGGGATGAAAATCATTAGTATGATGAAGGCTATTAAGTGTATAAGGAAGAACAAGAGTCATTTCTTGGCCTATGTTATTGATGCAAGAAAGGAGAAGCCTTCTATTGCTAGTGTTGATGTAGTATCCGAGTTTCCCGATGTATTTCCCGATGATCTTCCCGGTATTCCTCCCGATCGTGAAGTTACTTTTCAGATAGATCTTATTCTCGGTGCTACACCCGTTGCAAAAGCACCATACCGATTAGCTCCTACAGAAATGAAAGAGTTAATGTCCCAACTTCAGGAATTACTTGACAAAGGGTTCATACAACCTAGTTCCTCGCCTTGGGGAGCTCCGGTTCTCTTTGTTAAAAAGAAGGATGGATCTATGCGCATGTGCATAGACTAACGTGAGCTGAATAAGCGAACGGTTAAGAATAAATATCCTCTCCCACGAATTGATGATCTCTTTGATCAACTTCATGGTGCTTCATATTTTTCAAAGATAGATTTGCGGTCCGGTTATCATCAATTGAAGGTTAAGAAGGAGGATGTAGCAAAGACAGCTTTCCGGACTAGATATGGGCATTATGAGTTCTTGGTCATGCCATTTGGGTTGACTAATGCTCCAGCCGTGTTTATGGACTTAATGAATCGGGTATGCCGTCCCTTTCTAGATCATTTTGTTATTGTGTTTATTGACGATATTTTGATCTATTCTAAGTCAGAAGATGAGCACCGTGAGCACTTGAAAGCAGTTTTGGAAGTATTGAGGGAGAAGAAGTTATATGCCAAGTTTTCTAAATGCGGGTTTTGGCTTCGAGAAGTGCAGTTTCTTGGTCATGTCATTTCATCAGAAGGTATTAAAGTAGATCCTTCGAAGATTGAAGCTGTTTCAAAGTGGGAGCAGCCAAAGACTCCTACTGAGATTAAAAGTTTTCTTGGTTTGGCTGGATATTATAGAAGATTCATTCAGGATTTCTCCCGAATAGCCAAGCCTATGACTGAACTAACGAAGAAAGGAGTAAGGTTTGAGTGGGCCGATAAGCAGGAAAATGCATTTTAAACATTGAAAAAGAAGTTGTGTGAAGCTCCTATACTTGCCTTGCCTGAAGGTACCGATGATTTGGTTGTGTATAGTGATGCATCTATTACGGGTTTGGGTTGTGTCCTTATGCAGAGGGACAAGGTGATTGCTTATGCTTCACGTCAGTTGAAGCCACATGAGAAGAATTACTCTACCCATGATCTTGAGTTGGCGGCGGTAGTATTTGCTTTGAAATTGTGGAGACATTACCTTTATGGTACAAAATGCACCTTGTTTACCGATCATAAAGTTTGCAGTATGTCTTTAATCAAAAGGAGATGAACGTGAGACAAAGAAGGTGGATGGAATTACTTAAGGATTATGATTGTGAAATCAAATACCATCCGGGTAAAGCCAATGTAGTGGCGGATGCACTAAGTAGGAAGGTGCAAAGTTTCTTCTTGTAAGTTGATGAGCATGCAAGTTCAAGCCAAGTCGGGGCTACTTGATCGAATTAAAGAAGCACAAGCGAGGGCATTAATGAAGGAGAATATTGATCAAGAGAGTATTGGAAAGAAGAAACGCCTTGTGATGGAAACAAATAGCCGTGGGTTCAAAACATACAAGGGTCGAATTTGGGTGCCATTGCTTGGTGGTAACCGAGAATTGATCCTCGAGGAAGCACATAGAAGTAGATATTCGGTTCATCCCAGTGTCACCAAAATGTATGCAGATTTGAAGCCGATTTATTGGTGGCCGGATATTAAAGAGAAGTAGCTTATTTTGTAGCAAAGTGTTTGACGTGTGCACGTGTGAAAACGGACCATCAAAAGCCGTATGGTTTGTTGCATCAATTAGACATTCCTGAGTGGAAATGGGATCATATTACCATGGACTTTGTAACGAAGCTACCTAAAACGCCGAAAGGGAATGATATGATATGGGTGATTGTAGATAGATTGACGAAGAGTGCTCATTTTCTAGCTACCCGACAAGATGTGCCTTTAATGAAGATGGCAAAGATTTACATTGATGAAGTAGTGTCGAAGCATGGAGTTCCTTTGTCTATTGTTTCGGATCGAGACTCTAGATTTGTGTCCAACTTTTGGAAGGGTCTTCAACGGGAATTGGGTAGTAGAATAAAATTGAGTACCGCCTATCATCCTCAAACCGATGGGCAAAGTGAGAGAACTATTCAAACATTGGAGGATATGTTGAGGACGTGTGTACTAGAGTATGGTGGAGCATGGGATGATCATTTGAGGTTGATAGAGTTTGCTTACAACAATAGTCACCATGCTAGTATTGGAATGCCACCATTTGAAATGCTCTACGGTAGGAGATGTGGGACTCCAAGTTGTTGGATGGAGCCCGGTGAAAAGCAAATCACGGGTCCAGAAATTATAGAGATCTCAGCGGAGAAAGTTAATGTAGCTAAAGAAGCTTTACGTGTGGCAAGAGAAAGACAGAAAACATATGCAGATAAGAAAAGGAGACCGATTGAGTTTAATGTTGGTGACTTAGTGATGCTGAAAGTGTCACCATGGAAAGGAGTTATTAGATTTGGAAAGAAGGGAAAGTTGAGTCCACGTTTCATTGGACCTTTTAAAGTTCTGAAGCGCATTAAAGATGTAGCATATCAGTTGGAATTAACTCCAGAATTGGATGGAATTCACAACACCTTTCATGTATCCTACTTGAGGAAATGCTTAGCCGACGAGTCAAGTGTGATTCCCATTGAAGATGTGAGTATTGACCCAATGAAGAGAATAGTAGATGAACCGGTAGCGATACTTGGAAGGAAGCAAAAGAAGTTACGCCGAAAAGTGATTGACCTTATGTTGATAAAGTGGAAGCATAACCATGGAGAAAGTTTAACGTGGGAAACTGAAGCAGTAATGAAGGAGAAGTATCCGGAGTTGTTCCTTACTGATGAGATTCCGGGGACGGAATCCTCTTAAGGGGGAGGTAATTGTAACATCCCAAACTTTTCTTTACTAGTTGACTAATGCCGTTAAGTCAATATTGTGTGTGTCGTTAAGTCTATTTTAGATTTAATGCTTATATGTAGTTATTGTATGATATGTGTGAGGCTTGAAAGCCTAAATGTTAATGTAGTATAAATGTGTGTAATATGAAGGTTAATGTCCATGTAGTGACATTTAATGAAGGATTAATGATGTATATGGTCAATAAAGTAGTTTGTGACCAATAATGAAGCATTAGGAAGCTTAGGGGCTAGTTTTGACATGGAGGCAAAGTCAAAAACGGGATTAAGGAATTAGGGATTGTCATTAGATCATATTTTGCAGCCATAACACTCTCTAAACAAGCCCTAAGCCTTCCCATAGCATTCCTCCATCTAATTGCAAGCCGAAAAGCCTTCCAACGTGTGATTCGGGTGCGTTTAATCAAGTGTTTTGCATCTCTAGTGTGATCTTCGTGTATAGAAGGTAATATTTCCTTGATTTCTGGTCCTTTTGATTATATGAGTCATTAGGAATAATTATTGGAATATGGGGGAATCGTTTAACGAAGATTAATGGTGGTTTTGATGGATTAAGGTCATATATGGTGTAAGTAATGGTTGTAATGCTTTATAATGATTTGAATATGAAGGATTTTGATGTGTGAAAGTCATGTATTTGATTTAGAATGATTTGGATCTGGTTTGGGGTGTAATCGACTAATCTTGTGCAGAATCGTATCGAGTTGCGGCGCAACTCAATTACAGAAAGATAAGTTGCGGCGCAACGAAAGGCTTGAGCTGCGGCGCAACTCACCAGTTTTCAGAAAAGTTAGTTTTGAACCGTAACGTCGTTTGTCATGTAGATTAGACCTGAGACTAAAGTGAGTCATTATTGTGTGTGGGTCTAGCTATTGACCTTAATGACACGAGTATGTAGTTGTCTAATGATCGTTTACTAATTATAGGTAGACGAGCATAGTTGCTTTACACAGTGACTAGTTGTTGATTGTTGTGAACTACGCCGAGGTAAGATACACTACTTTGACACGTTGGGGGATTCAACGAAAAGCTGGTTTCAAATCATAAATACTTCCATTTGGTATCTTTATATTGCATGTGGGCATATGGGGTTACATGGGAGGTATTATGGGTTATGTAGTTGACCATGAGACCTGAAATGCAGTCCCTAATGTAGTGAAATGAAGTATTGCTTAATGTAGTGTATTGTTATGCAGTTTATGTAGTATTACGAAGTATCTCTTTATACATGAAATGTAGAAATGAAGTTGATGTGTGATATATGCATGCTTACATGGCTTGTACACCTAGCTCACTAGACTTAGTAGGTTGCCATTGTCACTTGCACGTTTAAGGATCCAAACGTAATGAAGATAAAGTGTGTGAATGTCTAGGAATGTGTGTTACCTAGATTATATGTGTGTGACGGTTTAGGAATGTGTGTTACCTAAACCATATGTGTGAAACCGAGCTCGTAAATATAATGCAGGGAAAGTGTTAAGCTTAACCCGTACTAGTCTTAGCCGGCCGAGTGCGTTGACGTAGTTGTTGCTTGGGTGGCTCCTTGCAACATGGTCTTTATAATGCAGGGCGAGTAATACGAGGGGTTTGACCAACCTCCACATACGGATTACTCTTGGATTGGCTTGCCATTCCTTAACGACGAAGTATGACTAGCCTTTTGGTGAAGCATCTAGTCGGGTGTGACTTAGGTTACACTTATATGCAGTTAACGAAGATATGTGTGATAATGTGTGGATAAAATGAAGGATAGGCACATTTAGGGGATTCACCCTAATTGATATGAAGTTGATATGCAGTTATGTGTGAACGTGTGATGTGTGTTGTGCCTGAATAAACTTGTCTAATAATGAATATTGTTTTAATTGGACAAATGCTTTAATAACATAGTGTTATCTTACTTAGCTAATTTGTTAGCTAACACTTGTTTCGTAAATGTGGTTGTTTCCTCAGGTTTAGCTTGAAGGACTAGTTGATGCAGGAATAAGAGTGAGACCTGGGTAGATGCATGCAGGAGGACTTAGCTACCCATAGACGATTGTCTCTTTAGACATTTATTTACATTTCGTACTTGATGTCGAATTTATGTAGTATTGTTGAACGGTTGTTTTGTGTTGGGCAACCATTGGGTTTTCATTTTAAACTATTCGATGGTATTGCATGTAACACCAACTAAACGTAGAAACCGAACAGTTTTTATCGGTTTTGACTTTTAAAGTCTTTTCTTCCGCAATTTTGACACCGTTAGGTGAAAGTTTTTGAAAACCCATATTTTTAAATGTCGGGTGTTACTATAAGAAAGGGGCTGAAAATTTGGCTGCCGACCATTTGAGTCGTTTGGAAGATCCTCACCGGGAGGAACTTCGTGATAGGGAGATCAATGATCACTTCCCCGATGAGTCTTTAATGTTTATCTCTAACTCTGATGAAGCTCCTTGGTTCGCAGATATAACTAATTATTTGGTTGCAGGTGAGATACCTAATGATTTCACGTCCCAGCAGAAGAAGAAGCTCATATCGGATGTTAAGCATTATTTTTGGGACAATCCATACTTGTTTCGTGTTTGTGCAGATGGTATGGTTAGGAGATGTGTTGCTGGAGCTGAGACTAAAGAGATTTTGGATGCGTGTCACTACGGGCCAACTGGGGGTCATTATGGTCCTTCAGTGACGGGTAAGAAAGTTTTTGATGCAGGTTTCTATTGGCCAACAATTTTCAAGGAGGCCCAGACTTTGGTTGAGACTTGTGACATCTGTCAGCGACAGGGGAACATCACTAAACGGGATGAGATGCCTCAACAGAGCATTCAGGTATGTGAAGTATTTGATGTCTGTGGTATAGACTTTATGGGACCATTCCCACCGTCTAATAAGTTTCAGTACATTCTTGTCGCCGTTGACTACGTGTCTAAATGGGCTGAAGCCAAGGCTTTGCCTACGAACGACGCGCGTGTAGTCATTAATTTCTTGAAACAGTTGTTCTGTCGTTTTGGTTGCCCTAGAGCTCTGATTAGTGACCGTGGTACCCATTTTGCAAACCATCAGTTAGCCAAAGTGTTGAAGAGGTACGGTGTTGTCCACTACTTTTCTACCTCATACCATCCACAGACCAGTGGTCAAGTGGAAAACACGAATAGGGCCTTGAAGAGGATTTTGGAGAAAACTGTTGGAGATAACCCCAAGGTGTGGTCAAAGAAGTTAGATGACGCCTTGTGGGCGTTTAGGACGGCTTATAAGACGCCGATTGGCACCACGCCATATCGGTTGCTCTATGGAAAAACTTGCCATCTTCCTATTGAG
Organism: Erigeron breviscapus; assembly: GCA_034093135.1. Taxonomy (NCBI): domain Eukaryota; kingdom Viridiplantae; phylum Streptophyta; class Magnoliopsida; order Asterales; family Asteraceae; genus Erigeron; species Erigeron breviscapus. Next base: position 119,864,043 of record CM067171.1, on the reverse strand, counting down.
ATAGAGCATAAGGCGTATTGGGCTTTGAGGAATTTGAATTTGGATTTGATGGAAGCGCGTGAACATAGAATGTTGCAACTTCACGAGCTTGATGAGCTTAGGCTAGGTGCTTATGAGAATTCGAGGCTATATAAGGAGAGGACCAAGGTTTGGCATGATAAGAGGATTCGTAGGAAGGAGTTTAAGGTTGGGGCTAAAGTGTTGTTGTTCTTGTCAAAATTTAAGATTAAGCAACCTAAACTAACTTCTAGATGGATTGGACCGTTTGTAATTAAGCACGTGTACCCGTCGGGTTATGTTGAGTTGTTTAAACGTAACGGTGAAGGGTCGTTCATTGTCAATGGTCATCGACTTAAGCTATATTTAGAAGAGGAGCAGGTTGAGGGGGTATTTGAGGAGATCCCCGTGTTTATTGAAGAAGGGCTATAGTACAGGAGCCGATTTGGGTGATGGAGAGTCTATTTTGGAGTATTTCACAAGGATTTCGGGAGGAGAAACTTGGACATACACTAGTGGTGTGTCGAAGATAAAGAACGTACGTTTGAGGTTACTCCACCGCATGATTGTGACATTCTTGGTGCAGCGATCTACTCATTGGGAAAAGGCTTACCAGAATGATTTATGGTTACTTAAGCTCTTTTCTGAAGGTGCTCCATCAAGGTTTGCTTTGCCTCCTCTTGTACTTCTTGACCGAATGTGTAACCATTCTGATTCGAATTTGGTTTTGGGACATTTCATCACGGTTATCTATAAGAGGATGGGAGTCTTTGCTTCAGATGATTTCCAGACTTATCTTTCATTACCAGTGCATCAGGAGGGTTTTACGTATAATGAGCTTTGGAGGGGAAAGATTTTGAAGAAGAAGAAAGCAAATGAGCAAGAGCAGTTGTTGGCTGATGAGGGTGAAGTTGAAGGACCACCTCCCGTACAGGAGGTTGATGTTGATGTTGATGTTGAGATGGCAGAGGGTCAACCGGAACCAACGAGGAGGGGTGGTCGTAACATTCCCATCCCTCGCTCGTTTGACTTTACACTTTTGGGGAACACTGTTCAGAGTATTTATGAGTCTCAGCAGAAGAGTCGGCAGGAGTTTGATGCATATCAGAGGAGGATGGATCAGGACTTTAACTGGGTTGGATCACAGCAGGCCCACACTAACTATTGCCTAGATTATTATCAGCCGATGTGGGATGCTCAGTATCACGGTCGGGAGTTTGTTCGACCTGACCCGATTCCTCAGTTCTCTCCACCGCCTATTTATGTCCCCGATTATCGTCAGGGGGGTCAATCCTTTTTCTCTCATATGACTGCCCCGGGGAACATGTCACCACCACCCCATGATTTAGGAGGTTCTCCTCGAGGTCCAGTGCAGTTTGGGGTCTTTCAGGGTGGCCATGTTGGCGGTGCTTCTTCATCTTTTGCAGATTTTGATGCAGGTGCTCATTCAGGATTTGATGCTGGTCAGTCGGGAGGAGATGCAGGTGGTTCGGGTGCAGCTCAGGAAGAGGAGTCCGATTGGGTGACGAGTATTTTTGGAACACCCGGACTACCCTACGGCTACCATGGGCAGCAGCAGTGAGCGGATATGATTCCCATCCAGTACCGTGGGATGGAATCATGTGATGATTGGTTATGTTGGTATTTTCATGTCGTTACTTTAGTTATCATTGTCTGGTATCCACCCTACGGGGTGATGAAACATTTGTACTTTCCTTTGTTTCGTTTATTTTCTGCATGATACTCTCTTTAGTTTGCACTTTGTATGGATATTTTGGATGTGTTCTTGTGATGTGTAATTGAGCAGGTTTGATCCGAATGGATGGCCATACCTATTGTACAACCCAAGTGTGGGGGAGGACCCGTTGGATTCTCATCCTCACCTACATTCTGTGGCATCGATTTGTTTGATTGTGTGATCGTGTTAGTAGCTCACTATGATGTCACATGCATATGCTGGCAGTAAGTTCATCGCAACATTTTTAATTGGCATCTTTACTGACATTGTTTCGCACACAGCTCTCGCACATTCCGTTTTGGACTAGTCTGTTTCTCCCGTCAAGCAAATTGGGCTTCCTTTTTAGGAAGAGCAATTTGTGGTGCGGGGTCGACTTACTTGTTTTGAAACGGAATGTGTCCATGATCCGGTATGTGTTCTCATTCTTTCTGTCTATTTTGCTTACCCCTATTTACCCTTGTTTTGACCGAGTGTTGGACATTGAGGGCATTGTCCATCTTAAGTGTGGGGGGTGGCAAATAGGTTTAAGCAGCCGGGTATATCTCTTTTGTTGTTTTGCCATTGAGAATTCTACCGTTCTTGTAAATGTGCCCCTCTCATAGACTTTTGGATTTATCCAAGAGTAAGGGTTCTATCTTGAACTCTGAACTATGATGTGCATGTTTGAGAATGGTTATTTGTATTTGGTAGGATGACGGAAGATGATATGATTTGAAACTTGTGTTGAGCTTGTCCTTGTGGTAAATTGCTTTTGTCACTTAATTCATAATAACTTAATGAGCAATTTTACTACAAAATTTTTTCCTTGGTACAAATTTAATCGGCGAAATGTGTTCTGGACGGTTATTGGGCTAATCCTTGTGGATTGATAACATTACTTGCATACTCAAATATCCCAAACACCCAAAAGTTGTGAGATTCATCATTCATTTATAGATGTGCTAGGTGTTTACGGTTTTGGTGTGATTGTCTTATAAATATGTCCCTCTCATAGGCTTTTGGATTTATTCAAGAGTAAGGGTTCTATTTTGAACTCTGAACTATGATGTGCAAATTTGAGGTTAATTTATTCCATTTCCGGGTTACTTTCTTTGATATGAGTGTGCCGGTGATGTGTTGAGCTAGAACTTGGCCTGGTGATCGTTACGAGACCGCAGTGAGATCACTTTTGTGATATAAGTACATTGGATGACGAATTGGCATACTAGGTTTGACCCGTATTTTCTTTCTATTCACCCCTTGCTTATGTATATTTTTACCTTTAGTATACATACTTTTATACATGTACATACATGTTTTGTGTAGCTGGCTACTCTGGTCAGTGATTTTCCTTTCTTTGTAAACCTTTGTTGCACTCATCTTTAGTGCAAGATACATTTAGACACCCTTTTTGAACTTAGCATTTTCCTTTGTATAAATCCACTTAAATATGTAAACTTTACCTCGCCATACCGATAGTCTAATTTTGGGGGGCCATTGATTGTCATTGGTTTGTTTGGGCGGTTTGGGAGAGCTTCAGTGGATTGTCAATTGGAATATTCTTGGTCTTGGGGAATACGTCGATTGGTCAAGTTATTGGGGAATGTCTTGGATTGTTCAAATAAAGTATATTGTTATAGACATTGTTCATCATTGTAAGAGGGTGCCTACTAGTAGAGTAAAAATGGTTCAAAATAAAGAGAAAAGTGAAAAACAGAAAAATTAAAAAAAAAATGAAAAAAAAATGAAAAAGAAAAAAAAAAGAAAAAAAAAAGAAAAAAAAAAGAAAGAAAAGAACTTGGGCTACTAGTAGGTACTTCTCATTTTTATATGTCAAAAGAATTGTTGTATCATTTGGTTCGTGAATAGAATGAAAGATTTGGTTGTTCCTAAGTTGTTTGAAGTTGATACACCACAATGGTGTCGGGTTTTGCTTGTTACTTTTGAGGTGTGTTCGTGGGATAGCATCTTATGGGTTGGTGGCAATCAATGGTAAGGGTTTGTTTAGACTATTTTGTACATAACTTATACTTGTGTTAATTCCTTTTAACACTAACCTAAATTTCCCAAATCCCATTGTAAATACCCTTAGCCTAACATTACAACCGATTTATATGCCATATTTGATGATGTACTTGGTGCTCACGCCATGTCGGTGAAGCTATGATCCTAGTTCAAGCCTATGGTAAGATATGCATCACGACCGAGCAATGAGTGATTATTCATATATATTCAACCCCAATAGTAAGTTCGTTGGAGTAGGATGATTTTGATAGGCTCATTTGTTTCACTTTTGCTTAGTCGTGTTATTGAGGCTTGTGGATTGTTCAGATATTGTCAACATTTCGGATTTTCATTTAAGATTAAAACTGCTTCACCAAAGTCCTTGTCATCGACATACTTGGTTTGGCTTCTTTTTGATAATCGTAATATGTTTATATAGCTTCGTACCAGGGAATGTTTTTGCTTAATTTCCTGATTTGCTTGAGGACAAGCAACGCTCAAGTGTGGGGGGATTTGATGTGACCAATTTATATAGATCGCCCACATCATTATTGGCCTTTTTCGTATGTGTTTTGAGTCAAATTTGAAACATTGGTCTGCTTCCAGAATGGATAACAACGAATATCTTCTAGAAAGTGCATCAGCAACAACATTAGTTACTCCTGCTTTGTGCTTAGAAACAAAAGAATAAGACTGCAAAAATTCCACCCATTTTGCATGTCTGGCATTAAGCGTGTGCTGACCATTAATAAACTTCAGTGCTTCATGATCAGAAAGTTTCAACTGCGCCGCAGTGGGAAGAATGAAGCCCCATTGCGCCGCAGTCACCAAAAGAACCAAAGAATTCCAGAAGATTATCAATGCGCCGCAGTGGGAAGCATGAAGCCCCACTGCGCCGCAGTCATTGGGTGCCAAAGCCACATGCTTTCCAGAGGTTTTCCATTGCGCCGCAGTGGGAGTGCACCAGCCCCACTGCGCCGCAGTCAAGGTCGAGAAAAATACCTCAATTTCCAGAGATATGTCACTGCGCCGCAGTGAAGGGTGCACAAGGCTCACTGCGCCGCAGTGAGTGCACGGGGAACTCAGGGTTCAGCCTTTTTTGCATCAGATTTTGGGGAGGTATAAATAGAAAAATAAACCCTATTTCCCAGATTATCAAGTTTTCTTTCTAGGAGCTGTTCTACCACGAATTCTTTCAAGGATCATCTCAGATTTAATCATTGGATTCATTGAAGATTCAAGAACACCCATCTAGATCGTATCTAATTTTCTGTCTTGCAATTTAAATTCAACAATCATTGGTACAATATGTTCTCTTTCAATTTCTTTTATTAATTTCAATTTAGCATGAGTGGCTAGATTCTTAATCATCCACTTTGATGAAACTTGACGAATGATATGATTGCAATATTTTAATTCAAGAGTTGATTCAATTATCGTTGTGTCGTGATCTTTATCAATTAATTCCTTGTGATTTATTCTTTTGATGTTGATGATTTATGTGTTCATCGTTAGTGGTACTAGGTGAATATGTTTATCGTTTCAATTCGATTGTCTATGGTCGGTTGTCACTGGTTCATGGTATGACGGTGAATGTCAAATCTATAATAGGAATTAATCGGTAAACGTGTTTAGAAACGGTTGGTGGTACCACGTTTTCATTCACATAGGCATAATTGGTAATTGGATAATCAAGCAAACTAATTGTTGGGGAGATTTTCTAGGCATTGGTGGTACCGGCTTAGGTAATTAAACTAGCAACTTAGGTGTTTGGGTGATTTGCGAGCGGTTGGTGGTACCACGCGAGCATTTTTATCCTTTCACAATTATCTTGTCAACTCTAAAGAATTTGATCTTTAACGTGTGCAATCATAGCTGAAGTCAAGTGGATTCGAAGTGGATGATCTTTATTTATATTGTATGAACTTTCTTTACTTTTAATTGTCTTGTCATTTCAATTTCTTTAATTTCAAATTGTCAAAGTTAGGTAGCAATTCGGCTACGGTTCCATCCTTTTTCTAAAACTACTTTAGCAAACAATTATTTCCAAACCAATCCCTGCGAACGATCTCGGACTTACTACTTACTATACTATATGCGATCAGGTCCACTGCCTGAAAGTGTGTAGTAGTCGGTTTTTAGTGGGTACTTGTTTATAAATTTTACAAACTCGATTTCACACATCAATTAGTCCAGTCGAATACACCTTTATTTAAACAATCAGTGATTGGAGCCACCACAGTAGAGAAATTCTTGATAAATCTTCTATAAAAAGATGTCAGTCCATGAAAACTTCTTACTTCAGTGATTGTAGTAGGAACTGGCCATGATCTGATGGCTTCTACCTTTGAAGGATCCATGGAAATACCTTCTTTTGACACCACATATCCAAGGAATATTACACTCTCTACCATAAAAATCACATTTCTCCAGTTTACCATACAATTGGTGTTTTCTCAGTAAATCAAACACACTTCTCAAATGATTAACATGCTCAGCTTCAGTTTTTGAATATACAAGAATATCATCAAAATAAACAACGACAAACTGACCAATAAGTGGCCTAAGGATTTCATTCATTAACCTCATAAAAGTGCTAGGAGCATTAGATAATCTAAAAGGCATTACTAACCACTCATAAAGACCTCCTTTAATTTTGAATGCAGTCTTCCACTCATCTCCATCTTTCATTCTGATCTGGTGATAACCACTTCTGAGATCAACTTTAGAATATACACTAGAGCCATGTAACTCATCAAGCATATCATCCAATCTGGGAATGGGATATCTATTCTTAATAGTTATGTTATTAATGGCTCTGCTATCGACACACATTCTCATCGAACCATCTTTCTTTGGGACCAGGAGAGTTGGGACTGAACAAGGGCTCATACTTGCTCTCACGTAGCCTTTAGCAACCAATTCATCTACCTGCCTTTGCAACTCCTTTGCTTTAGTAGGTGAACATCTATAAGCAGCTTTGTTTGGAAGAACTGAACCTGGAACCAGGTCAATCTGGTGTTCAATTCCTCTTACTGGTGGCAAACCTTCAGGTAGGTCTTCAGGAAACATATCAGTGAACTCTTTCAGTAAGGACTTTAGGAAACTGGGGACTCCAGTGAACTCCTTGTCTTCAGTACGCTCAAGCTCCAGTAACATCATGACTGAAGTGCCTCCAGTGAGTTCTTCTTCAACTTCAGTTTGGGACATAAACAAAGACTTACTGGGCTGGTCTTTCTTATTAATTTTCAACAATTCATTGGGTTTCAGAGAAGTCAAAGTGACCTTCTTCCCACTTACATATAATGAATAAGAATTTGCATGACCATTATGAAATACATAATTATCAAACAGCCAAGGTCTCCCCAATAAAATATGACAAGCATCCATAGGAACAACATCACAAACAATTTTATCTTGATAAACAGATCCAATGGAAAAAGGATTGGTAACTTGTCGATTAACTTTTACCTCAGATCCTTCATTGAGCTATTGTAGCTTGTAGGGACGAGGATGCTTTACTGTAGGCAGTTCCAGTTTCTCTACCATGTAAGTTGAAGCAACATTAGCACAACTTCCACCATCAATGATCAGATTACACACCTTGCCTTTGACAGTACATCTGGAATGAAAGATATTCTCTTGCTGGGCAGCATCAGTTACAACTTCATCAGCATGCATTACTCTTCTCACTACCAACATTTCACTAACATCTGCACCTACATATGCCTCTTCACTCTCATCTTCATCATACACTGGTTCACCTTCTTCAGTATCAACATCTGGTAAGCTTTCAATCTCTTTAGCAGTGAGTCCTCGCTGGTTGGGACATTGTGCCTGGAAGTGACCAAAACCATGACACTTAAAGCATTTTCTTCCAACAGGTTCTTTCAATCCTCTAGTTTCTTTCTTTCTTCCTCTGAAGGACTTTTGACCAGTTTCACTGGGCTTGAGAACTGGTTGACTGGGAGTGGAAGGAACCTTAGTGAAAGACTTGTACCGAACCTTCTTCTTCAGTTGCTTTTCAATCTGAAGGGCCAGTTTGCAAGCACCTTCATAAGTCCAGATGGGCTGCAATTCTATCTTCTCAGTAATGGAAACATTTAACCCACCAAGGAACCTGACGATAGTATGCTCTTCAGTTTCCTTCACACCAGTACGAGTCTTCAGTTGCTCGAACTCTCTGATGTACTCCACAACTTCTTTAGTACCTTGCTTCAGATTATTCATCAGAAGATACTGGTCTTGTTTATAAGACTGAGGAACAAACCTCTTCTGCATAACTTCTTTTAGCTTGGACCAGGTCTTGATTTTACTTTTGCCCTTGTATTCTCTTTCAGCTTTCATATTGTCATACCAGGATGAAGCATACTTTTTCAACCTAATAATGGCCACCTTAAAACTTTTCTTATCATCATAACCTTTTATCTCCATTATCATATCCATAACCTGAACCCATTCAAAGTAATCTTCAGGGTTTGAGGAACCAACAAAATCTGGTGGATCTATCTTAATATCTTTAGTATCATCAACCTTATGTCTCCTTCGCCTTCCCCTAGGCTGATTAGACTCATCAGAATCGCTAGAAGCTCTGGGTGTACTATCAGATCTCTCACTAGGACCTTGAGATTCATAATCTCTCTCACTTACAACAACAGGTTCTCTATTAAATCTTAACCCACCATCTTCCAACAAATTAATAACCCTTCCAAGTGTTTCTTGGAGATCTTCAATCTGCCTATCTCTTCTAACATTTTAAGCTTCTTCTAAGGTCATATTTCTTCTAAAAGCCATTAATATCCAACAATATAACACCCCAACAACAGATCTACACAACGGACAAACAAACTCCAACAGACTAAAAAGATTAAGATAACCCTTTTGAATCTGACCCAACAATCAAACAACAAAACCCACGGATTAAAAGATTAAGATAACCCTTTTGAATCTGACCCAACAATCAAACAACAAAACCCACGGATTAAAAGATTAAGAAACCTTTTAGAGTAACCTTGAGCTCTGATACCAATTTGATGCGTAAATCACGCGACAAACGACAGCGGAAGACTATTTTTGGTATTTTCTGGATTTAATGAAACGAAATAAACAACAAGACAATAAAAGTAAGGATAGATAAAAGAATCCACCACCAAGATTCGTAAAGGACGAGCCACCGGAATCAAGGATAAAGGAAACACTCCAACCCACCACTATGTTTGATAAAGGTCTAGCCACCACAAACACAGATAAAAGAATCGAAGATTTAAAGACCTCTCAACTATAATTGATAAAGAATGAGTCACCACAATTATAGATAAATGGGTCACTTCAAACAACCAAGATCTCTGATCTATAAAGGTAAATGAAGATTTTTAAGAAATAGAGGTTGCTCTATTAATTTCATTCAATCATCAAGTCTCCTTACAATGAGAAAAAGACCCCTATTTATAGCCACACATGCTATTTTCTAAAGTAAGGAAAATACAATAATAATATAAAATAAATAAAGGCTGTCATGTGCTAAGGACAGCCACTAACTTATCAACCAATAGGAAATGGACAGACTGTGCTTCTAGAAAGATTCCTTCTGCACAAGGACACACAAACCGTTAGGATTAACGTTGTCACACGCTACTCTCTTATCCCCATCAACAGCTGTCAAGCACACTCCTTTATTGGGCCCACAAACATGTGACTGAAACAAACTTTATTTATTAGAAACTGGTGACTTAAAACTGGAGCATCCATACTGGAGATTAGACTGGAGCTCGTCACTGGAGTGCTTCAGTGGTCATCTTCACTGGCGGATCACTGCTGTTTGTCACTGGAGACTCTTGCCACTGGAAAAGTGTTACTACTGGCGTCTGGACTGGTTCAGCGAAGACTTGTCTGAAATGGGCCACTGCTGGTAGAATTAACATGGCTTGTTCAGATGGCATTATCAGTTCAGTTTCTTTCAGTTCAGTGGACTTCTTCAGTTCAGTTCCAACTTTCAGCTCAGTTGACTTTTCCAGTTCACTGGTGTCAGTCAGTTCAGTGAACCTAGACATTCCCACATCAGTGTGTAGGGGCAAATAAGTAAATTCGCATGTCGCAAAACTTCTAAACTTTCAACACCTCCCACTAATTATTATAAGGGAGTATAGATAAGGGGAAAAAAATTGGTAGTATATTTTTTCTTTACGTATGATGTATACTTCTAAACTAGTTTTTTCTAATGACGATCTTTTCAGTTAAAAATCAATTTGATTTTATAATTTTTGTGAGTGTAAATATATATGGTGTCTTTATTATGGGTCTGAGTTATATACATATATTATTGGTAGAGCTAAAAGACAAAAATAATGTTTAACTTTTGATCCAAGCCATTGAAAATAAATCACAAAATAATCTTAGTCATTTAAATAAAAAGTCAAATATATATATCATAAACATGGTAACTCTTTAAATATATTCAAAAAATATACTACTAACTCGTGGAATACATTTAAAGAAAAAACCACGGCAGAAAAAAAATCATAACCTTAGAAAAAAGTTCAACACGTTTTGATGTATACATGGCAAGGTGCTTTCAATTTTCCATGATCCTCACAAACGAAAAAGTTTTTTAAAAATCAATTTGATTTTATAATTTTTGTGAGTGTAAATATATATGGTGTCTTTATTATGGGTCTGAGTTATATACATATATTATTGGTAGAGCTAAAAGACAAAAATAATGTTTAACTTTTGATCCAAGCCATTGAAAATAAATCACAAAATAATCTTAGTCATTTAAATAAAAAGTCAAATATATATATCATAAACATGGTAACTCTTTAAATATATTCAAAAAATATACTACTAACTCGTGGAATACATTTAAAGAAAAAACCACGGCAGAAAAAAAATCATAACCTTAGAAAAAAGTTCAACACGTTTTGATGTATACATGGCAAGGTGCTTTCAATTTTCCATGATCCTCACAAACGAAAAAGTTTTTTAAAAACTCATTAGCCTTTCAAAATCTGTCCTATATTTCACCCGTTTAATCGTTTGCTTAAAATTAACATAAAAAAAAGAGAGCAGAGTAGGTGTTATAAAACAATTTGTTTTTGAACATTCTAACAAAGCTGAAATATCATATAGACCACATCTTACTAATGAGCTTATATAAACAAAGATAAGAAAAAGAAATTATAAATGTGGTTAGCTTCTTGTCGCACAAAGATATAGAAATGGGAATAGATGATAGATGAGATTAGATGTGATAAATGAGAATAGATGATGATAAATGAAAATAGATAATGATTTTGAAAATACTAGGGTTAAAAAGATTGAAGAAGATGATGATGGATTGATGATAGATAAAAGAAAGTTTTGGAGCTAATACCCTCATCTAGGTGTGTACAAAAAATCAGGTTGGAACCCGAACCATTAAATGAACCCGAACCATTAATTGGTCAACAACCGGGTTTGACCCAACCCGGCGGTTTGTAACCGATGGGTTTTTGGATCGGGTTGTAACCGGGTTGAAATCAGGCCGGGTTTGGTTTTTGGTCAAAAAATCCAAAAAAAACCTCGGTCAATGTTTGACCAAAATCGGGTTCAAACCGGGTCGGGTTTCGGGCTCGGGTAGGGTCACTCAAATCGACCAGGGACGGGGGTAGGATGAAAATCTAACCCGACCCGGGTCGATCGAAACTACCCGATTAATATATGGCTTTACGGGTTGGCACGTCAAATTAGTTATTTTAGGTCAAATGAGTTGTTCTTTTGTTGACATGATTGTTTTGGGCAAAATGGGTTAGGGGTTGGCAGATAAAATGTGTCGGCTTTGTGTCAAATGGGTAGATTTTTGTGTAAGCGGGTTGGCATATCAAAAGGGGTTGATTTTATTTTAATTGGTTAAATGGTTTGGTACTAATTATAATTAAAATAGTTTAAGAAGATTTTTCGGGTTAACCAGTCGTTCTGACAACCCAAGGCCCAACCCAAACTTGACACGTCAAATGGGCAGTTCGAAAATACCCAACCTGACCCTTGATCGGTTAACAATAATAAAAAATTATCTTAACTTATCTATCTTATATTTAGAGTTAATTGCAAAATTGGTCCCTGTGGTTTACACACTTTAGTAATGGGGGTCCTTTTTCAAGTATCGTTGAAATGGGGGTCCCTATTTTGAGAATTTTTTGCAATATCGTCAAATCTACTAGCAAGATTAGTCCATATGCAAAAAATTTCAAAACAGAGACCCCCATTGCAACGATACTTGAAAAGGGACCCCCATTGCTAAAGTGTGTAAACCACAGGGACCAATTTTGCAATTAACTCTATCATTTATCTTAACATGTATGAAACTTATCTTCATATACTTAAGTTGTTCTTAACCCAGTCAACAACCGGGTATTAATCTAGTTTTCATTTTGTTAGTTTTGCTTTTTTTTTACAAAATTAACTAGACTTATCAAGTAATTTAAGAGAATGACTAGCAACACCATTAAATATGTTGATGAAAGTTTGAAAACTATCGAAGTTTGAATCCAATGGAAAGGAAAGGTGAGAAAGAGAAAAGGAAACACTTCCTTTGTTTGTTTGAGTTAGAGAATGGAAAGGATGTCCCAAAAATGCATTCCCTTTCCCCATATTTGATTCTACCAAAAAAGTAGAGAAAGGGATGGAATGATAATTTTAAGAAGGGCTCCTTTCTACGTGGGAATACACAGTGAAAGACAAAATTGTGGGTTATAAATATCTAACAACATGTGCAACTCACATCTTCCCATAAAATGAAAATAATCAACCCTCTTTCCGTTCAGGGATTTTTTCTGGGTTTCAAAAATTGAAAAATAATTGATACCTAACCTCTTTTCAAATATTGTTCTAGTGATTAATATACTTTCATACTTTCAGCATATCTTTTTTCTTTCATTACACTCAGAGTTATCTATGTATGTTTCTCTCTTAGATCTCTTTTTGTAAATATGGATTTACCATTTTTCCTTTTTCTTTTTTTTTAAAGAAGAAGCAAATTTCAAAATATGGATTAACTTTATTATTTGTGATTGACCCATATCATCGAAGTTTTGGAGTTTAGCACAACATCTGTGTAAGTTTCATATATTACTTTAATTGAAAAACATATGTTTTCGTATATGACTTTTTATTTGGAGATGCATTACGATGATGAGGTTCTATTCCCATTCTTACTTATTTATCATAACCAAACATGGGAATGATTATCCTTCTCATTTCCAGTATATGTTTCTTTTGTAGCACCAAACAACGGAATAGATTTTGATTATTCATGAGCATTCCTTTTCTCCATATTTCCATTCTCACTTGTAATTTCATTCTTTCTGATTCCATCCTACCAAACCCCCCCTTATTTTCTCCCTAATATTTAAAAGCCATCTGAGTTTGAAAATTATTTATGTACATTAAAATTTATACTTTGTTATGTGAAAATTCAGGTTTTTGTATGTAATAAACTATTGCTGACAATGACAGCCATTAATGTTTTTTATATATAGATAGGAATTGGAATTAGCTAAGGTTTATTTTTTTTAAAACCATATGTGTATCTACATAAATTTTAGGATTAATGTATCTGTTATTTGGTTTATCAAGTAACGAAAGTCATTGACATGTTTGTACTATTCTTTTTCTTTTTTTATGTAGAAAAAAAAAATCAGATTTAAGTAAATCGGGGTTCTAGTTAGTGAATTGAAAAGGCATATGTATGTCGACATAAAAATTACTCGTATAGGATAGGATTAATGGGAGATTTAAAACATGGGTGAGAACCACTAGTTTCCCTCTCTCTTTCTCCTTTTTGGTGTGATTTTTTAATTTTTTATTTTATTTTTTTGAATTTTTATTTTCTTTTAATAAAAACTCATTTCAAAAAAAAAAAAATTAAAAAAATCATATGAGTTACTGTTGAAAACGTATGGATACGGTACGGGCGTTGCCCTTATCCGTTCTAAAGGGGTTGTCACCGGACGCATATGGAATGGTATGGATTTGATGGGTGGCGATCCAAGAAATGGGGACAGTTGGATACGGTACGGGCGTAACGAGCTAAGCCCTTAGAGATGATTTTTTTAGTGGTTATCATGGTTCTCACCATTATTTTGGTTCTTACTTAATCACTTCACTACTCGTATATACCTCATTAAAAAAAAATCTATTACATATTTAAATGGTGAGAATTTGTTGCTACACACTCATCATAGGCTAGATACATATAATCCTTCTATACACTGCACTTTCAAAATTTCCTGTAATACTAATTCTTTACACACATATAGGATCATGAAACTGACAACTATATTATTTTCGTTTTAAATTTAAAAAATTTCCTGCAAATTTAAAATAAGTGTTTAAAAATGATTTGAGATTACAGGGAATTCTTAAAAAGAACAAGTTTAGTATCAAATACTATAAACAAAACTTATAAAATGTACAAGTCCCATATTACAAAGGTTAGATAAAGAATTTCTAAACATCCATAGTCTTGCCAGACCTACAACTAAAGTAGCGAATGAAGCCGGTTTCTTTTCAATCTCAATCGTATAACTGTGACATGTCGCCGTCATCCAGCATAACATTTGTAATCAGTAATTTTGTATGCAATTCTCAAACCACACTATAAATAATTACATTTTGAAACCTGTAATAATCGAGATGCTAGCATTCCTCACGCTTGCTGATATTAAGACTTTTTCTCATTGTTCGCCTTCCAATTCCTGCATTTCCTTTAGTCATCATAGCTACAAATTCCCCATAATCGATCCTCCCGTCCTGAGAGAAACATGTATAAGAAAACGGGTATACTACTGCATAAGCAGAATAAATAAATTACAACTTTTCTTGATAATTTGATATTGAATGACTTACATTATCTTGATCGACTTCCTTAATGATATCCTCCACATAAAAATCAGTCATATTGTGATCTGTACACGCTTGTTGAAGCTCATCAACTGTAATATAACTACTTCTGTCCTTATCAAAATACCGGAAAGCAGAAACAAGATGCTCCTCACGGTCCAGCTTGTTCAGGTGCATGGTAGCAGCTACAAATTCTCCATAGTCGATTGTGCCACTGTTATCCACATCCGCCTAAATTGTTTACATATTAGATTAGTTAATAAAAAATCTTCACAAATCTATAAAATTTAGTACAAATGGCCAAACAATCCAAGGACAGCAGCCAACATCATTAGTAGAGGTGGCCAAATAATCCAAGGACAGCAGCCAACGAAATGTTGCTCTGAAACAATTTTTTGGCGAATCATATTAATTATCATAGTGGGTAAAATATGATTACCAAAAATATATTATTCAATTAATAACCTAACCTTCTATAATAGAAGGTTTATATCATATTTCTTGCCGGTTTATAGAAGGTTTTTAGCTATCTTCCCTAATTTATTTTACCCGTTTTATGTAGAAATGAAACATAAACCCAAATCAACCAATTCATAGTGCCTTTTCAAGATTTCAATTTAACAGGAGGAAACCATCTAGTAAAAACTAGTCCTACCGCATCCATAAGATCACGAATCTCTGTATCTTTTAACGTCGAACCGAACCTTTTTAAACCAGCTTTGAGTTCATCAAACGTAATTGCACCACTGTTATCTGTATCCATTGATTTGAACATTTCTTTCAAACCGGCAATCTCTTCTTCAGACAAGCTTTCAGCTATTACCTGTTGCCAAATAAGAATGAAAACGATTATCTGCCTTTGCACTATTAACGTAGCAATGGTTCCACCGACACACTTCGTATACATGAAAACTTTTATTTCAAATTTAAATTGGCCTCTTGCAAAAACTTGATGAGAAAAGCACATACAGGTATGTCTTTGGATGTGAGTTAATGATGATTAATGAGATGTTAAAAAATCAGAATGGGGGTTAATCAAGTAATTTAGATGTGCCCGGAAAAATATTTGTTCTAACAACATATAACTTCTTAATGTGATTATTTAGCTCAACAGAAAAACAGAAACTGATTCGCTAAACAATTACAACTGATTAATAACACGGTTCATACATACTAAAGTTGAAGACCAGTATTATTTATGGATGGAGGACGTGTAACACCAAAGATTATAATGTTTATGAAGCTGTACACACCAAAGTTTCACGGCGACATGTCTAGTAGCTTCTAATAATGCAAAAAAAAATGACAATTAAATTGCAATCAGCAAGTAGGGTTGCATTTAATAATAACGGGAGTACACTTGTGATGAACCCTATCTCGCATCTAATAACCTAAACAAGAATAATGGATAAGATATAATGGTGCATTTGTATAAAAAGAGTAGAGTGACATGAAAATAAAATCCACATACCCGCAAAGCCATTTTCTTTAATTTGTTCATTGCAGAGAACTGCTTCAAACGAGAAAGAACAGCGGGATCAAGTGCCCTATCAGGAGCAACACCGTTTTCGCATATCCATGGATGACCTGTAATAAAATCGTTAACACATATATACATACAATCTCGCAAGTAAGATTTACGGAGTACAATAATACCAGTACATACAGAGAACTTGATGAGCAGTTAAACGACTTGAAGGTTGAGAGCATAACATCTTCTTAATAAGATCCTTTCCACTGTCAGATATAAGGGGCCACGGGTCTGATTCGAAGTCTATGTATCCCTTCAAAACTGCATCAAATATCCCTTGTTGTGTTTCTACAAAAAGAGAAGTCGAACAAGCATTCAGGAACATCAACACCATATCCAAAAAACATAAGAGTGTTGCTGCATACCAGCCCAAAATGGAGGTACACCACTTAGAAGTATATAAAGTATCACCCCTGCAGTCCAGACATCTGCTTCTGGACCATAATGCTTCAAAAGCACCTCTGGGGCAACATAATACGGGCTTCCAACAACATCTGTGAAAACTTGACCTGTAGCACAATCCCGCTACACATCAATATTCCAGATGACGTGACAAGCTAGATGTTATATAGGTGGACAGAAAAACAGGATGCTTAGATGTGCATTTTCAAACTGATTATTGTGACTTGAATAATCATTTTAAGATAAAGAGTTATTAATAGTAGGAATCAGATACGCATTTTCAAAGTGAAAACTGTATCTTGATAAAACTTATATGTCTTAAAAAAAGTGAAGATAATTAGGTAATTTCACATTGTTCTTTTATCTCAATAATCAACTATGGTTGTATGTGATCGATTTGAACCTAAATAATCATAATCAATATTGTCAAACATTTAAAACTGAATATTGTGACTTGATACCAGTATACCAATTCACATTACGTAAACAGGTGCATTTAATTAAGAAAAAGTCAATCCACCCTCAAAATGCTCAAGATCAACAATAACCATTAAATTAAAAAGTATTAATCTCACAATTCCTACTTTTGGACAAAATTTACAACTCATTGTTATCAATAATCAAGACAATATCTAAATCTGATTTAACAATACTAGTATGAGGGGTTAAATAATCAATTTATGAATTTGTCGTACGAGAGCCTTGAGCGCATTCACCTATAGTATTCTTAATGACACACAAAGTAAAACTAGATTTTATAAAGTCGTGCCCTATAAGGTACACATGTAGGCTCCTCAATTAGTAAAGTTATAATTAACTACTGAAATCAATCATTCCTTTTAAGTTCACCTGGCTTAAAGAAAACTGAGAGTCCAAAATCAATGGCCTTGAGTGAGAAATCATCATCCTTGTTAATCAACAAAAAATTCTCGGGCTTCAAATCTCTATGCATAACTCCAAGAGAATGACATGCCTCAACAACACCCACAATGATCTTTGTCAACTCAGCTGCTTTCCTCTCACTATACTGCCCTCTTTCAATGATCCTATCAAACAATTCTCCACCATTACAAAGCTCCATAATAATATGAACATACAAAAGATCTTCATATGCCCCCTTGATCGTTACAATATTCTTGTGTCCGGCCAAATGATGCATTATCTGTATCTCCCTCCTTACATCCTCAACATCTTCTTTTGAAATCAACTTCCTCTTTGAAATAGACTTGCATGCATAGTGTATACCCGTTGCATTATCGGTACATAGATAGGTTGTACCAAATTGACCTTGACCAAGTTTTTGACCCAACGTGTAAAGATCCCGGATGTTAGCAGTCTTGTGACCGAGAACATAATAAGCCTGATTTGCATTGTGGCCGTTCATGGCCGCTTCTTTAGGTGGGGTTTTCGGCCTGGGATTTGAACGGGAATTTGTACTTTTTGGGGGAATGTTTACAGACACGCGTTTTTGAGGGTTCACAGTCGTAGATGAAAAGCTTGAAGAGTTGTTATATCGCTTGGAACTTGATTTGTGTTGGGGCGGATTAGAGCCTTGACTTATTCTTACTGCAAAAGATCCACGACACGTATTGCCCATAAAAAACAATCAAGAATCCTTGACAAAAGTTTCAGCCTTTTGTTGAGCCCATGTTATTTTCATCTAACTTCCTACCAATTAGCATAAAGAACCATGTTAACGACAACAATTAAAAGACATAATTTTCCCTATTTTTATCATCTAAGAACGTATATCATAGGCATAAACAAGACAAACACTCGCTGTTAAAAGCATAGAATACATACAATCTTATATATTTGTAGCCAAACGAAAATATCATCTCTTACATAATATCTTAAATAAGCAAGCAAAACCCATTTTAACAGGAATCAAATTAATGATTATTTGGACAAACATGATATGTAAAAGTGTTCCATTACTAATAATCTTGAAATTATCCATATGGCAGGCGGGTATCATTAATTTACGCATATTGTTTTTTTAACGGAAAATGTTAGTTGTTGTCGGTAGTTAGTTTCTTTAAGGTACTGTAGTAATCATATGTCAATGCCTGAATTTGAACCGGGACATCCAGAGACCACCAGAACAAGAGCTCATTGGCGAATTTTAATTAATACAAAACCAATTTATTACAGTAGTTATCAAAGCACATTAAGCATAAGATTGCTTAAACTGAGATAGAAACCCATATATGAATGAAAAAATTGATTCTTGACTAATAATAAGAAAAACATTCTAGAAACTAAGATGGGGTGATATCATTATAACAAAACCCATATATACAAGGATAATGAAAACAAACTGATTCCTGAACCAAAAATCATAGGAGAGTGATGATATACACATTTGATAAAATTTATTCTTGGTCTATTATATTTGTAAATTATTATAAAACCCATTTGAATATAAATAATAACAAAAAAAAAATATAGCAATTCTTGAGAAGATCATATGTAAAAATCAAAGATCAATAAAAGTACCAGGAAGGTTGATTGAATATGAAAACGGCGATCACGTTATAGGATGATGATGATGAATTTTTAAGTTATGGGATACCTGGGGGGGGGGGGGGGGCTGTATATTTGATTTAAACCAGCAATTGGGCTTTTTTATTTATTTATTTTGATTTGATGTCTATATTCTATGAAAATTTCGGATCTTTCCCCCGTGTTTATTGCCAATAAAGATTTCGGAGTGGGGGCATTATATCATATCAATTAAATTTAAAATTGGGTGACAAGGAAGTGTAATATATTTATGTGGAGGAATTGTCTTGATCGCATTCCTACCCTCGTAGCATTACAGAACCGGAATTGCCATTTTGGAAATGTTCTCTGTGGACTGTGCAATAAGGAACCAGAAGATATTAATCATCTGTTGGTCACATGCAATGAAGATATGGAAACACGGTATTAATTCATTGGAGGATTTGGTTGCTGTTCATAATCGGTTGGGACTTGACAAAAGAACTAAAAAGGTTTTTAAGGGTATTGTTACGGTGACATGTTAGAGTACATGGAAGGCAAGGAACGAACTCAAGTTTTCAGAGATTAGTGTGGGGAAGATCATACTTTGTTTAAGGTCAACGAGTTTTTTATGGTACAATAGTAGAACTAGAGTTGGGAAAATAGATTGGAAAAAATGGTGTAAATTTGATGTAAAGTAAATGCTTGTAATGTTTTAACCCACAAGTTTTTGGTGGGGTGTGTGAATAATATATACCTTTAAAAAAAATTAAATTTAAAATTACTATCATTATGTTCCATAAAAAAAAAACTTAGCGTACCCGCGAAATGCGATACCGGAGGACGGGGTGTAATGGTGGCAGTGACGAATGATGATGGCTGCAACAATTAGTGTTGGAGTCGGTATCAATAGTGTAAGTTGATGTAAATGTAACTGATTTAAAGGTGATAGTATATAATTGTGGACATATTTTATGAGATAAACGTTTATCTGTAAGATAAAAGCTTAAAATGTAAATTAATTCATTAAGGACAAATTGAGTCAATCATAACAACTTTGCATAAGAAGGGTTCATTAAGGGCAATTAGGTTATTTCTAAACTAACTTTCTTATAACACTTTCCAAAACGACAATAATAAAGCTACAACATTTTTTTTGTCATCTACAACATGTACGAGTATTTTAATGCATACTGTACAGCTGCTTAAAGCAAGTCATTGTTGTGAATGTCAAAACTTGGTTAGGTTTTATCAATACCCTTTCCGAAAAGAGAGGGGTGGAATTTTTATAAACGAGTAAAGATTATGATTATGATTAATTTAGATTAGATTATATCATAATAATCATTATTTTATTTTATTTTAATTTTCTCGCATTAATAATTTTTGACCCAATAATCCTTTTTGAAAAACTTTTGTAGTGTTTTTGAATTTTAATCCTAAGTAATGATGGCTCATATCATATCGAGCCATCTCCTTGCCCTTCTCCAATGCTTACAGCCTAATCTGAGATGGACAGTTAATACATTTTCAAATATTCTATAAACCTAAGATCATACAAGATGATTCTGTCCAGCATCAAGCTCACAATGTAATCTACAATCCAAAGCCTACAAGATTTATCCACAAAACCAAAGCTTTATTGATGAAATGTCTAGTCAATTGTGGGAAAATGTAAATACAAGGGTATAGAAGTATGATGTAAATAAGTTTAGGGGTCAATTCTGTACATCCATAAACTTAGGTAGATAGGAGCGGTTACATTATTTTACCAATATATATAATTGTAATTATGTATCTGTATATTCATATTCATATATACAAAATCATATAATTTCCAAAATTCTCTCTCAAAATGTCTAAATCTCATATGGTATCAGAGATATTTTGAAGCTTTCTATGGCTTCAACGGTGTCAATGGTGTCAACGATCCTCATTCCTGATGGATATCTTTCTTCTCCGACGAGATTCCGGTGAAGAAGCCGTCAAGAAACCCTAATTTTTCATCTAAAACTTCAATTTTTTAGTCAATTAATCAAAAGAATCAAGAATTGACTCTTTCCATAACCTAATCACACAATCAAACCCTAATTCCTTCATAATCAATTACAAAACTGTGAGAATTCCCAAATAAATTAGGGCAAAATCCCCATATTTCTCGTAAAATTAGGGCAAAGTTCTGATAACAATTAGGCAAAATCCCCAATTTCTCGCAAAATTAGGGCAAAATCCCCATATTTCTCGTAAAATTAGGGCAAAATCCCCATATTTCTCGTAAAATTAGGGCAAAATCCCCATATTTCTCGTAAAATTAGGGCAAAATCCCCATATTTCTCGTAAAATTAGGGCAAAATCCCCATATTTCTCGTAAAATTAGGGCAAAATCCCCATATTTCTCGTAAAATTAGGGCAAAATCCCCATATTTCTCGTAAAATTAGGGCAAAATCCCCATATTTCTCGTAAAATTAGGGCAAAATCCCCATATTTCTCGTAAAATTAGGGCAAAATCCCCATATTTCTCGTAAAATTAGGGCAAAATCCCCATATTTCTCGTAAAATTAGGGCAAAATCCCCATATTTCTCGTAAAATTAGGGCAAAATCCCCATATTTCTCGTAAAATTAGGGCAAAATCCCCATATTTCTCGTAAAATTAGGGCAAAATCCCCATATTTCTCGTAAAATTAGGGCAAAATCCCCATATTTCTCGTAAAATTAGGGCAAAATCCCCATATTTCTCGTAAAATTAGGGCAAAATCCCCATATTTCTCGTAAAATTAGGGCAAAATCCCCATATTTCTCGTAAAATTAGGGCAAAATCCCCATATTTCTCGTAAAATTAGGGCAAAATCCCCAATTTCTTCACAATCAATTACAAAATAATTTCCAAATTAGGGCAAAATCCCCATATTTCTCGTAAAATTAGGGCAAAGTTCTGATCAACAATGGCGATTGATTCTACAACTCCTCCAACCAGTACACCAGAAACTTCTATTGAATCCAGTACTCATCCTCTCTACATTCATCCAAATGATCATCCAGGTATTCTTCTAATTGCCAAGAAACTCACTGGTTCTGACAATTACAATTCCTGGAAACGCTCTATGACTATTGCTTTAAGTGCTAAGAATAAGCTCAAACTAGTGACTGGTGATTATGCTGAACCACCACAAACCTCTGATCTTAGATCCCACTGGGAAAGAGCAAATGGCATGGTTATTTCTTGGATATTAAATACTGTTTCTGATGAAATTAGTAATAATTTGAATTTTGTGAGCTCTGCACTTGCTCTTTGGAGAGAATTAGGTGAGCATTATTCCCAACTAGATGGCCATAGGATCTTTCAAGTTACACATGATCTAACTCACCTAACCCAAGGTAATACTACCATTGAAACCTATTACCACAAGTTGAAGGGGTTTTGGGATGAGTTAGATGCTCTTGAGGCACCCTATGCATGCACCTGCAAATGTACTTGCGAAAAAGGGAAAGAACATGTTAATAGAGAATAAAGGAAACGTCTGGTTCAGCTACTTATGGGATTGGATGAAAGTTACACCAATGTCAGAGGCCAAATTCTTCTAATGCAACCTCTTCCAACTGTTTCTAAAGCCTACAACATGCTCAGACAAGAAGAAAAACAGAGAGAGGGCACCAAACAACTCTCCACCACACCAATTGCCCTTAATACCTTCTCTCAAACCAACAAACCTTATGTTCCAAGAACAAACCTCCCCATTGACAGGAAGAGCAACTTCAAGAAAGGGACTATCTGCATCTATTGTCACAGGGAAGGTCACTCCAAGGAAGAATGTTACAAACTGGTTGGATACCCTGCAGGTCACCCTCTACACAACAAGTATCAACCACCTCCACCAAGAAACTATCAGAACCCTGGATCAAATGGCTACAAAGGTACAACCTCATTCAATGACTATAAAGGAAAGACAGTGAACATGGTGACAAATACTGCAGACATGCCATCAACTTCTCAAAGCATCCCTTACCCCACACCATCAAGCTCTTTTCATGATTCTTACATGACTGCCAAGCTTGATGAATTGCAGAACCAAATCAATCAGGTCATGCTGATCATGCAGCAAACTCAAACCAACAATGACACTCCTGAGATGCATCTTCCTACTGCAGGTATATACTCCTTTACTGCAAATTCAATGCCTAGATTCAGATTTATTGCCTCATGCCTATCTCAGTCTAAAGATACCTGGATTAATGATAGTGGTTCCACAGATCACATAAGCATTTCTCTCAAAAATATGCATAACATCAAAATTCTAACTAAACCAATCAAACTTTCCTTACCAAATGGTCATACCACAATGGTAACCATTATTGGTTCTGTTATCATCAATAAATACATTACTCTTCATGAGGTGTTTTATGTTCCTACTTTCACATACAACCTTCTATCAATCAGCAAGCTCCTCACTCCCGGCACTTCCATCACCTTCACTCACAACTCTTGCATTTTTCAGGACCATGACAAGAAGATTGCATTTGGCATTCTCTGTAATGGTCTGTACATGCTTTCTGCTGAGGATCCTATCTCTGAAGTTCATCATCAAGCTACCATTCTAAGCACTCACAGCAATGCCAATCTCTGGCATGCCAGATTAGGTCACTGCTCATTTCCTGTTCTTAAACAAATAAAATCTCTGTCTACTTCTGTATCTTGTGATTCTAATTCTGTTTGTGATGTGTGTCCATTGTCTAAACACCATTTGTTACTGTTGAGTCAAGGATTCGCTGACCAGACTTGGTCGCTGACGTGAGTCGTCAGCAAGTCATCAGCGAAGTCAGTGACTCTCGTCAGCGGGTGGTTTACTTTCCAAGTTGTGTGTCAAGGCGGGAAGTTTTCAAACCACAAGAAGACAAGAAGTCACATGGTGGTTCCTCCAACTGAACATTACCTTATATGGCAAAGGTACAGTTGGGACCAAAACGAGGGTTTCTCTCTTTCATACCCGTTTTGGTAAAGAAGACAAAGGCTCCTGGATCAAAGTACAACGAGCCTATAAGAAGTCGACAACCACCATTCTATCACTATCATTGTAAGGCTGTGTTGCCCTAATTCGTCCCCTATATAAAACAACACAGCCGCATCATTTATACTTTGTGTTTGTCACCACAAAGTGTGTGTCACTTTATTTTCTCTCTTGTAATTGCTTAAGTTTATAGTGTGTCTAGACTTAGCAATTGTTCAGTTCATTTGTATTCTTGTAAGACAAGTTGTAACATCGACCATGTATTCATCGTTTAAATCAATGATACATATGATTAGACTTGCTTAGATATTTGCATTTGAACTTATTCTTGTTCATGTTCTTTACTTTCTGTTCTTTACTTTCTTGTCTAGATAAACAAACATAAGTGTGCAAATTGTGGACTGTTAAGTGGTATCAGAGCCAACGTTTCTAAATTATTGAAACAAAGATCCGTTTGCATACTTATTTTCTTAAATCTCTGTTCTTTCTTATCTTTCTTAATCTTTTCTTAAAACAAGAACATGACTGCTGTTCCCACCCTCGTTAACACACGTGACTTCGGTTACGTATCTGTCCCTCCAAGATTCGAGCTCGATGACTTTGGGTCTTGGAAGGAAAGGATGTTACTTCACATAGTGGGTGTGGAACCCTACCTTATGTCAATTCTGACCGTTGGTCCATATATTCCCACTCTGGTGCAAAGAACACCAGGAGCAACTGTTGATGCTCCTGAGATTGTGATTGACATTGTCAAACCAGAGGTTCAATGGACTGACGATGAGAGGAGACTTGTAAATCTTGATGCAAGACATAAGAACATGATAATCAGCACTCTTCCTTCTGATATCATGAAAGTCGTCATCAGATATCCCTCTTCTAAAGAAGTGTGGGACAGGCTCTGTAGCATGTATGAAGGCTCTGCTGCTACCATAGCCACTAAAAAGATAGACCTCAAAAGAGCCTATAAAAAATTCTTTTCTCTCCCCAACGAAGGTCTTAACGGCACTTATACCCGATTTAAAGGGTTGCTGAACGACATGACCACTGTTGGCATCACTCATGACAACTTTGAGGTATACCACAAATTTCTTGATAGTTTACCTATCAAATGGCAAGGTCTAAGACAAATCCTCAGGACCACAGAGCGTCTTAATGGGCTTGATCTTGAGTCTCTCTTCGGTATTCTTCAATTTGAAGAGAGAGCTCTTGCTCAAACTCTAAGAGCCGCTGCTGACGCACAACATCGTGTTGGTCCCTCCTCT
Organism: Erigeron breviscapus; assembly: GCA_034093135.1. Lineage (NCBI taxonomy): Eukaryota > Viridiplantae > Streptophyta > Magnoliopsida > Asterales > Asteraceae > Erigeron > Erigeron breviscapus. Next base: position 119,838,763 of record CM067171.1, on the reverse strand, counting down.
TCCTCTTCTTCAACCTCTACTGCTTATACTGCTACTGACCCCCTTGCCCTTGTCTCTGCTGAGCCCATTAATTTTAATAATGGTGCCAGATCTTCTCATCTCCCACCTCCTATTCAGTCTCTTGTTAATGATCTCGACGCTGATGAGAAACAAGAGATGTTCAGCGACTTTATGGACTTTGCCTTAGTCGCTGGTAAGAGGTACTTTCGAAAGTGGAACAGTCGTAAGTCGGTTGCTCCATACAAGCCTCCTGTTGACAAAACTCAAGAGGAGTGCTGGAGATGTGGTAGAAATGGACACTACCAAAAGGAGTGCAGAGTTGCTTTACCAACTCCAGCTGCTCCTAAAACTAACCCTTCCAAACCTGCTGATGAGTACAGGAACAAATACTATCAGCTAAAAGCCAAGGTTGCTGAAATGGAAGATGCAAAAACTCCAGCAAAAGGGCTGGTAGCTGAAGAGCACGACTGGCTGAATCAGATGATTCAGACAGTGAAGAATACGTCGATGCCATGTGTCTTATGGCACTCGCTGTTCAGAGTTGAGTGAAAAATTTGAAAAACTCAATGAGTTGAGAAATGTTCATGTTAGTGCACGTTTTGGTGCACAATTTGTGTCCGATGCATCTCAATTAAAGGGCTGTTACTTTACAGAGATTATCCAGACAACAGGACAAACTCGTGTGAACAGTAACACGAGTTTGGACAAACTCGTGTGAACAGTAACACGAGTTTGGACAAACTCGTGTGAACAGTAACACGAGTTTGGACAAACTCGTGTGAACAGTAACACGAGTTTGGACAAACTCGTGTGAACAGTAACACGAGTTTGGACAAACTCGTGTGAACAGTAACACGAGTTTGGACAAACTCGTGTGAACAGTAACACGAGTTTGGACAAACTCGTGTGAACAGTAACACGAGTTTGGACAAACTCGTGTGAACAGTAACACGAGTTTGGACAAACTCGTGTGAACAGTAACACGAGTTTGGACAAACTCGTGTGAACAGTAACACGAGTTTGGACAAACTCGTGTGAACAGTAACACGAGTTTGGACAAACTCGTGTGAACAGTAACACGAGTTTGGACAAACTCGTGTGAACAGTAACACGAGTTTGGACAAACTCGTGTGAACAGTAACACGAGTTTGGACAAACTCGTGTGAACAGTAACACGAGTTTGGACAAACTCGTGTGAACAGTAACACGAGTTTGGACAAACTCGTGTGAACAGTAACACGAGTTTGGACAAACTCGTGTGAACAGTAACACGAGTTTGGACAAACTCGTGTGAACAGTAACACGAGTTTGGACAAACTCGTGTGAACAGTAACACGAGTTTGGACAAACTCGTGTGAACAGTAACACGAGTTTGGACAAACTCGTGTGAACAGTAACACGAGTTTGGACAAACTCGTGTGAACAGTAACACGAGTTTGGACAAACTCGTGTGAACAGTAACACGAGTTTGGACAAACTCGTGTGAACAGTAACACGAGTTTGGACAAACTCGTGTGAACAGTAACACGAGTTTGGACAAACTCGTGTGAACAGTAACACGAGTTTGGACAAACTCGTGTGAACAGTAACACGAGTTTGGACAAACTCGTGTGAACAGTAACACGAGTTTGGACAAACTCGTGTGAACAGTAACACGAGTTTGGACAAACTCGTGTGAACAGTAACACGAGTTTGGACAAACTCGTGTGAACAGTAACACGAGTTTGGACAAACTCGTGTGAACAGTAACACGAGTTTGGACAAACTCGTGTGAACAGTAACACGAGTTTGGACAAACTCGTGTGAACAGTAACACGAGTTTGGACAAACTCGTGTGAACAGTAACACGAGTTTGGACAAACTCGTGTGAACAGTAACACGAGTTTGGACAAACTCGTGTGAACAGTAACACGAGTTTGGACAAACTCGTGTGAACAGTAACACGAGTTTGGACAAACTCGTGTGAACAGTAACACGAGTTTGGACAAACTCGTGTGAACAGTAACACGAGTTTGGACAAACTCGTGTGAACAGTAACACGAGTTTGGACAAACTCGTGTGAACAGTAACACGAGTTTGGACAAACTCGTGTGAACAGTAACACGAGTTTGGACAAACTCGTGTGAACAGTAACACGAGTTTGGACAAACTCGTGTGAACAGTAACACGAGTTTGGACAAACTCGTGTGAACAGTAACACGAGTTTGGACAAACTCGTGTGAACAGTAACACGAGTTTGGACAAACTCGTGTGAACAGTAACACGAGTTTGGACAAACTCGTGTGAACAGTAACACGAGTTTGGACAAACTCGTGTGAACAGTAACACGAGTTTGGACAAACTCGTGTGAACAGTAACACGAGTTTGGACAAACTCGTGTGAACAGTAACACGAGTTTGGACAAACTCGTGTGAACAGTAACACGAGTTTGGACAAACTCGTGTGAACAGTAACACGAGTTTGGACAAACTCGTGTGAACAGTAACACGAGTTTGGACAAACTCGTGTGAACAGTAACACGAGTTTGGACAAACTCGTGTGAACAGTAACACGAGTTTGGACAAACTCGTGTGAACAGTAACACGAGTTTGGACAAACTCGTGTGAACAGTAACACGAGTTTGGACAAACTCGTGTGAACAGTAACACGAGTTTGGACAAACTCGTGTGAACAGTAACACGAGTTTGGATAAAGGAATCAGTTTTATATCTCCTGTTCTTATTGATTTCGTGTTCATATATATGTGTTTCATTCAATTACCTCAATAACGATTATGTTTGGATTCCGCACTTACATAGTCGTAGGAATCGCGAATCGATCGATCACCCTGCACTTTCAGTTCACGTTGAACTTCAATCTCATGAGTTGTTGGCACAAAAGGTCCAACTTGAGAATGAAAGACTCAAGCTTGAAGTTGCCAACCTTAAGAAGATTGTGACCTCCTGGTCAAAAGCTTCCAGGTTTCACCACCAGTGTTTAAACGAACAAGTCCCTGCCCAAGTTCAGGCAGTAATAGGCGGTGACTTTAATGCCGATGCCTCTCTTTCTGACTTGTTCAATGATGAGGTGAAGCCTGAAATTTCTATTCCTCCGTCTGCTGTCATCTCTCCTGAAGAGATGAATAAATGGTATTTTGTTAGGGGTCTCAACGATATCCATAATGAAATGGAAGCTGGTACTACCTCTCCTACCACCAGCGACCCATCTAATCCTGCTGAAGGAAATGGTGTTGGCTCCTCAGCAAGCACCAGCAACCCCTATCCTCATCTCCCCATTATTGGCATGATGCCAAACGAAGGAAGAGTTCAATACTCTTCTGGGGAATCTTTTGAAGGCGATATTGGTAGTGATGGTTTCAAACCCATCGCTCCTCAGCAGCTCACCATCAGACCTACTGACCCCTTCAAAAGAAGTAAGGTTGTTGTCCCCTATGACTATAGCACGCCTCAGCGAGCTAATCATGTCAGTCAGCAACCTCAACCAGTTGCTTAACCCACTTCTTCTTCATCTTCTCAGCAAGCTCCTACCCTTGCTGACAGCAAAACTGTGCTGGATGATCGTGTCATGAAAAGACGCGTCAGGTTCGGTGACGCCAGATATCAGCAAGTAGGACCTTCAAAGGTCAGACCAGCTGATAAACAAGTCCACCACCAAGCACCCCAATCGATGCCTACTCCTATTTTGAGGCATAAAACTCCCCAAAAGGAGAGAATGTCTCACACACAAAATAGGTATGTTACTCCTCAAAGAGGATACTCGCCTCATCAGCAAGTAAGGCCTATCACTCCTCAAAGAGGACACTTGCCCCATCAGCAAGTAAGGCCTATCACTCCTCAAAGAGGACACTTGCCTCATCAGCAAGTTAGAGTCTCTACTCCTAATAGGCAGTACCTACCTCTCAATCTGAGGATCCAAAAGGAAAGTCCATTTTGGGCCCTGCTCCTAAGATGCCTCAGCTTACACTTAAGCATAAGAAAAAGTCTAAGCAAAAGAAAAGGGCATCTTCCTCCTTTAACCCTAAAATTAACGACCTAACTCAGCAAGTTAATGATCTTACCTCTCAACTGAAGGAATTTTTCCTTCAAAATCAAAAAGGCAGCACCTCTGTTAAAAAATGCTACATATGTGGCAGCAGAGGTCATGTTGCTTCTGAGTGTGACAACTCCAGGGATGCTCCTGAGGTTGTCATTCAACCTAATCCTTCTTCCTCAGCGGCTGCTTCATCCTCCACTATGGTCAGCGAAAGTTCTGCTTCTGCTGATCATATAGATAGTGTAGGAGAGTCACCCGATCTCACTGAGGAGAACATTGATGACTTCATTGTTGTTCAGCGAATCTCCCTTCCCCACTCTCAAGAGATCATTACTAATGGTCATGGTAGCATTCTGGTTGAGTATGGGAACAACAATCAAGTCAGCAACTTGACTGTTCTAGATACTGGAACCACTGTTACCTCTGCTGATCAATATTACACCTACGTGATTGATCGGGACATGGTTCCTGCTCATCAACTTGTTGATAACTCTCCAAGTGATGAGAATACTGACCCTAGTGCTCCTCTTCCTCTTTCTACTGATGACACTGTCAGCAGAGAAGAATCCTCTGAGTCTCCCATCTTTAATCCCGCTGATATGTCTGTCAGTGAGTTCAACAGTGAACCCATCTAAATCCTTCTGTTAAATCCATGCAGGGCTCGCTGGGAAAAGGTGTGTGGTACTTGGACAGTGGCTGTTCAAAACACATGACTGGCTCAAAGACCCTGCTGGATAACTACGTAGAGGCTGCTGGCCCTACTGTAGTGTTTGGTGATAACTCCACTGGGCAAACTGAAGGTTATGGTCTTCTCTCCAATGGACTCATTAAGTTCAACAAGGTCGCTTATGTCAATGGATTAAAACATAATCTCATCAGCATAAGTCAACTTTGTGATGCTGACTACAAAGTGATTCTTGATAAACATCAAGGCACTGTGGTAAATGTAAACAAGGAAGTAGTCTTGGTTGCTCCAAGAAAACGAGATGTATATCTGGTTGACTTCACTCCTATCAAGACTGATAGTGAGACTTGTTTCTTTGCTAAGTCGGCTGCTGAACTAAATTGGTTATGGCACAAGCGTATGTCGCATGTGAATTTCAAAACCATTAACTCTCTGGCCAAAAAGAACCTTGTTCGTGGCCTCCCTCATCTTTCATTTGAAAAGGATAGACTCTGTGGTGCTTGTGAAAAAGGTAAAAGCCACAGAGCAACCTTCAAAACCAAGCAGGCCAATTCTATCTCTGGCTGCTTTCATCTTCTTCACATGGACCTTTTTGGTCCAGTGAATGTCCAAAGTCTAAAGGGTAGCATATACACTTTAGTAATCGTGGATGAATTCTCACGATACACTTGGACAATCTTTCTTCATTCTAAGAGTGATGTTGCTGAAGAGATCATCAATTTCATCAAGAAAATGGAGAATCTCAACAGAATAAGGGTGAAAGAACTCAGGAACGATCATGGTACTGAGTTCAGAAACCACACTCTCGAAGACTTTTGTGCTGATCAAGGGATCTCACAAAATTTCTCTTCCACTAGAACTCCTGAGCAAAATGGTGTCGTTGAAAGGAGAAATAGAACTCTCATTGAAGCTGCACGCACCATGCTCAGTGAATCCTCTTTGCCTAGTAAATTCTGGGCTGAAGCTGTCAACACTGCTTGTCATACCCAAAATAGATGTCTAATAGTTAAAAGACATGACAAGACAGCGTATGAGGTATTGAAAGGTAAGAAACCTCAAATCAAATACTTCCATGTATTTGGATGTCCTGTCTTCATCTTAAACAACAAGGATCACCTAGGAAAATTTGATCCTAAAGCTGATGATGGATACTTTCTTGGGTATTCGTCCATCAGCAAGGCATTCAGAGTATTCAATACTCGCCTTCAGAAGGTTGATGAATCCATTCATGTTACTTTTGATGAAAGTTCATCAGCACTAAAGGACATTCAATCTTCTTCGTCTGAGGTCATTTTTAATGAGCTAGCTGACCCTCTCACTGAGGAAGCTGACTTATTTGTTGATGCTTCTTGCTCGTTGCCTGATACTATTCAGCATATCAAAAAGGATAGTTCAGCTGATGTTGAACTAGAGCAAGTTGCTGCTCACATCTACACGATTGAGCCAGTTGAGCCTATCTTAAGATCAATCAATGCAGCATCAGCCAAACCTAGATCACTGGCTGATGACGTGCATGCTGATGACTCTACTGAGAATGAGTTTCATGATGCTTCAGCAAATGATGAAGAAATGGAGTCTGCTGAAGACTCCACCATCAATGATAACTCAAATCAGTCGAATGGCTCTGCTGATCACTCTCCTGAACCCATTCTTACCATTAACCTCTCTACTTATAATACTCCTGCTGATCCCATCGCTCCAATTTCCGCTGCCACTCAACTTGGTGTCTCAAGTGCTCCTGCACTTAAGTAGACGTCTAGTCATCCAGCTCACCAAATCATCGGTGATCCTCAGCAGGGGATTATTACTCGATCAGCGACAAGAAATACATGTCTGTATGTAAACTTCTTGTCTATGATCACTCCTAAAAATATAGGAGAAGCAATGGTTGATCCCTCATGGGTTGCTGCCATGCAAGAGGAACTCACCCAATTCAAAAGACAGAATGTCTGGTTTTTGGTTCCTCTACCTCCTGGAAAAGAACCCAAAAAAATAAATAAAATGGAAAGAATAAAATGCACGAGGAACTCACCCAATTCAAAAGACAGAATGTCTGGTTTTTGGTTCCTCTACCTCCTGGAAAAGAACCCATTGGAACTAAATGGGTTTATAGGAATAAAATGGATGAAGATGGTGTTGTTACTCGTAACAAGGCTAGGCTGGTTGCACAAGGATACCTTCAAGAAGAAGGTGTTGATTATGATGAAACCTTTGCACCAGTGGCCCGATTAGAAACAATTCGCTTATTCTTGGCACATGCTGCTTACAGAAACTTCACAGTATATCAAATGGATGTAAAGAGTGCTTTCCTAAATGGAAAACTCGATGAGGAAGTTTATGTTGAGCAGCCACCTGGTTTTGAAGATCCAGCCAAGCCACACCATGTCTATCGCCTCTATAAGGCACTCTATGGTCTTAAACAAGCTCCCAGAGCTTGGTATGACACTCTCTCTGAATTTCTTCTTTCTAATAAGTTTCAGCGAGGATCCATTGACAGCACTCTCTTCATCTATAGAAAGGGTGCTAATGTCCTATATGTTCAGATATATGTAGATGACATCATTTTTGGGTCCTCCAGCAAGAAACTTTGTACCAAGTTCAGCTCACTGATGTCCTCTCATTTTGAGATGAGCATGATGGGTGAGTTGACCTTCTTTCTTGGTCTTCAAATTCGTCAACTTCCAAATGGGATTTTCCTTAATCAGGAAAAGTACACTCGAGACATGCTGGCCAAATTTGACATGACTAATGTCACTACTAAGGCCACTCCTATGTCTCCTCCCAATAATCTTCATGCTGATCCTGATGGCAAGCATGTGAACCCCACTCTCTATCGGGGAATGATTGGCTCGCTGATGTATCTCACAGCGAGTCGTCCTGATATCATGTTTGCTACTTGCTTATGTGCAAGATATCAAGCCTCTCCTAGGGAATCTCATCTTCTCGCTGTTAAGCGAATTTTCAAGTATCCAAAAGGTACTTCAACATTGGGTCTCTGGTATCCCAAAGACTCCAATTTTGACCTAGTTGCATATTCTGACTCTGACTATGCTGGTTGCATGTTAGATAGGAAAAGTACCAGTGGTGGATGTCAACTGTTGGGGGGGAAGCGGACTAGTTGGTCTAGTAAGAAACAGCATACAGTTTCCATCTCCACTGCTAAAGCAGAATATGTATCAGCAGCGAGTTGTTGTGCACAAGTCCTATGGATGAAGAACCAACTCGCTGACTATGACTTAGAATTCTCTAAGATCCCCATTATGTGTGACAATACAAGTGCAATTGCAATCACACATAATCCTGTTCAGCATTCTAAGACCAAACACATTGACATTAGGTACCACTTCATACGTGACCATGTCATGAAAGGGGAGGTTGAAATCTACTTCATTCCCATTGATGATCAACTTGCTGATATTTTCACTAAACCTTTAGATGAAACCAGATTTAAATATCTGGTCAGCAAGTTGGGAATGCTGAATGGTGAATCAGCGACATGACTTGTCATGTCTGCTAATGCCTCAACTTCATCTCTCTTATAAGTTGAAAAGTGACCTTATTTCTCTCAGTAAGTTCAAGTGTCTTACTTGCTGACCAAAACAAAAGCAATAGAGAGCTAAAAGTCTCTATCTAGTCCAGCAGCAAACGACTGTTGGTAAATGTTAGGTCAGAAA
>CM067171.1:119745425-119829372 GCA_034093135.1 Erigeron breviscapus | reverse complement strand
GTTCAACAGCTGCAGAAGCAGTTGCATCGTCACCAATTTCAACGATTGGCTCAACCATAGTATCATCGCCAGGGACAATAGATCTAGGAGCTGGACTTTTGATAATGTTCAGCAACTTATCTCTAGGTCGACTAACGGGTCCTACATTCTTTTGTAGCCCACTTAGAGACCTTTCTGAACCAGCTAGTGTGGCTGAGACAGTTTTATTGAATACCTGAAGCATTGCAGAGGAGAGTTCAGGCTCATTTTCAGCAGTAGATGCCTTTGAGAAATCTCTGCCATATTCAGGTACAGAAGCTTCAGGTCCAGCTTCATTATAAGCTTCTCCAAGTATATCCATAAAACACAAGCTTAGAAATCTTGGAAAGGCGATATGCAGGCTTCTTTTTCCTTTTAATTTTGTAATGAGCTGAGAGAAAAGAATCTCAGCAAGTCTGCCTGTATCCCATTCCAAATATAATACCCCATCTCAACTTGGGGTAATGAAAGTTGGTCCAACCCTCCATGGTTGCCACCAAGACTTTCCACAATCTGGGTCCAGAAGAACCTCCAGCAATTACCAAATCCAGACATAAATGTGTCCGGAGGTCTTCAGATTACCATCAGCATCCTCCATGTCGCCATGACCGGTGGCGACTAGAACCTCCCTGAAATTGACTCCTTTGAGTCTTTTACAAACACCTGGGGAGGTTTGAGGTAGTTCAGATGAAGGGAAGTTCTGAACCCCTCAAGAGTGATGACACACTCTTGGTGCCTCATTGAGAGTGAAGGAGATGGATTGTTCATCTTTGCTCACCACAGCAGTATACCAGAATTCAAGCAAGTATCGATGATACAATGCTTGAGGATTAGCGGTCAGAGCATAATGAAAAGGGGATTTCTCCCAAAAATTATTGATTCTTCCCATTAGCGTTTTGGTGTTTACATTTAATTGAGCCAAGAAATTGCTCATGTTAAATCGAATTTGTGAAGGAGTGAAATTCTTTGGCCATGTGGCAGATGTTTTCACATCATTTGATGGAGTATATTTAAAATTTATGAGCGATTTAGGTTGTGAAAAAGATGATGCTTTAGACTTTTTCCGCCTTGCCCGCTGTGCCGGACCTCTGCTTCTTCCTGCTTTGTGCGTCCCCCAGCGCGCTTGCTGCTTGGCCAGTCCCCTGCACCCCGCCGTCCCTGCCCGCCTGCCCCCGGTTAATTTGAATTTAAGATGGAATACAAAGTGATTTTCCAATTAAAAACAATTTCTGGGGTCAAGTCCGCATTTAATGCAGAGACGTTTGAGTGACCCCACCCTGCAACACTTTTTCAGAAAAAGTACTCATTTCTTTCCCTTTTTTACGGCGCAACTTGTGTGACACATAAGCATGACCAACGTAAGTTGAAAACATAGTATGCAGTAGGTCACGTGTACACACAATTGACCAAGTATCATAAAAATATCTTGAAAGGATTGTTGTATTTCAGTGATGACTAAACAAATTCTGAGCATGGTCAGTTCCAAAGAGATCTGAGCCATCTCAGTCAATAAAATTCAACTGAAATATTTTGATATTCTGAAGTGCTTCAGTTAAATACATTTTTCTGAGCAAAAGGTTCCCCCTCAGAAAGAAGGTTTATTTAATAGTTTGAAAAATATTTAACATTCCCCCTGAAGTGATGATCCATGAATTAATAAGTGCCAAGATAGTATCACAAAGGCGTTCGATAGCTAGGCGAGCAAAAATTACATGGATCGCTCAGACTGGTGAACCAGATCAGTGTCACTGAGGCGTTCATAATAAGATTACCAGTCTAAGTATTTAACATACCCAACTCACTGACTAGATGTTTAAAGGTTTTGACATCTAAAGGTTTTGTAAAAACATCAGCGAGTTGCTTATCAGTGGGAATAAAGTGCAATTCAATATCTCCTTTCAGAATATGATCACGAATGAAATGATACCTGAGATTAATGTGCTTGGTTTTCGAGTGCATCACAGGATTGTGAGATATGGCAATGGCACTAGTGTTATCACAAAAGATTGGAGTCTTTGTGTAAGTAACACCATAATCAGTCAGCTGGTTTTCATCCATAGAATCTGAGCACAACAACTTGCTGCAGAAATATACTCAGCTTCTGCAGTGGATATGATACTGCAGTCTGCTTCTTACTAGTCCAGCTTACTAATTTGCCACCAAGGAAATGACACCCACCAATGGTACTTTTCCTGTCTATCTTGCAACCTGCATGATCAGAATCTGAATAACCCATTAGATCTAGACTGGAGCCCTTGGGATACCAAAGACCCAATCTGGGGACACTTAAGGTATCTGAAGATCCTTTTAACAGCATTTGCATGTGCTTCTCTGGGATCAGACTGAAATCTAGCACAAAGGCATGTTGCAAACATTATGTCTGGTCTACTTGCAGTTAAATACATCAGTGAACCAACCATACCACGATATTTTGTTGGTCCACTGGTTTTCCATGTGGATCAGAATCCAAAGTTAATGGAGCAGAAATAGGAGTATCTTTTGATGAGACTGAATCAAATTGATATTTCTTTAATAAATCTCTGACATATTTTTCTTGGTTTATGAAAATACCATCTTCCGTTTGTTTTACTTGAAGTCCCAGAAAATATGCCAGTTCACCCATCATACTCATTTCATACTCAGAAGACATGATTTTAGAAAATTTTCACACATCTTCTCATTTGTAGAACCAAACACAATATCATCAACATAAACTTGTACTAAAAGGATATCACTTTTATCATGCAATATGAACAAAGTGTTATCAATTGCACCACGTTTAAAACCATTTTTAAGAAGATGTTTAGTCAGAGTATCATACCAGGCTCTGGGTGCTTGTCTCAGACCATATAAGGCTTTGTTCAGTCTGTACCCAATGTGGTTTTTCTTCATTGATGAACCCTGGTGGTTGATGCACATACACAACTTCTTCTAGTTCTCCATTCAGAAATGCACTTTTGACATCCATTTGATAGACTTTAAACTGATGATGAGCTGCAAAAGCTAAGAATATTCTGATAGCTTCAAGTCTAGCAACTGGTGCAAAAGTTTCATCAAAATCTATCCCCTCTTCTTGTGCATATCCCTTTGCAACAAGTCTTGCTTTGTTTCTTATGATGTGACCATCTTCATCCATCTTGCTTCTGAAGACCCATCTTGTCCCAATTGGTTCCTTCTTCAGGTTACTGGGACAAGGGACGAGTTCCCATACATCGTTTCTTTTAAACTGGTTGAGCTCATCTTGCATGGCTTCAACCCAGCTTGGGTCTTGCATAGCCTCGTCAATCTTCTTGGGTTCAATTAGAGATAAGAAGCTGACGTTTAAGCATTGATCGCTTGTGGCTCTTCTTGTCTGAACCCCTCTACTGGACTCTCCAATAATTTGCTCGATTGGATGTGCTTTTGTCCATTTAGAGTATTGACCAGGATGAATACTGATATCAGTGCAAGAACTTCTCTGAGTACCTTCAGGAGGAGCTTCAGAAAATACATTTTCAGCTTCTCTTCTTCTTCCTGCAGATCATGACTTGCATCATGAAATTCTTCAGAATGAGGTTGCTCAGTGGAGCCTGATATCAGAGGAGAAGCAGCATGTACATCTGATCCAATAGTCAGTTCAGAAGGTAGTTTGAAACTGACTGGAGGATAAAATGGAATGTTGCTAGTCTTGTTTAATACTGGTTCTGAACGGAGATGTTCAGAAACAGGTTCAGGTGACTGATCAGATTTGTCAATAGGATCAGAATCACCAAAACTTATTGGACTTTCTGAGGGTGGTACAGGAATGGAATTTTTAAAGATTGCAGAATTGGATTCATCAAAGGTAACATGATTGACTCATCAACCTTTTCAAGTCTCTTGTTAAAGACTCTAAAGGCTTGCGATTTGATGAATATCCTAGGAAGTATCCTTCATCAGCTTTTGCATCAAATTTTCCAAGCTGACTTGAATCATTCAGAATGTATACTGGACACCCAAATACATGGAAGTATCCAATATTAGGCTTTCGATTTCTGAGTACTTCATAGGCTGTCTTCTTGTGTCTTTTGACATAAACAGATCTGTTCTGAGTGTAGCAGCAGTTGCAACAGCTTCAGCCCAGAAATTCTTGGGAAGACCAGATTCATTCAACATACTTCTAGCAGCTTCAATCAGCGTACGATTCTTTCTTTCAACAACACCATTCTGCTCTGGTGTGTGGGCTGAGGAGAAGTTCTGAGATATGCCAGTTTCAGTGCAGAAGGACTCCAGAGTGGCATTTCTGAATTCAGTGCCATTGTCACTTCTGAGCTGACAAACTTTTCGCTTGTATTTGAGCTCAATTTGTTTGATGAGAGCAATGATTTCAGCAGCAGCTTCACTTTTGGACCTGAGGAAAATCACCCAGCAGTATCTTGAATATTCATCAACGATAACAAGGGTGTACTTCTTTCCTGCTCTGGTCTGAACATTCACTGGTCCAAAAAGGTCCATGTGAAGCATGTGAAGAGGTTCAGTTATACTAAAGCTTTGCTTGGTCTTGAATGACGCTCTTTTCTGCTTACCCATTTCACAACCTGGACATGGCTTGTCTTTGTTGAAGGACATAGAGGGTATCCCATCAACAAGTTGTTTTCTAGACAACTTATTAATATTTTTGAAATTCAGATGGGATAATCTCTTGTGCCACAGCCAGTTTGTGTCTTCATCTGCCTTTGAGTAGAAACATTGTTCAGTGGTATAAGGATTCATATCAATAACATAAATGTTTCCCTTCCTTGGTGCAATCAGTACCACCTTTCCATCTCTGTTGAATATGGTGCCTTGTGAAATATCAAATAAAACCTTGAAGCCATCATCACATAGTTGACTGACACTGATCAGGTTATATTTCAAACCGTTCACATATGCAACACGTGTGAATTTGACTTGACCATTATTCACCACACCATATCCCTCAGTTTTTCCATTACCATCATTTCCAAAAACTATTGAGGGCCCCTCTTGCACCCTATATTCCTCTAGTAGGGTCTGATAACCAGTCATGGTTCGGCCAGCAGCACTGTCCAGAAACCATATATTCTTCTTTCGGTCTCCCTGCACACAAACAAAGATTAGTTCTTTTTGGGAACCCATCTTTGGATGGGTTCACTAGACTCTCCCTTAGCAGTCTCAGATTTCTTTGGTTCATAAGGAACAGAAGGATCAAAGGGGATTTCAGTCATTATTTCAGATGACAGAAAAATAGTTGGTTTGATGGGGTTTTCAACCTTTTTCTTTTCAGATTTCTTCTTGGTTTGCTTAGAAAAAGGTTTTGTGTTTTGTTTAGGTTGAAGAGGAGGAGTTTCAACATTTTTTAAACGTGCATTACAACTCTGCACTTGTCTAGCCAATAGTTGAAATTGAATTTCTAACCTTAACAAAATTGATTCTTCATTAGACACCTGAGCCTTACCTGAATCTGAGGTAGATGGCTCAGTGGGGGAGAAATTTTTCTTCTTCTTTAGGTCTTTAGAAACCTTAGATGAAGTCTGAGGGAATGGCTTTTTGGATTTAGCCTTCCTTTCTGAAATAGTTGTCTGAGCTGTTTCAGATTTACCCTCAGATTGTTCCTGGGCTTTATTAGTTACAGTTTTCTGCTTGCCAACTTTAGGAAAAATGATTTCAGGTTTTATTTCCTTTGGAAGAGCATCTAAATCAGTGATTATAGATGCCAAATGAAGATCACCAGACTCAAATGCTGCTCTTTGTGATGCAAAAGTATTTTTAATTGCAGCATCTGGCCTTGGTGCTTTCATCCAAGATTTAATGATTGCTTGTTCTTTTTCAAGGATGGATTTAATTCTTCCTTTTCCAATTCTAAAGTTGCAACCATAGACTGATAACTTTTTAGAGCCAATTGAACATCTTTCAGTTCTTTCAGTCTGGCATGACTGGCGTTTAGTTCAGAAGCCTTATTTTCAAACATTTTTAGGCTTTCTGAACGCACTGTCTCAACAAATGAGATGTCAGCCTCTAAAAGAACCAAAAGGTCCAGTTTGTGTTCCTCATTATTTTCAAAGCCAAAATTACTGACCTTTTTCATTACTATATCCACCCAGCGACCAGATTCAACATCGGATTTGACCAAATGACCTTGATCTTCTTGTGCCATGAACACATGTCCCTAACTTCTTCTCATCATCAGATGATTCATCAGATTCTTCCCATTTTTCAGTTTTGGCAATCATACAACTGTTGCTTGAGTTGTCTTGTGCAAGAAGAGCCATATGTGCCTTTAACTTCTTGTATTTGGCCTTATAGCTGTCATCAGATTTCTGAAAATAGAATGGTTAGGAGCAGATTGTGATGATGATGGTTGACTAGATCTGCATTCCTTCATGAAATGTCCTTTCTTGCCGCATTTAAAGCATTCAAGATTGGACTTGTCAATAGAAGCACTGGAAGCAAAGGGTTTGCCAGATCGATTTGATTTGGCCTTAAAACGATTGAACGTTTTAGCCAGCATGGCAACCAGATCATCATTGTCATCCTCATTACAATCATGAGAAACATTACCAGAGACACCAGTTTTTAACATTTCAGAAACCATCTTCTTCATCGAGTCAGAAATATCACTCTCAGAAGATAGTAGAGCAGTGCTATGTGGTTCAGAATACTGAACCATACCAGAACTGGTAGAAACATGGTTTTTGGCATCTTGCTCAGCCATAGCTCTCTCAGCTTTGTTCTCTTCAGTGTATCTGAAGGCTCCATAAAGGGAAACAAGAGTGTGACTGTGCAAAGTTTTTCCTTGTCTTAAAACCAAGATCAAATTTTCCCATTTGAAGGTAAAATGTCACAAAATTTTTCCAACAAAATTTCTTTATCTTTGGTTACACCCAGGGCTTTCAGTTGGTTTACCAGATTTGTAAATCTGATGTAGGTTTGAGTTAAAGACTCCCCAGGGATAGCAAAGAAAGACGCATATCTTTTGTTTAAAGCAACTTTTCTTGTGACAATTGTCTCATTCGTGCCTTCAAACTGTGTCATTAGTTCCTCCCACATTAATTTGGAATTTTCAGTAAAACAAGAGTGGGCATTAGGGTTTCAGGAACTGCATATAAAATCATATTTTGTAACTTGGTGTCAAGGTCTACAAGTCTATGATCTTCCTCAGACCAATGATCCTTCTCCTTAGGTGACTGCCTAGGAGTCCCATCGGTATTTCTGACAACAGTAGAAGCATTCATGGGAACAAAGGGTCCTTTTTTTAGGATATCGGTCAAATGCCTTTCAACACCAGCAATATACTTAAGCATGCATGCTTTCCATGTTATAAAGTTTTCACTGTTCCCATCAAACTTGGGAACAGGATTGTTTGGAAAGTGTACGTGTACATTGTGCGATGGTATATTGTTGTTGATGATAGGGGGTGGAGTAGTGTTATTAGGGTCAGGACGTTCTTGTTGAAAGTCAGCCATCTATGTAGATCAAAGGTTAATGAATTGATATAATTCAACCTGGCTCTGATACCAATTGTGAGTCCCAAATATAGATGATTAACTAAACCCGACTGGCAAGTACAACTAATCTTGATGGACAAGTTAAGTTTACGATCCAGATATGGATAACAATACAATAAAGGTACTGAAAGTAAACGCAAGAAACAATAAAGGCTGAACTATATAGATAATATGTATAGATTGTATGTAGCATTGAGACACGTTGTTTTCTAATGTATTTGATTTATTGATTTATAAACAAATACAAGGATTGTTGCGGAACAAAGATAAACACCCAAGTGTAAGTATCTAAACAATCCTGAAAAACAAGTGATCTAAATAACTTGGAAATACTCGTAATTTACTTAGAGTATATCTCACAAGTTGCAATGCTAAAGTTTCAAGCTTTGCAAGTTGTGAGAAGACTTTGTATTTATAGACCAAGTCCATGATGATGTGGACAAGATCGTACAAATGTGGTTGTGAGCATTTAAGGAATTAAACCTAATTCCTTGCATTCTCATACTAGGAAGAGTATATAAGTCAGTTGATGTGACTTATAGTACTATGTTCCAAACCTATACTTTTACCTTGTACCTTTTATTAGTAGATAAATCTATTAACTGGGTAAAGGTATGTAAAGTAAAAAGTCTTCCTCGTAATCAGTGTAAAGTGTTGTTAATACTTTATACTGAGATGCTTCAGTCTTTGATCTGGTAGAATCACTCTTTGCTCGCTTCTGATGATTCTCTTCTTCATACTTCAGTCTTTGACTTCAGAATGAATGCTTCAGATTTGCCTTGATCTGAACTGAAGTGAAGCTTCATTGAAGGAATTCTGAGATACCTCAGAATTCTGTACAAACGTCTTCACTAAACTTCAAGCTATTTCTGAACAAATTATACTTGGTCGATTTCCGACCTAACAAAAACCGTTGATCCCTGTTGCTTTGGGAAAAGCAAAACAAAAGCAATAGAGAGCTAAAAGTCTCTATCTAGTCCAGCAGCAAACGGCTGCTGGTAAAGACTTCTCAAAACCGTTGATCCCTGTTGCTTTGGGAAAAAGCAAATAAAAGTAATAGAGAGCTAAAAGTCTCTATCTAGTCCAGCAGCAAACGGCTGCTGGTAAAGACATATCAAATCCGTTGATAGCTGACAATTTGCCAAAAATTGTATAAAGTTGGTCAGCAGCAAATGTTTATTATGAAGTCGCTGACTAATACATGTTTTCTAAATGGGGTAATCAAATTTTCTAACTTGGTCAGTGGATATATTTCAATCTCAACTACTTTATCAATATTTTATTGAAATCTAAAAACGGTTACCTCGATTTTCTCCCTAATGGACAACTTGTACACTGTACCAGCCGTAAAACTCGAGTACTTTTGAAATAATGGTACAAGTTGTCATCAATACGACAATAAAAGGGGGGGAAGAGGGATAGGGGGAAAGGGGAGGAATGGTGGGCGACGCGAGGGATCGTAGGCGGTTGGGGGCGTAGGGGACGGGTAACATGTAGGCTTTTACAATGTGAGGGTGGGGGGGTGGCAACAAATAGATGAGGATATGGATGCTTGGGGAATAGGGAAGGGGGAGTTGGTTGGTAGGAGATGAGGAGGGCCCTTCCTTTTTTTTATACGTTACTCAAATACGTATATATATGTATATATTACGTATGAGAGAGAGTATTGGTGACGGTTCACTATCATAGTTATGGGGCCCATATCCATGCTATATATATTCAAATCTTTTCCCATCACCATTCTTCATACTCTCAAAATTCATCTTCTCAATTCTTCTCTCCTATTCACAAAATCTTCAAATCCCTATATATCTTTTCTATTTTCTCTCAATCCTTTCATCTTCTTCCTCATCATCTTATATCAAAATGACTTCTTCCTCATCTCAACATCAAGAAACCTTGGAAATTGTTCCTCTCTATCTCACTTCCAAGGAGTTCGATCCTGAAGGCATTGTTCCATCAAAACATGTAGCCTTTCAAGCCCATAAGTTGGTTATTAAACCAAATAACTATCTTGGATCTCTTGAAATTCCTTCCCAAGTTAAAGGTTACTATCAAATGCTTGATTTTATAAGAGCATGTCCGGCTAGAAGGGCCATCTATAAAGATCCAAAAGAGATGTGTGTCCATCTGTTGAGGGAATTCTGGTGGACATGTGACTACAACCTCGTGAGCAGCACTATTTCCGGTACTGTCATGAAAGGAAAACACACCATCTCTATCTCTGTTGATTTATTAAGAGATGTTCTTCGTCTTCCTTCACAATCTGAAGAAAGACAATTTGCTGACCTGGTATCTACTAATGTATGGAAAGATTGGTTGCTTTCCATAGGCTATGAAACAAACATGGAACCAACTCAACCGGTTCACAGCAACCCTCAAAAAAAGTTCCTGCCTGGAGTATGGAGGTTACTTTTTTCTCATGTCATTCAATGCCTTGGTGGGAACAGTGGATCATTTGACCAGGCCACTGCTGCCCAGATGCAGATGATATATGCACTGGCAAATGGTCGTTTCATTGACTTTGCCAGTGTAATCTTTGAAGATCTAAAGGCAAAAGTTCTTGTCAAAAATAGATCGAGCTCAGTACCCTTCACTCGGTTTCTCTCACTGATTTTTAAGCATGAATTGAAGGAAGAATATCTTCCAAATGGTGCTACTGTCCTTTTCGCACCACGGATTGCCAGCACAGTATACAAGGTACATGCTTGTGACACTGAGGTGTTCGATGCTAAATATGCTGTGCTTCCTCCGGCAATGAAACAGGTACTTTACTCCACCTATCCTGATGTTTACAAAAAATGATCCTCTGGAGCTGGCTCGCTGGATATCCCCCCAGCAGCCTCCAAAGCTCCCAAAAAGACCATCAAAACACAAACTACATCAACTTTCACTTCACCTCCTGCTGATGTCCCAAAACAGAAGCAGCGAGTACCAAAGGGCTTAACCACAAAGGCTAAGACGTCCTCACTGCCCAAGGACATTAGAAACCCAGCCGGCCCATCAGCAGCCTCAAAAAAGGTTGCTGACGAGAAAAAGGGTAACCACAAGCAGCCACCTCAATCTTCTGTAGGAGGGGTTGGTGAAGTACAAGGGTCACCCCAGCCCACTAGAGTTGAGTCTACCACTCAAATAGTTCCTTCCTCCTCTCAACCCTCTGAGTCGTTGTCAGCAGCCAGATCACAGGTGATGCTAGAGACAACACATTCTACGGCCGATGACGTTTCAGTGGTACAACACACTAAGACAGAGGCACCAAATTCCCCAACCCCTTTAAATTTTTCTCTGGATGAAAGGCAGGTGCTGGTTGGTGAAATTGAAAAGGTTGTTTTGAGTGAGCATGCTGAGGTGGATGCCAGCATTGATGAAAGAACCCTCCCCCCCCCACCCCCGGAAGGGAACCAATAAAGAAAAAAAAAAATAGAACCCCCCCCCCACCCCGGACCCCCCCCCCCCGCCCCCCGGCCCCCCCCCCCCCCCCCCCCCCCCACCGCCCGCCCCACCGCCCCCCCGGGCACGCCACCCGGGCCAGCCCCCAGCGGCCCGCCGTTTCCCGGTTCCAACACACAAAATAGCTACGCACGGGGGAAAAGGGCCCCTCAAAGCGCGCCCGCCCCCCGCCCCCCCCGGCCTCCTCCGCCTCGCCGGCCTTCGCACACCCCGCCGGCTGAGATGCCAGCATTGATGAAAGAGAAACTGTTGAAAGAAATGTTGATTTGGATGCTGAAGGTACTAGTGATGGCGATGACGAAGTTGATGATGTAATAACTATTGATAAGGAAAGTGATTTTGAGTTGGGTGATATTGTGGCAGATGACTTTCAACTAGATTCCTACAGTCATGATGATGAAATAGAAGCAAGTGACATGGAGGAAGATGAAAATGATGATGCTGCTGTTGCTGGTGAAAATGCAGCAGCCACTAATGAAAATATTGCTGTTGATGCTGCAGTGACTGGTGAAAGTATTGTAAGACCCAAAACTCCTCCAATGCGACCAGTGAACACTATGCTGTCTCTTGGCATGCCTTCTTCCTTCTTAAGTGTTCCTGGCTGCTCATCCTCAGTTCCCTCTAAAATTGAACCTCAAACAGCTAAAGATTTGGGCATTTCTTACTCCACATACACTGACAACAGACTTGAAAGGGTGGAGCATCAATTGAATGATCTCACCAAGTATGCAGAAATTGCTGTAGAAGTGAAGGAAAATAAGTCTGAAAGACTAATCTCTACTTTGACCAGCTGGTACAATAAGCAAATTGAAAACTGCTCAGAAGTAGAGATGCTTAAAGAAAAATTCATCTCCATGGCTGTTGATCAACACAAAATCAATGAATCCACCAAAGTTATCAAGTATGATCAGTAGATCCTTTGATCTAGTGGCTTGTCGCTGCTAAAATGTGCCAACTCCACCAGCTACTCAGCAAAGAAGGCAGCCTCTACTAGCAAGTCTGCTGCTGCTGGTGTCAAGAAGCTGAGTGGTCTCATTCCTCTTCTGACCACTCAAGTAGAAAATAACACTAAGGCAATTCATGCCTTAGAAAAACAAGTGGCTGATCTTCCTATTCCTCAAGTTTCTTTCACTGAGGAGGATCGCCAGCGGCAAGTTAAGCTGGAGAAGGAAGTTGATGAAATTAAGAAATTGTTGGCACAACTTGTGACCCAACAACCTAAACAGCCAACGACTGTGGAAGTTGTTATTAACACTACAACTTCCAAGGGGGAGAAAGTTGATGCTGCTGTTTTAGATTTGGTAAATGAAGCAGTGCACAAGGCAGTTGCCCAAATCTATGAAGACTCTTCTGAAGAAGTATTAGAAATGGATAACACAACAAAGGCTGATGATGTTCCCCCTGCTGGTGTTGAGGGGGAGATTGAAAAAGATGGAAATGATAAAGCTCCCCCAGCTGGTATTGAGTGGGAGCAACAAATTGTTGTGTTTAATGCACCTCCTGCTGCTGTTGAGGGTCACATTGAAGCCTTTGGTGATTTGGAAGAACAGTTTGACCCTGAAACTGTCAAAGCTTCATGGGAAGCTGGGTTTGCTGAGGAAATGGCCAGGGATAGGTCAAGCGAAATGCTGCCAGTCTTTCATAGAAGATATATGGCAAGTGCTAAAATTACCCCACTTTCTGATGAACGTCGAAGACAGCTCACTAAGTTTGGATTCTTCAAGAGACCTCCTACTGATCTTCCAGAAATCGCTACTCCATCCTCTCTTCCTGCTGCTCAAACATCAGCAGGCCATCAACATCAAGCAATAGATATACTTGCCTTGACTGCTGATGGAAAAACTCAAGAAGAAGCCATCAAGGAGTTGGATAGGATTAAGGCAAATCAAGAGAATGAAAGAAAAAATCTTGAGTATATCAAGCAGCTACCTCTTCTTGAAAAAGATCAGCTGGATGGTGAGCAAAGGATGCTGCTGAAAGCTGGTGGTGCTAAAGCTCTATACAGGCAGAAGCATAAAGAAGTTGAGAAGCAACTCAGCGAGAAGAGAGCCAAGTTTGAGGAAGAAAATGCTAAATGGTTGAAACTTATGAAGGACAGGAAGAGGCCCCAAAAGATTATTGCTGCTGAAGCCTTTCGTGCTGAAATGGGTCTTAAGACAAACTTGAAAATCTTAAGACAAGGTGCTGACAATCCCATCAAACTGGAAGGTGTCAAGCCAACCTCCTTGGGTGCCTCTGAATGGGCTGAAGTTTACATGCTGGTGAAGGACAAAAAGGCTGTCAGCTATGAACAACTCCAGAAGATGCTCAACGATTATTTTGAAAAAGCCAGGGAGTATGAAACTAAGTTCAAAGCCGACTTGCCCATGCTGAGGCAATTGTTTGGCACTCCAGCAGCTGTCTCCTCGTCAGCAGGAATAAGGGTTCAAAGAAAAAGGAAGGCAGAGCACCGAACCTTGAAAATGGATCTTCCTCCTATCACTGGTGATGCCTCGCTGAACACCAGACTTCCTCCCAGAAGCTTATTTGAGGAAGGGAGAGTGATAGAAAGTCCTGCTGGCATCTTCTTCACAAACTTTCAGAACAATCAACTGTTCTTTCGCTTGGATGAACTTGAAAAAGCTTCCACTGGGTTCATCTTAAGCATAAGAAGAAGGTGTGCTGAAACATCCAACAACAGATGGTTCATCAGCAAGTTGGATGAAGAATTGATAAAGCCTCATAGAAGGGATGACCCAGCGATCAGAATGGCCAAGCAAGAGGAAGCTTGGGAATTTGAAGCTGACAACTTATAGATGTCTTAAAATGAAAAACTATATGTATCAGCTTGTAATATTTTAAGATGATATATAAGACATCTTTTCATCATTCCTTATTCTTATCAAGTCTAGTCTACTCAGCAAGTCTTCTCAGCGAATAGGGGGAGATTGTTGAGTCAAGGATTCGCTGACCAGACTTGGTCGCTGACGTGAGTCGTCAGCAAGTCATCAGCGAAGTCAGTGACTCTCGTCAGCGGGTGGTTTACTTTCCAAGTTGTGTGTCAAGGCGGGAAGTTTTCAAACCACAAGAAGACAAGAAGTCACATGGTGGTTCCTCCAACTGAACATTACCTTATATGGCAAAGGTACAGTTGGGACCAAAACGAGGGTTTCTCTCTTTCATACCCGTTTTGGTAAAGAACACAAAGTACAACGAGCCTATAAGAAGTCGACAACCACCATTCTATCACTATCATTGTAAGGCTGTGTTGCCCTAATTCCTCCCCTATATAAAACAACACAGCCGCATCATTTATACTTTGTGTTTGTCACTACAAAGTGTGTGTCACTTTATTTTCTCTCTTGTAATTGCTTAAGTTTATAGTGTGTCTAGACTTAGCAATTGTTCAGTTCATTTGTATTCTTGTAAGACAAGTTGTAACATCGACCATGTATTCATCGTTTAAATCAATGATACATATGATTAGACTTGCTTAGATATTTGCATTTGAACTTATTCTTGTTCATGTTCTTTACTTTCTGCTCTTTACTTTCTTGTCTAGATAAACAAACATAAGTGTGCAAATTGTGGACTGTTAGTTACCTTTTCCTACTAGTAATTCTCATGTTTCATCTATCTTTGACCTTGTGCACATTGATGTTTGGGGCCCTTACAGACATCCCACCATTAACAAATGTAAATATTTCCTAACCATTGTTGATGATAAATCAAGGGCCACATGGACTTATTTTCTACCAGACAAACACCATGCAATTTCCACAATCAAATCCTTTTATACCTATGTGTTAAATCATTTCCAAACCACCATTAAGACAATTAGAACTGACAATGGATCAGAATTTGTAAATGACTATCTTTCTTCCTTTTTCAACTCTAAAGGCATCATTCACCAAACATCCTGCCCAGACACCCCTCAGCAAAATGGCAGGGTTGAAAGAAAACACAGACATCTCCTTGAGATGGCCAGATCCATTCACTTTCAGGAAAATTTTCCCCCACACCTATGGGGACATTGCATCTTGGCTTCCACTTACATCATCAATAGATTACCATCCACTGTTTTACACAACCAAAGTCCATATGAAATCCTCTATGGCACACCACCCTCCCTTGATCATCTCAAGGTCATTGGTTGTCAAGCTTTCATGTACACAAAATCTCCTGACAAATTTGCTCCCAGAGCCCTTGCTAACATTCTTGTTGGTTACCCTCACAACCAAAAGGGATACCTTTTCTATGACCCCAAATCAAATAAATTTCATACCAGCAGACATGTCCTATTCAATGAGACCATTTTTCCTTACAAACAACTTTCCACTCCACCAATTTCCAACACACAAATCACTCCTACTCATCCTTTTCCCTCAACAGATCTTCTTCCAATATCTTCAACACCATCCACAAACAGACAATGTACTCCTCCTCCTCCTACACCCACTGAACACTCACAGTCCCCAACTGAATCTACTGAACACTCACAGTCCTCTACTGGATATCCCAAACAACCACCTGGCTCAGTTTGTAAACTCACCAAATCCCTATATGGTCTCAAACAAGCTAATAGGCAATGGTTTGAAAAGCTCACATCATCTCTATTAAGTATTGGTTTCAGACAGAGCTATGTTGACACCTCCTTGTTTCTCTATCACAAGGACAACATTTTCACTGCTCTCTTGGTCTATGTAGATGACATTCTGCTCACTGGTAATACTCTCTCCCATATTAACTCAATCAAACTTCACCTTGACAGCTACTTCAGTATTAAGGACCTTGGCCCTGTCCACTACTATCTTGGTATAGAATTCCTCAGAAACAAACATGGACTTTCCCTTTCCCAGAGAAAATACACCCTTGAATTACTCTCTCTTGCTGAGGTACTTGACTCCAAACCAACTGCCACTCCCCTTGATTCCTGTGTCAAGCTAGATTTACATCAGGATGATCCATTACCTGACCCTACACTCTACAGGACTTTAGTTGGGAAACTCATTTACCTAACAATCACTAGACCAGATATCTCCTTTGTTGCTCAAACTCTAAGCCAGTTCTCACATTCTCCAAAAACTACTCACATGAAGGCACTTCTTAGAACCTTGAGGTATCTCAAACAATGTCCAGGCCAAGGAATTTTTCTCTCCTCTTCTTCTACTTTAACTTTGTAGACATACTGTGACAGTGATTGGGCAAGCTGCATCAATTCTAGGAGATCTGTCACTGGTTATATTACTTTCTTGGGTTCAAGTCCCATTTCTTGGCTTTCAAAAAAACAAACAGTTGTGTCAAGATCATCAACTGAGGCAGAGTACAGAGCAATGGCAGATACAGCATGTGAAATTTCATGGCTAAAATGCTTATTGGCAAATCTTCTAGTACCAATCCAGAATCCTACAATCATTATGTGTGACAACTCTTCTACTATATCTCTGGCTTCAAACCCTATCCAGCATGCCAGAACTAAGCACATTGAGATCGACTGCCACTTTGTACGGGACAAGATCAAACAAGGACAGCTACAACCCAGATATGTTCCTTCCTATGCACAAATTGCTGATATACTGACAAAGGCCCTCCCCAAACATCTTCATTACAATTGTCTTTCCAAATTGGCAATTTGTAATCCTTACTCATTGCCAATTTGCGAGGGGATAAGATCATACAAGATGATTCTGTCCAGCATCAAGCTCACAATGTATTCTACAATCCAAAGCCTACAAGATTTATCCACAAGACCAAAGCTTTATTGATGAAATGTCTAGTCAATTGTGGGAAAATGTAAATACAAGGGTATAGAAGTATGATGTAAATAAGTTTAGGGGTCAATTCTGTACATCCATAAACTTAGGTAGATAGGAGCGGTTACATTATTTTACCAATATATATAATTGTAATTATGTATCTGTATATTCATATTCATATATACAAAATCATATAATTTCCAAAATTCTTCTCTCAAAGGGTCTAAATCTCATAGGATTGAGACTATATATTCTTGACATCCAATCTCACAACTTGATTTTTCTGGGAATCAAGGGGTTTTGGTGAGATGTTGGTTCATCAGGATCACTCACAAACACCAAAAATGGTTTAAGTATCCATTTATAATCTTTAAGTTTCATAAAATACGTAAATGACGCTAGAATATAATTATGCATGCATAGGAAAACCCAAGTATTTTGGTAAGTGTTGATAAATGATACGGAGTATACTTGAATGTGTTGAGTAGGAACGATTAAACATGCTATCAAAGATGATGCTTATGGATGATAAATCTTGATGAAATGAGTAATTTAAGTTCATTAGGAATTGGTTTGAGTTTTGTTTAAAGTTGTTGACGGAATCAGAAATAAAAATTCTATTACTTTTATGCATGGGGTGGATATTACTATATTAGAGCCAAACTAAAGGTATCTGATTTTCTTGACCGGAAAAAAAAGGTACATGTTAAATGTGTACAACTAAAATGAAATGGTTAATATAAAACATGTTATAAGTCTGAATTTAAGTTTTTCCACTTGTTCGTGCTTAAACTATTTGCATTGCACATGAATAAAGTTAAATAGAGTCGTCTAGGATGGACCTTACCAGCCATTGTTTTTTTTTTGTCTATAGTATGGATATATATGGAAATATTTAATCTAGTATATTATAATATATTGTAAATTGTAAATTCGTATTTTTAAGAATACCACACATTAGTTTGACTTCTAACTCACCGAACGTGCTTCATTTTGGATAATTTGTACACTCTCCGTATGTAATTATGTATATTGTTAACTATGGATATGGATATTAAAACCAATAATGTTATATTTTTGTTGGCTTCTCAGGGTAATCAAATACTGATTAAAAAATTATTGATTGACATTGAGTTTATATACATTATTAGATGTTCAAAACAACCACATCAGCAATACACAAATACTTTCATGATCATTAGGAGCAAGTGTTTTATTGACGAACATAAACCATCTTTAATTGCTTGAGAGTTCATTAGTTCTATGAGAACCGATATTTACAAAATTAGGAATTAAATTCCTTAATTTGTACAAAGATTTTTAGTATAAAAAGGCTCAAATCCATATCTTATGTTTGTTGGACAAGGCGCGAGTGATGGGGGAGTACTTAAGAGTTAAGACTGTCGAGAAATTGTATGAGACACATTATGCGGGTATCTACCAATATGTATGTATATATATTGTTGTTGGCATGATGTTGTAAACTTATCATTTATGCAATTTATCAAATGTCTATATGTTACATGTAAATCATATTACATCTTTTCAACTCACCTAATATGCTAAATTGCTAACTACTACAGTACATATTTCTTTCGCAACATACAAGTTAGTCTTTTTGTTTCAATCAAGTATTCACATTTGATCATTATCGACCTCTGCTTGGATTCGGTTAGACCTGTTTCTTGAGTCAACTTCTCTACCATTGACTGTTGACATCTCCCTTTTTCTCTTCAGTCTGTTCTTCGATACCTCTTCTTTCTCATCCACAAATGATATAAACCTTCGCAATCTCACAGAACGAGACATCTTTTTTGCAGGTGGGTCTGGGACTTCCGAATGATGTTTCCCAAACTCACGAACCATCATACAAAAGTGTATAAGAAGAGCAATACCACAAGCGACTCCAAAGATTACAAAGAGTCCCCAAAAGCTTGATAGTTGAAGTTGGTCAGAGTCTGCGTTCTGCGGGCTGCATGTTTTTCTCTTGAGCCAATAGTCGTGTATCTTTTGAAGCTCGCCATTCTCAGATAATGTTAGTATAGCAGTAGACATGTCAACCGCTAATGGGGAGTCCTTTTGAAATGCCTGAGAAAAAAGCATACAACTTTGACTTTATAGGTCTAACTAGTCCCATTTCAAATTCAAACCCAGATTGAACTTGCTACATCTTTAAGACAAACTAACATTATAACGTTATAATCAAAATCTTCTATCTAGTTATATTCAACTTATAATGCTGAAAGCAACAGCTATATGATCAGTAGTAGTTATAATATGTAAAACAAGATACTTACAAAGCCCCACCCGCTTTTCGTGAACTCTTGTCCAACAACTTGAAAACTGCAATGGTTTGCAAGGAAAAGATCAATGTAGGGCCTTTCATCAACAATGGCAGCCACAAATCCTTGCTCAAGTTTCTCAGCATATTCTTGTGGGGAACCAAGAGCAATAAGTCTTGACTTTGGTATGTTAAGTTCTTCCATCAAATAATTTTCTGCAAATGAGCCTACTTGAAACCCAATACGTTCATTGGTCGTTATCAGTGATTCGATTCCCCTGATGGGAGATGAAAGTTGTTGCACAGTTAAAATTGATGTAAGGCTAGCGGTGTAACTTGAGTTAATAATCAGAACTACAAAAAGCCAAATGAAGAGAACCATCCTACCAAGGGTGCTCAGCGTGTTTTCTCCTGACAATTCCAGTTTGATCACCAAGTAAACATGATCAGATATTACAATAGATATTGATATTTGTGTGCGTCTTATAGGGGTGTGTCTTTTGCAATCAACATAAAAAAGATATTATGATACAATCCATGAGGACAAAACTTGCAATCAGATAATAAGGTATCTGTGTACGTGTTAGGTGGACTCATAACACTTTTCGTTCATATATAACGATTTTCACAAAAGTGTCTCATAATATGAAATGTCGTAAAATAAAATAAAATATATTAATTCAAAAAAGACACATGTTGCATAAAGGCGATGTCACATGTCGCTCGCCTACAATCCTGTTTTAGTATATTGGTAGATAATAATTAGTATGTTTACAAAAACTCTAATAATTCAGTTGTCATCTACCTTTGACATTTCATATAACAAAAATACTATTTGGCAACTTTAGAGCCATATGGCCCGGTTATACTATGCTTATTTTATCACTATTCTCGAGAGTTTCGCCTTTTGAAGCGCCGGTCGCGTAGGGCAACCGGGCCAGACCGAGTCAGAATTCTTTTATTTGACCAATATTAGATAAAACGTAGCTAGAATGATATATTCATAAGTAAAATGGGGTATAATGATAACTAGGGGTTCAGATGTCTGATACTTACTGTGTGAAAAAAACATAGTTGACAAGGTAAACCTGCAAAACAAGAACAAGTCTTATGAAAATGACACAGAGAAAATAACACAATTGTGAATGCATATCTTAAACATTAGGATAGGATGCAAGAAGCACATAGAACAGATGCACCAACATCAGAAAGGCGTAAAAGTTATTCAGCACAACTGGCATGCTATTACGGGTCTGCAAACAAAGGATCTGCTTTTTATTTATAACTTTAATTCCCTTTTTAATTTCATTGACTATGATATAGAGGGTTTGAGTCAATTACCTACTATATAAGTGTTTAGTGTATTTAGAGCATAATTGAGCTATGACCAAACCAGCAAAAATTAACAGAATTGTAAAAAAACATCGCAATTCTAAAAAATGACTCATTCTTATAACTGAAAAAAAGATATTTGAACTATATCAACTTTGTGACTAAAGCGACTTTACTTCATAAAGAATTATAACTCAAACCAGAAAGTAGAGGTGGCAATTTTAACCTTTTAATGGGTCAACAGGTCTGCTCAATATTTACTTTGATACAAATGGATCAAATCGGTAAATTGTTAAATAAAAGCTAAATACCTATGATAAATATGGGTCAAGCAGGTTGAAAATCGCCAAAAGTGTATGCAAAATGCATAAAATTACAAAAAAAATTAAAGCCGCGTAAGTTTTTAATCATATCGAAGACATTAACTGTTAATTAATCTTAAGAATTTAGAGTACAATGCAGGTTCACTAGAACCAACCCATTTAGATTTTTGGCATTTTCATCCGTTAGTGAACCTGAACATTCTGCCATCTATGCAGAAAACTAGCGAATAAAGCAATGCCAGGATATAAACTACTCACCACACGATTGTGACCAACTGTTTCTTGGGTGGGCCTCTGAATTCATCATTCAACCTGTGTTCCAGTATCCACACCACAGCCCCAACAACAATGAAGAAAGCTAAGGTGACAACCCACATCAGTGGAGTAAAAGGACGCAAGAAAGCCCAAGCACTCGAGTCTATTTTCTTGATGGGGACGACTACAACTAGGCCGGACTCTATATACGGCTGTGTGAAGTCCACGGCCTTTGTACGGTTAGTGACAATCGCAATATCACCAACAGCAGCATCAAACACCTGCATAAAGCATATGTATTAATATTACAATCACTATAGGGTTTATAGCATGCTAAATTTGAATAACTGTTTGGATATGTGTTTTGAAAGTGATTATGTGATTTGGTTATTAGAATCAGATACTCAGATGTAGCCAAATAGGATATAGAAGTTAGTGTTTGTATGTGCTTCTCCGCTTGAAAATTGTAATAATTATGAGAACGGAATTTTCTTAAAGTAGGTTAAGAGAGAAAGCATGAAACTTTATATCAACAATTATACAATCGGTGGTTGCAGCTGGTATGAAGCTGATTATTGACCACTAAACAATTAGACACAAAATATATTTATCCAAACAATAAAAGCTAGATGATCAATCCCATAAGGCAGATCCAAACACCTCTAAAGATGATCAAGTGCCAATTACACTTACATTGTATGCAACTTTATTCACAAGCTCGGTGTAGCTTGGGTTCTTGAGACCGTCTCCAAACATGATAAACTCATATGGAACTGGATAGAGAATCAACTTTACTGCAGCACGAAAAACATCTATGCTAAATCCTCGGATTTCATGTGAACCGTTGACTTGTGTAACAGTTTCTTTAAAGCTAACTCTTAGTGGGACTCCAATCCGTAACGGTCTCCCATTATTTGAAAATTCCCATCCACGAGGCTTCTCTTTTGTGTTCCCTGGCCATATAACACCTCTCAAACGTTGATTAGAAGAAGAGCGATTGGCTGGTTTTGCATAAAGAATCTCTGGAGACTGAACTGATAGCCCAGAGTAGTTCGACCAGTATCCAAGAACCAAACCCTGGTTCCCAACCATGTTGATTATATCGAAAGCAGGGTGCACCAAGGACTGGTCAGGATTGAACCAAACATTTCCAGTCAAACCAGTCATATTTGTCTGCAATAAATTGCTAAGCAACTGTTTTCCACCATCAAAAAAGCTGAGTGCTCCAAGATTTAAACCTTTTGTTCCCTTTAAATCAACCAAACGAGAATCATTTGAGAACGAGATATTGCCTCCTTCATTGAAAAACTTGTCAATTGCACGTGCAATCATCCAAACTGTATCATAAGCATATAAACCATATGGGTTCAACCCAACTGACCCATTACTCAAAATCTTAAATCTGTTTAAAAAATCATTCTTTTGATATGAATCTCTAGTGTGCGGCCGAAGGGCCAGAACCCCTTGTATAGATGATACATTGTTGGGAGGAATACCAGTAGAATCCAAAACAGTTGATAACCAAGTGGTAGCAATCCAAATATATCCCTTTTTCATCATGCCAAGAGTCTTAGCAGTATTGAAAATAGATAGACCTGTATTAGAGTAAGTATGTACAACAATGACCCGAGATTCCATTGACCTTACATTCACTAATGCATCATGTATATCTTGTGGAGATAAACTTGCGTCGGGTGGTAATGGTGCTTTATAAGAGAGCTTGCAGCGCCTTTCTGAAAGTACATCACCTAATGTGTATATACTATTTCTAAATTGGTCATCATCAGTGAATATGGCAGATACTTCTCTATAACCAAAATAACTTATCATTTCAGCAATGGCAGTCATTTGATACAGGTCATTAGGGGCTGTTTGGATGAAATATGGGTATTGAAGTGGGGAAAGTGACGGGTCTAAGGCTGTGAATGACAAAAACGGGACGTGTAGTTCATTTGCAAGATTTGAAAGTACATGAGCCATTACAGAACTTTGTGGACCGATAACAGCCACGATATCATCCTCCATATACTTTAATGCTGAAAATCATCAATTACAAAACAAATAAAGATCTACACATTAACATACTTATTCAGGAGAACTAAGATCCTACTTCTTGGTGCTTAAGAGGGGGGTTAATCTTTGCATTGTACAACATGACAATGTTAGCCTTATATTTCTTAACACAGACTCCTAGAAATTACTTTCATGAAAAAAGGTATAAATGGCAAATGGTAATTATGTTTATACCGAATAACTAAATGAATAACCAACCCATTAAAGGTCCCCTGCCAACTAGTCTCACGGCCAACATAAGAGAAGGTAAATCACATAGTTAACGAGACATGGGGCAGGAACTTTTATGTTGCCTGTCCTTCACCACCAACTAGTATGCTAGACAAACATTAGACACCGAGTTCCTAAATAATATTTTTAAAACATCAATCTTAACACCCCTAACATATATAAAGTAAAGAAGTAATCAACTGTGGGAGTAATTTCAAAATATCTTAAATTAGAATTGAAAAGGAGAAAGTGTTTTACCACCAACAATGCTGAGAAAACCACTGTAGTTTGCATCATGAATCGAAAGACTTAATCGTTTTCCGGGCAAAATGTTGGGATCAGAATTGACATCATCAACAGCAGCCTTCATGGCAATAGTTGACACCCTTCCATTTATGCTTTTAGATGTCAAAATGGCTCCAATATTCACAATCACATCGGTTTTCGAAGACACAAATGTAAATGTTCCAACAACCAACACATAAAACAACATCACTAGACTCCTCATTGCATCAATATAATGCCATTTTTCTCAAACAAATTTTAATAGAAAATGAAATCAAATCAAATCAAATAGTAAATAGTAATGAAAAATACCATCATCATCATCAAGATTAATATAAGGAGATGGTGAAACTGAAAAGAAGAAACCCATGAAAGAAAGTTAGCATCTTTTGCATTTCTTTACTTGTTTATGTTAAAAATACAGAGACAACTGTATGTGTATATGTTAGAAGAAGTGGAAGTAAAGGTATTGCAAATAGTTGTGTGTGGGTAACATGTGAATTGAGCAAAAAAAAAAACAGAGGCAGCTTCAAATGGAGGAGAAAAACACAGATGAGTGGGGGGTACTTTCAAGAATTCTTTCAAAGTATTGTTGAATGGTTTCCCACTACATATATATAAATATAAATAGATATTACTTTTACTTATATTAATATTACAGTGAAGGAGTTGGAGAGGCTCTATTCTACTTTTTCATTGTTTTTCTTTTTCTTACTTTGATTGGTTATGAAAGGAGAATGTTTGTCGACACTTTAATGAATTATTTAAAAATTTTAATCTAAATCTCATCTTAAAAATTTATGTATGGCCAATAAACATCATATCATGTCCCAATTTAAGATTAATTTTTCTTTATTCTTTGCCACTAAGAAAAAAATTAAGAATCTTTTTTGCTTTTATTTTTGTTTTGTATTCAAATTCCAGTTTTATTTTTCAAAAACTTGATTTGTGACCTCAATATACTTTTTCAGAGATAGTTTTTTCTACTTCTGTTTTCTAAACAATTTCAACTCTTAAAAATACCTATGTCTAAGGATCAAATCTAAGCTTTTTAAGACACATAACTCTATATTAAATAAGCTAACTCACATCAGCTTACACCCTTAATGGTGTACGTCACCCTTCGTGACGGAACATGACCTTCGTGACAGAGCCGATCCTGCGTGACGAAGGTACCCGCTGTAAGCCTTATCTAAATATGGAAGAGATTATCTCAATCTCAATCTCTTCCTCCTAAATTAAAGAGATTTGCTCTTATCTCGTCCTAAATATCAGATCTGGCATATTATTAGGAATATTCTCTAAATCCTAAACTTATTCTTCAAGATAACCATTCCTATATAAATAGATGAGTTCTAAACCTAAAAACTCATTCTCCTCCTCTCCAAAAAACACACACACAGATCTGGACGTCCTCTTCTATAAGAGATGCTCCAGCGACTTATAATAATATCCTCACATATCGACAACATATCAATATGCGGCGGGATGATGACTCTCCGTCCCGAAGCCTCCCACAGCCTACAATGATTAGGCAAAAGCATCCTTGAATATCGGATATGATAATATCCTGATATGGGCATGCTAAACAGGATCGAACAGATCCATAATCATTGGCACGATCTCAATCGGCCATATATCAATCATATTCGATTGGCGTAAAGAGGCACGAACTCTACCTTCGGGGGACCATATATCAATCAATCGGTTTGGTGTACAAACATTTGGCGCCATCCGTGGGACCATAACTCTCAGATCCCATGCCCGTTTTCTCAAAATCATTATGGTAATGTGCATCGAACCAGATTTATTAAAGATGGGAGATGTACCCAAACAATACATGTCATGTGCCTCCATGTAACTTAGCACAACCTCTAGATCTGAAGATCTCCCTCT
This sequence comes from Erigeron breviscapus, assembly GCA_034093135.1. NCBI lineage: Eukaryota > Viridiplantae > Streptophyta > Magnoliopsida > Asterales > Asteraceae > Erigeron > Erigeron breviscapus. The sequence continues at coordinate 119,804,030 of CM067171.1, read as the reverse complement.
CTGTTTGGAGATCCCCTTTTAAAATAGATCTTTGCTGCGACACGCAGCCATCAGATCTGAAAATCTCCTCCCAGTTTGGAGATCCTTTTATTAAAAAATATCTTTGTTGCGACACGCAGCCATCAGATCTGAAGATCTCCTCCCAGTTTGGAGATCCTTTTATTAAAAAGGATCTTTGCTGCGACATGCAGCCATCAGATCTGAAAATCTCCTCCCAGTTTGGAGATCCTTTTATTAAAAATATCTTTGTTGCGACACGCAGCCATCATATCTGAAGATCTCCTCCCAGTTTAGAGATCCTTTCTTAAAAAGGATCTTTGCTGCGACATGCAGCCATCAGATCTGAAAATCTCCTCCCAGTTTGGAGATCCTTTTATTAAAAAGGATCTTTGCTGCGACACGCAGCCATCAGATCTGAAAATCTCCTCCCAGTTTGGAGATCCTTTTATTAAAAAGCATCTTTGCTGCGACACGCAGCCATCATATCTGAAGATCTCCTCCCAGTTTGGAGATCCTTTTATAAAAAAAAGTAATAAATAATAATAATAAATGAAATAAATATCTTCGCTGCGACACGAAGGCTTCTCCGTAACGAAGGCTCCCGAAGCCTCCAGATTTGAAGATCATCTCGATGTTAAGGACCTTGTTGTTAAAGGACCTATCACAGTAGCTCGCTACGACACGAAGGTTTCTCCGCAACGACGGCGCTCCGTAGCGAAGGCTATAATCTAATGATTTGATCCAGATTCAAAAATATTACTACTGTTTGGACACCCCCATACTGTTGAAAGATCTATTGCCCCACGTGGCCTCCAGGCGATGGTGATATATCCCTACGACGGATAAAGGTCCAACACTACGCATCGTCACGAACAGGTTGCGCCACGAAGCGCGTGGGTCACGAAGACTCACATCATTATTACACAGCCTCATTGATGAGCTATGTTACAGAGGGTAATCAATTGGAACGACGTCTCCTATAAAGGCTAGCCGAAATAAGGTCCGAATATTCATATCAAGATCTGACTTTTCCCTACAAAAGAAGAGGCTACATCTCCATAGGTAGAATATAAAAACATCACGATTAAGGAGGAATGTTTGCCTCGTATCTTGAAGATCTCTTCGCTGCAACACACAGGCTCAGGTCCGAAGGCCCATCCAAAGACATTAAATAGCCTCGGCCCCGAAGGCCCATTCGCAGACCTTCCAAAGAAGATCTCGTAGATCCTACAAAGCTCAGATCCGAAGGTCCAGATGCGGCTTAGGTCCCGCAGACCTTACATAGCCTCAGGTCCGAAGGCCCATCCTTAGACCTTACATAGAATTATGTCCGAAGGCCCATCCGCAAGCTCAGATCCCGCAGATCCTCCAAAGCTCGGATCCAAAGGTCCAGAAACAGCTCAAACCCCGCAAAGCTTACGAAGCTCAGATCCCGAAGGTCAATCCGCAGGCCTTCCATAACTCAAGGTCCTAAAGGTTCCCTAAAACCTTCATAAACCCCTTAAAGATTTTCACCAGCTCAGAGCTCAAAAATCGAATGTATTTCACAAGAAGAATCCGACTACGTAGCTCCGTTTGTCGATCGTGCAAAGGAGATCCGGGTTTATGGATAACCTCCACCACTAAGAACCGTTATCCAAACTACCCGAAGGTGAAAACGCTTATACTAGCCTTTCCAAAGAAGGTGCATATATTCGGGAGAACCGCAAGGATTAATCTTGGCATACTAAGGAAACACCTCGGCTTTAGCCATAAAAAACCACGAGGAAAAGATGATCAAAGGGGCGAAACTTTCATCACATAATTATGCACATACCTATGATACATAGTCTATAAACAAGCCGTGTTACGAAGAGGTGAGTAGACGAACTCCCCTTGGTCCTCTGAGCAAACAAAATAAACTCCGAAACGAAGCATCACCGTTCGGCCAAGCCTTCGGTACCGAAGGTGTGGTACTAGCCGAATTCCAAATATCGACACATGGAATGCTAAATACTGAAGGAAACTTGGAGGAACTCAGAGTTGACCTAAAATCTCTCGAAGAATGAAGAGAAAATACGGCCATTGGAGACGCAATGTTCGAAAAGAAAGCCGAAGGGGGCTAGAACAAAAGAGTCAATCCTACGGCGTTCAAAACCGGCGACTATGTACTTTGGCTAAACAGCACCAGCATCACGTAAAATCAATGAAGGATGGGACCGACATGGGACAGGCCACACATACTCCGAAACCGCCTACGGCAACGGAGCATACTAGTTAAAAATCCCCGAAGGGGGTCCGGTTGATAAGACCTGGAATCAATCTTTTATAAAGGATTGAATTTGCGGAAGTTCCATAAAACTCTGTGATGATATACCCTCCCAGCGGTATGCAGGACCTGTCACATGAAAGAACAGTAAGACGTTACGACTCAAAGGTTATCCGTAATGAAGGCTTCCGCAGAAGATAAAGGAGGAAAGAGTTGTTCCCCTATAAACTCGGGATTTGATCTTATCACTTAAGTCCAGCAAAGAAGGAAAGAATCCTCCTGGACTCTTATAGCCTAAGACTTAAGGAAACCCTAAAGAGGCTTAACTTTTCCTCCAAAATAAATTCTCTCTATAAAAGAGAATCCTAAAGACCTCTCAAGGCATTCATAAAGGCTATTTGCCTCAATTATTCAATAAAGCGAAAGCCCTTACGAGGGACACCGCATTACAAAAGACCAATAGTCTTAAAAAGACCAATAGTCTTACATATATCAGGCTATGCGCCTAAATTATTCAAAAATAAGCAAAAAGTCCCACGGGGACAATGCATTATTCAAAAGACTAATTGTCTCAATATTCAATAAGAGGGTCGCTACCTCAGAAAATGCAAAGACGCGACCAAGAGGGAACAAGCTGACAGGGACGCCTGAACAGACACCCCAACGCACGCGCATAAATACATGCAAAATATAGCATGAAGATAAATATTGGTTTGATGCGTAAAATCCCAATAAAAAAAAGCCAAAGAAAAAGTACCGGGATTTCACACGCAACAATGCGGAGGCCCAGGATCAGGTATAATAGTTATACCATTAACAAATTTACTATGATAGACAGCTAAAAGCATACTTTGGAGACCCTTCGAGACGAAGCAGTTTCAGGAGCACAAAGCACAGGACCAATCAACTCCACAATCTCAGGATCGCTGGCAAGAGTCTCACAAACATATGACACAAGTCTAGTATAAATGAGCAATTACGGGTCCCTGAGACTGCGTGAGTGAGCGGTGGCGAAGAGTATGCCATCGGGTCCTCTTGAGTGACAATGGGCACGTGCCAGCCTTTGCGAAATCAGATCAGGCGAAAGTATGTGGCTCCAACGCTCAAAGTGTGCGAAAAGCTTCGCAACGAAGAATGTTATTCCTACCTTTTTTATTCTCGCCGAGGGGCACTGATACATGACATACATATTAAAGTCGATGCTCAGCGGAAAGAGCGCTTGCAAAGCGCAGTGTGCGCGCATCAGTACTTAAGTAGATACAGCATTCGCGACGACGAGTCTCAGGGAACCCGAGAGGGAGCTCATTAGCAAGTTGGAATCATGCAAAGAGCTTGTCATATAATAGCTTTGCATCGATAGATTTGCAAGTACTAGCGCCAATATAGACCTAGTGCGAGAGACTCCTGAGATAGTACCGTGGCTAGTCTAGAGCATGCTCCGTAAGTGCGTAGGTGCTGGAATGAGTCAGCGCCTACATGAACAGCCTGCATGTGTAATCTACCCGTTGTTTAAAAACCTGGATTTTCAAAACTTTCGCCTAACGGCGTTTATTAATGGCGGAAAAGGATCTCATATAAATCTGCCCATCCGTAACCGGATGAAACCTTTGAAAAACATTTGGTGTTACTTAATTGCATCATCGAAATAATAAAAGAAAATCCAAGTCTTGGCACCAACATAAATGCCAAACATTATTACATGATCTTACATCATAATATCGTAAATGAAGTAGCCATACATAAGGCTAAGGGTAGTCTAAGCTTTAAGAACATAAATGCTATCATCTTTAATGTCTCTACCCATCCTTACAAAGCTATCCTTTCTCTAGCTCCGTATGCACCTAATCTGATGGCACAACATTTTCAAAGAGCAAGTGTTGTATTAGTAGTGCGTCGTTTGGTGTCGTTTTTCGCTCTTCCCATTTTCCCCCTTCGTTTTTATCTTCCCCTTTATGTTATTTTGTTTTATTTTCTGTTTGTTTTGCCTTCTTTTGTTTTATTTGTCTTATTTTTTTTTTTTTTTTTTTTTTTTTTTTTTTTTTTTTTTTTTTTTTTTTTTTTTTTTTTTTTTTTTTTTTTTTTTTTTTTTTTTTTTTTTTTTTTTTTTTTTTTTTTTTTTTTTTTTTTTTTTTTTTTTTTTTTTTTTTTTTTTGTCTTGTGTTGGTTTTTATCTGTTTTTTGAGGGGTTGGTGGGTTTTGTCGTTGGGATTGGGGGTGGTGTTTAGTTTTGTGGGTGGGGGTGCGGGTTGTTTATAAGTTTGTGTGTTTGCGTGGCTGGAGGTGTGTTGTGTGGTGTTTGTGTGGGTTGGGGGTGTTGGGTTGTGTATTGGTTTTGTAGTGGTTTGTGTTTTGGTTTTTTGGTGGTTGGGGGGTTTTGTTTTTGGTTGGGGTTGGGTGGGTTGTGTGGGTGTGGTGGTTGGTTTGGGGTGGTGGTGTTGTGTTGTCTCTACCCATCCTTACAAAGCTATCCTTTCTCTAGCTCCGTATGCACCTAATCTGATGGCACAACATTTTCAAAGAGCAAGTGTTAGCTAATAAATTAGCTAAGTAAGATAACATGTATTGAAAACGTTTGCCAATTAAATATATTAACAAAGTCATATCATCATTATGTGTTAATATCACGTGAGCACCATAAACATCATATCATAAGAAACATCATGAACATCATAAGCATCATATAGCATTACACATTAGGAACATCATAATCCTAAGTGTGCCTAACTTTCTTACGTAACTTTCTTTACTTCGTATCTTTTCTTTACTTCGTATCTTTTCTTTACTTCGTATCTTTTCTTTGTTTCTTTGCCTAGACGTAGGCTAAGTGACTTAAGCCACTTACATAGGGATGTGGGGTTGTGTGTAGGCGGTCATAGACCATACAGGGAGTCCTCACACCCGACATGATGGGTAACCAATAAGGGGTCCATCTGCGTCGTTAAGGAAAGACAAAGTCATTTCCAACTGAATAAACCGTTTATGCCTTACGCATTGGTGGTTAGTTACTCCACCCGGAATAAACAAACATAACTATGTCACAAGGAGCAACTCAAGTGACCACGTACGCACTAGCTTTACAACTAGCACGGGTTAAGCTTAACACAACTTTAAATATGCTCGAGACTTCATTATTATGTTAGTTTAGGCTACACTTTCACCTAAACTAACCACTTTTAACTTTCTTTACTTTATCTTAGATTAGGCTACACTTTCACCTAAGCTAAGCACATGTTTCATCTTTACTTTATTTCAACTTAGGCTACACTTTCACCTAAGTTAATCACATAACGTCATTTCTTTAGTTTAGGGCCCTTAACGTGCACGTGAACATGGCAATCCTAATCAAAGGACTAGTGACTAAGTGATCAAGCCACACATGTAATCATATCATAAACATGTCACCATTTCGTGTTCACATATCAGAAGCATAACATCATATCATGATCTATTAACTTAAACATAACATTGGATCATGATCACATAACATAAACATGGCATCATATCATATTCACACTTCATAAACATATCATCATTCCATGATATGGGAACTTACCTTATGCCTTTGCAACCTGCATATACATGTCATTCATCATAGAAAGGTAAGCATCATATCCCATATCAACCTCCCATAATCCCTTTTACTTTACTTTTAATCATACATAAGCGTTTGGAAGGTTTTACTTATGAAAACGTGTTTTGTTGTACCACCAGGTGACAAAAGATGTTATCTTACCTTGGTACAGCATATGAACCTGTTATGAACTGATTATAGTGCTTGCTAAGTGCTCCCGACTACCTAGAATGAGTACAAGATCAAACTATAAGCTAAACGAAACGTTTTTGTGAAATCTGGGCACTTGGTGCGCCGCACCTGGAAAGTGGTGCGTCGCACCAATCCTCCAGAAAAATCAAATCATCTAGAGGTGCGCCGCACCTCCCCTTTGGTGCGTCGCATATCGGGCTTTTTAAGAAAATCACATTCCCAAAACTGGGCTATGGTGCGCCGCACCACTCCTTTGGTGCGCCGCACCTGGGGTGCAGACCAGCAGTTAAATTCTCAAACTTGTTCCAAACGATACCCATTCGATCTCAAACCCTTAGCCCGACCTGGGGGTATAAAATTGACCCTTCTAATGATACTTTTGATGACTCAAATCAATCAATTGATCTTATAATCCTTTGCATCATGAATCAATCATTCAATCACCCGAATAACATGAAATCAGTGATCGTTTGATCAAATAACCCAACCCAAACCCTATGGCCTGGATTATAAACTCAACTAAGACTCATAAGATCAGAATTCAAAGATAATATTACCTATATTACCTGTAGATGACTTAGAGGATTCAAGATCTAATCAAAACTTGATCAATACGGCACGAATCGATTGAATCTTGAGGGAACTTTGCTTTGGGAGAGGAGGGGATCGGTTGGGGCTTCACACACACAAGAGGGCAGAAGTTTTGTGACAATTAGGGTTGCCTAATTTCCCCTTAACCCCTGGTCATCAACTCCAAATCTTACACTTAAGACCCCTCAACTCTACAACTTTACTTTCTTAGCTTAACTTTCTACCGGGAGTCTTAACATACTAACAAGCACTTTATAACTTAACTTTACTTTCGTTAATCATCATATTTGTCATTTCATATTAAATGCCTAAGCATTTAATCACATAATCCCATATAGGGCACATAAACATAATAGACCTAACGTTGACTAACGGTCAAGTCAATAAGTCAAACTCGAAAAAGTTTGGGATGTTACACTCAGAGCCTATGGAATGATGCACAATGACCATGCTACATAGATATTCATAGCTTATGAAGCCGACGACAACCACATTTCCATCGTAATAGAAGATCTCAGGGGGAGAGTCTAGCGAATATCTCATTGATTACTGGTACGTAGCCTCTACTTAAAAGAATAAAAACTATAAGTAGCAATCGCCACCCCCTGACAATCACTAAGAAACAAAATCCTCCGTAAATACCAACCAAGTTTACGTGCTTGTGAATAGGAATAGAGCGTCGTGAAAGATGAGACGTCTTGGTCCTATTCTGGCACAAACCCATTTCTCTCTCTTCCAATGAGGACTTAGCCTTCGAAACATTATAAAGTTTTCACATGGCATTATCTCACGATTATAAAAACCGCTGGAGCTATTGAATCATTTATCTTTGCAAACTCACCACGAAACCTAAATCCAACTCCCCAAAGAATGAATCACAAACCCTGTAATGGTGAAAAAAGAAAATGATGAGTGGAGGATGTGTGTTAAGTTGCAAAGAAGACGCAAACAGTACAGATTTTTACAAGCAAGATGCTGTCTGGGCTAAAGAACGCAGGGGCTGTGTATCAGCGCCTGGTTGACAAAGCATTTGCCACACAGATTGGCAAAAACTTGGAAATTTACATGAATGACATTGTATGGACGAAGAAAACCTCTTATAAAATATTTGGGAGACCTTCGGAAACCTCCGAACAATAAACCCAATCCGAATAAATGCTCATTCGGAGTAAAGGAAGGAAAATTCCTAGGGTATTATAACAGCAACAAAGGGATACACCTTAATCCCTCGACTGTTGACAAATTAAAACAGGTCTCTCCACCAAAGACAACAAAAGAAGTCCATAGCCTAAACGGGGAAGGTAACTTATTTCGAAGAAAGAAGACTTACAAAACAATAATAATACAAAAATCGAAGACATCGACAGTCGGAGCAGATCAAATGGAAAATAAAAGCAGCGATATGATACAGCGGCCACTAAAAACCCCTAACCGCCGATATAGCATCTCGAGATATGTAACGGCTGAGAAATTGACTTTTGGGATATAAGGAATTTACCCTGGAAAATGACTAAGTATCTAGGAATAGTCCAACGCAATGCTTATTTAGCAAAAATCATCACCTTGGACTGGGGGGCTTAATGGTGTACGTCACCCTTCGTGACGGAACATGACCTTCGTGACAGAGCCGATCCTGCGTGACGAAGGTACCCGCTGTAAGCCTTATCTAAATATGGAAGAGATTATCTCAATCTCTTCCTCCTAAATTAAAGAGATTTGCTCTTATCTCGTCCTAAATATCAGATCTGGCATATTATTAGGAATATTCTCTAAATCCTAAACTTATTCTTCAAGATAACCATTCCTATATAAATAGATGAGTTCTAAACCTAAAAACTCATTCTCCTCCTCTCCAAAAAACACACACACAGATCTGGACGTCCTCTTCTATAAGAGATGCTCCAGCGACTTATAATAATATCCTCACATATCGACAACATATCAATATGCGGCGGGATGATGACTCTCCGTCCCGAAGCCTCCCACAGCCTACAATGATTAGGCAAAAGCATCCTTGAATATCGGATATGATAATATCCTGATATGGGCATGCTAAACAGGATCGAACAGATCCATAATCATTGGCACGATCTCAATCGGCCATATATCAATCATATTCGATTGGCGTAAAGAGGCACGAACTCTACCTTCGGGGAATCGCCAACAAACAACCAAATACACCCATCATCCCATTTTCTAAACCTAATCTTGGTTTGGTGTACAAACAACCCTTTAGTATAAATAATAGATAACCAAATTGAAGAATTAGTTGACAATGTCCGTCCCATATATACTATCACACCACAAGCCCATGCATATAAATTTGAGGGGATCGTAACTTCACATCGAATTGATTGAAGTGATTATAGCCACTTGATTCGTGATCACAATTCACTAGGTCCCACAAATCCAGTTTGAAGGGCGGAGTTGACTCATTTCGGTTCAATGAACCCGAACTAAAATACAATAATAGATCTGAATATTGGAGTTGGGTATATGTGAAGAGAATTGCCACTGAGCCTAAATTTAACGTTTAAAGAAGAAGAAAGTTATACTTATGTTTCGTTTTATGGTTTTTTTATCCGCTTTGATGTTTTACCTTTGTCATGTAAAGCGATGCAAATTAAAACTTATCCTTTTACACACGCTTTCTGAAAAACGATCCGTAACAAATACCTGCAATGATCATGACGCATTAATGTTTTGATATATGACATAAAGTCAGATACATGAGAGATTTTTGGGTCATGATTAGGGCTGTCAATGGGTTCGGGTTCGGGTTGACGGGTTCGGATTGGCGGGTTAGTGGGTTGAAAAACTCCGACCCTAACCCAACCCACTAAAAGTTTCAGGTCAGAAATTTCAACCCTAGACCCACAACCCGCCAACCCATGTGACCTGATAAGCAAATATATATAAGCAAATATATATAAATATAAAATGGAATAAGTCAACCAATATAAAGCTTTATCGTTGATGGTGTAAGCTGAAAACGAAGGGTATAAAAAAGAAAGAAATGTGAGGGTATTGTTAGTACTTGGCACAAAGTTAATACACTTATCGTCTCATATTACATCACTTATCATCTCACAGAATTTTGAATCCTCTTCCTATTTCAGATTTGAAGTTACTTTAGGTTAGAAATATAGAAAATGAGAATGGCGTGTGGATTAGTGTAATGTAGAGTATGAGCTATTATATATAATTAAAATATTTTAAAGTTAACGGGTTGGCGGGTCGACCTGACAACCCAACAACCCAACCCAACCCAACCCAAAAAAAATCAGGTTGGCGGGTTGGTGGGTCGAAAATACTCAACCCTAACCTGATTTTTTTCGGGTTGGGTTTCGGGTTGGGTCGAAATTGACAGCCCTAGTCATGATCATGGCCGGAGTTCCATCCAATTAAACATATCAGATTAAGTAAAAATTTAGGAACCATGTAGGAATATTACTGGGATTTTTTTCACTTTTGATTCAAGCATCTCAATTAGGGTAAATTACACAAATGGTACCTGAGGTTTGTTCGAAACTACACTGGTCATACCTACAATTTAAAAATTACGCGAGACATACCTATCGTTGTCAAAAACTTACACTGACCATACCTAACCCTAACGGAGCGTGACGGACCGTTAAAAGGGGGTCACATGCCAGTCACGTGAGAGGGTAAAACAGTCTTTTCCCACTATTTCTTCTTCTTCATATGTTCAAACCCAGATCTATATCTATATCAATATATATATTTATATATTCATCATCCAAAAAAGAAAAGAAAAAAGGAAGCAAATATATATCTAAGCAAATATATATCTAGTTAAGATACATATTCACTTCTTATCTATATTTGTATCTATTTACACAACTCTCTACTCATCCAATACACCCCTTTCAACATCTGAAACTCCCCCAAACTACCCTAGTACCCTCGTTCCCGACATTCCTATCCCCGTCTTCTTCATTCACGTATGATGATGAAGATGAAAAACCCCATAGCATATATATTTCAACGAAGGAGAATAAATAAAGAATGAAAGTATAGAAACGTTATCGATTGATCGGTCTAAAGAGCCAGGGATGGCGACGGCTGTTGATGGATAGGGAAGGGGTGGTCGGATCTACTGGTGGCGGTGCCGATAGTGATGGGACTGTTGTGGTGGTGGTGCCTTCGATTTATTCACAAAGAAAACATATTTTTTTCCAGATTAATGAGACAAATAACGAATCTAATGTTAATTGTTAGTCTATCTTATATATATATATATAGTTATTAAAGTTGTGTGTATGAGTTAAGTTTTTATCTTACATATCTTATATATATGTGTATGAATTTGATATAGATTTTGTGAATATAGATTTTCCCTATCATATAATTGAAATGAGTTTGAAGTTTTGTAAATCCGTTGATTTCTTTGTTGATTTCTTTCTGAGTTTGATGTTATTGTGAGTTTTAGAAGGAAATGATTGATTATGTTATATATGAGAAAGATGATTGTTGGTATTTTATAATTTTATTAAGTTTTGAGAATTGTTGAACATCTGCTGATGAAGATGATGATATATACATATAAATATAAATACATAATTATTAATTAAAAGCAGATATGGGGAGTTGTTTGGGAGGGGGGTAAAATAGTCATTTACCCATTCACGTGACTGGCATGTGACCCCCTTTTAACGGTCCGTCACGCTCTGTTAGGGTTAGGTATGGTCAGTGTAAGTTTTTGACAACGATGGGTATGTCTCGCGTAATTTTTAAATTGTAGGTATGACCAGTGTAGTTTGAACAAACCTCAGTACCATTTGTGTAATTTACCCTCTCAATTATTTATCATTCCAAGATAATGAACGTACGGGTATGGGTGGATGTGTTGATTGAGGGTACTTATTCCTTAGCGTGCTTGGACACAAAATACATTTGTAAGAATAATAAGGGGCAAGGGTGCAGTTCCTATTTTTGACAAACTGCCAAGTTTTGGCAAGTTCAGCGGCCAATAAGAATGCGCCATGTGACCTGTTAGGTTTCTTGCCTAAACTTGCCAAAAAATGCCAAAAGTAAGGGTGTAGTTGCCAAAACTTGTCAATTTGCTAATGACCGGAAAAAACAAACTGTTGCCGGATTTTTGTAAAAGTGATCGTAATTCACAAAAATGTAAACTAATGTAACACCCCAACAAGGCATAAACATGAGGGTTACATACTAAGCACAGCACGACATGGAAATTAAGTAGAGACAAGTCTAAATGCATTAAAAAGGATTGGACAATCCATACAATTCAATCAATTACAAATACCGGAATCATACAAAAATGCATAAGGAGCACGACCATCAAACGTTTACAAAAGAGAGTACAAAAGATGGCATATGATCCTAAGCATAACCCATAAGCGGGAACTATGAATCACGGATCCACGATAAAGTCCAAGTCCAATCCTAGCATACAAACAATCAATCATCATCCAATACGTCTTTGGTTAACCTGTTCACCTGAAAAGTGTACTAAAACGTGTCAACATAAAGTTGGGGAGTTCGTAGGTTTAAGTAATGAAAATCAAGTGTCGGGATATCAACCGTTATCGATAAGTGAGGATTAGAATACCTAATCACGTCAAGGAACCCTAAAAGGATTCACGTCAATACAAGACAATACAATAAACGTCACGTCACAATAATCGTCAATATATATAAACGTCATAATATGGGCTCAAAAACCCTTATCCCGAGTATGATCATGCCGGGTGTGGATTCGTCAATCCACCGTCACGTCAATACATAATAATATATACTATACGTCATACGTCACAAGTATAACATCATAATAAAGTGGCCATGATCATACCGGGTGTGGATTCGTCAATCCACCGTCACGTCAATACATAATAATAATATATACGTCATTCGTCACATTTAAACGTCTCATAACACGTATCACAATCAATCAACTAGATATCTAACGTCTCATTTCATATCACAACAAATTGTATCAACCGACAAACGTTTAAACAACGAGTACACTTTCCACCCCAAATAAAGTAAACGTAGGGGCTACGAAACTCACCTTTGCCTCGTATCGTCAAAAAAAAGGGTAATTGGATGGAAACCCCCTGATCCCATGTACCATTTGGTACCCACTAATCCCCCAGCCAGACTAGTGTCCAGGTAAATTTCAACCACTTAATAATCCCCTGATTATCTCAAGTTTGCCTTTGGCGAGACTTGAACCCAGGACCTCTCCTGGAAAGTAACGGCCGGTGGCCACTGGGCTATTACCCAAGTTATAATTAATTGTAAGTATTTGACGAGTTACAATTGTCCCGAATCCTTCAACGATCACGACCTATCATTATTTATATACGACACGAGTATTAATATAATTACGTGTACTCAATTTCATTTTTATATATAGATTTATTTATGCATAATCATATATACATGCATATATATACATTTATATATACACAAACATATATATACACATATATAAGTGTTTGACATTAGTTACGTTTAGGTTTTTCCCGACTTGTACGCCTCCCGTAAACTTAACATGACATCAAAGGAGTCAAGAAAAGACCCCACAAATGGCTGAACTCGACACAAGAAGAGGGAAAGAACTTAACAAAAAACTGAAAAAAGGAAAGATTCACACCACCGTAGATTATGGTGGTGTTGGCGTAGGGTTACGGTAGAAAGATAACAAGGCAGCGTAAGCTATGGTTGGAGATGGCGTAAGAGACGGTGAACTAAAAGCAAGTGGCGTAAGGTACGGTGATGACCACCGTAAGGTACGATGGTCTGGAAAGGAAAGTTTCAGCGTCTAGAGTTCCAGTTTCGAGCGTAAACAGACAATTTCGGGCGTAAGGTTCAATTCGAGGATCTAGGCCACCGTAGGCTACTCCCCAAGGACCGTATCCTACGCCAAAAGTGAAGCAGCCAGCGTACCCTACGCCCAAAATGGCGTAGCAGACGCCGCAACAGAAACAAGGAAAAATCTGGGTAAATTTTAGATGAAGAACATGTTTGACTTTTAAGTCAAACTCGACCAAGACTCTTAAAAACTCTAATTTTCGTATGGGGACCTGATTGGTGATGAATTGAAGCTTGTTTTGTGTTTTGACAGCCGAGATAGATATAAACAAAGTTAATCCCCCCTAGATAGATATAAACAAAGTTAATCCCCCCTCCAATTCGATCATAGTTCACTAGTTATACAATTAAATTCATTTTTGACCTAAATATATAATATAAACCCTAATTTCACTTTAAATCGATTTTTGACTCAACTTTCGACCCAGAGCTGTTTGTATTAATTTAGAAACATGATTTCAAACATAACCCACACTATAGTTTCGACTAGGGGTGATCATGGGATCAACCCGGCCCGACCCGGCCTCAACCCGGCCCGACCCGTGACCCGAGAATTGCAAAATATGTGGATCGAGGACCGGCCCATGTTTCATTGGGTCGGTCCGGGCCGGGTTATCGTGCGGGTTGGGTTTTTTAACGGGCCATCCCGAGCCCGTACAATTAATGCATAAACACACTTCAACCTCATGAACAAGTCATGTCATGTATTGGAGATACTCAGGGTGGTGTAATACCGTAATAGACGTAGCTTGCTACAACATATCAAATACCCTTATTGGTGTTATCTTCTTATATTCATTTAATTTCCATTTAAATTCAATCTGATGTTGTTTTCTAAAACAACCGCTCGATATAGTTTGAACTAGTAATTTTAAGGACCTTTTTGTTAAACTTGAGTTATCGAAAAAGCAAGCAAACAGTTTACAGTAGTAACTAGGCACGTTATGTTTAAACTACAATATAATATTTAAGAATCAAGATGCAATAACAAACTTACGCATCATTATATATACATAGACTAATAGAAAGTAGTTGTTGTCCTTAAACTAACGGGCTTAAATACAATACAATATTCAAGAATTAAGAATCAAATAAGTATATATGTTATTAAGAAGGAGTCCTAATGAATCTCTAATTATTAAGAAGTTCGGGTTCAACGGGTTTTCGGGTTTTTCACGGGTTAGCCCGGCCCGGCCCGTGGACCGCATTTTCATGAAAATGAAGCCAGTGGACCGGACCGCATTATACCGGGTTATGTCGGTTTCGGTTTTTTCCCGGGCCGGTTCAACTGGTTCATGGGTCGGCCCGCATTTTGATCACCCCTAGTTTCGACCCATAACATCCAACGAGCGAAAACCCGGTTTTTGACCCATTTTACCCATTTACAACCTTAAATCCGACCCATAATCGATTTATCTTGATTTTTGACTCATATGTGTTTAGATTTAATAGAAAACATTGTTATAAACATAAACCAATAAATTTGAGACAAGTTTTACTTACCAAATCCTTCCAACAAGCTCTAAATCCGAATTTAAGCTATAACTCAAGATTTATTACACTTTAAACTTCCAACTTTGAATATGATGATTAGATGATGATAATGATGGTGAATTTAATACCAATCTAGCTAGAACAACATTTAATGGTGTAAGAATTTAGTGAGAGGGGGAAAGGAGTGTCTTGCAATGAATGTGAGAGAGATAGGTGGATATAATTGAATGGATGGTGAAATGGAAGGCTTGGATTGGGTGTTAGGATAGGGTTGGGTCAATTGGGTGGTTCATGGGTCAATTGGGTCGACCCATGGATCACCCGATTACATTTCCAGTAAATTAAACGTCGTCTTACGCTATAAAACCGACTAATACAACAAATAAAACCCGACTAGCATTACACACACCATAAAACCGTCAAATAGCATTAAATCATTTCATTATCCAAGAATGAATTAAATCAAGTAAACATCAAGTCAACGGGTCAATTTCGACAAGTTTTCACTAAATTGTGAAATTAGGTTACATTTTAGCACGTTTAATTACGTTAATTACAAGTCAAAAATCGCGATTGTTACATCATTCCCCCGTTAAAGGAATTTCGTCCCGAAATTCAAACCTAACTAGACTCGTCAAATAAATGAGGATACTTGGCTTTCATGGAAATCTTCACGTTCCCAAGTGAATTCGGGCCCACGTCTAGCTTGCCATCTCACTTTAACGATTGTATACCGAGTGTTCTTAAGCTTTATAGTTTGCCGGTCTAGAATTTCTATCGGCTCTTCCACAAATTTCAACGTTTTATCGACACGAATTTCTTCAAGAGGCACGTGAAGTGTTGGATCGGCCAAACACTTTCGGAGATTACAAACATGGAAAACGTTATGAACTCCACTCAAATTTTGAGGAAGCTCCAATCGATACGCCACCGGGCCAATACGTTCAAGGATTTTAAATGGGCCTATATATCTCGGGCCCAACTTGCCACGTTTCACGAACCGAACCACGCCTTTCCACGGGGACACCTTCAACAACACATAATTACCAACATCAAGTTCGAGAGGGCGTCGTCTCACGTTTGCATACTTCAATTGTCTTTCACGGGCTACTCTCAATTTCTCTTTAATTTGTGAGATCACCTTAGTTGTTTCAATGACAATTTCGGGCCCGGTGAGTTGGCTTTCACCAACTTCCGCCCAAGCTAAAGGTGTCCTACAATCTCTCCTATACAAAGCCCTAAATGGAGCCATTTGAATGCTAGCATGGTAGCTATTATTATAGGAGAATTCGACTAGCGGTAAATGTACATCCCAATTGCCACCAAAATCGATGGCACAAGCTCGTAACATATCTTCAAGTGTTTGAATCGTCCTTTCACTTTGACCATCGGTTTGAGGGTAGAACGTCGTACTCATGTTAAGTTGAGTACCCATTGCTTTTTGGAACGCCTTCCAAAACTTTGAAGTAAATCGGGCATCCTGAAATGTCTTTCTTCATTCCCGGCCACCAATACAAGTCTCTCAAGCCAAAATACATCTTGTCGGAACCCGGATGAACCGAGTAGGCTGACTTATGAGCTTCGTTCATCAATTTCAACCGCCACCCGCCAAGAACGGGAATCCACAATCGTTCGACAAAGTATAACCCGTCATCATTCTTTCTATCGAATTGTTCTTCCAAGCCGTGTAATGCTTCATTGATGAAGTTTTCCGGCCTAGTCGCCAACCTTTGTGCTTCAATGATGGAGTCACGAACACTCCTTAGCATAACAAGGCTCATGGCTTTAATTCGTCTTGGCTTTATACATTCCTTTCGGCTCAAAGCATCGGCTACAACGTTTGCTTTACTCGGGTGATACCGGATAACACAATCATAATCACTAAAAAGGTCAAGCCATCTCCGTTGTCTCATATTCAATTCACTTTGGTCAAAGATGTGTTGAAGGCTCTTGTGATCGGTATAGATCACACTTTTGGTGCCATACAAGTAATGCCTCCAACATTTCAAAGCAAATACGACCGCTCCCAACTCCAAGTCATGAGTCGGGTAATTCTTCTCATGCACCTTCAATTGCCTAGATGCATAAGCAATCACCTTACCCCGTTGCATCAAGACACAACCCAATCCTTGCCCGGACGCATCACAATAAACAACAAAATCATCGGCTCCATCAGGCAAGCTCAAAATGGGTGCATCACACAACTTGTCTTTCAATAATTGGAATGCTTGTTCTTGCTTTTTGCCCCAATCGAACTTTCTTTCCCGTTGAGTCAACAAGGTCAAAGGTTGGGCAATCTTGGAAAATTTTTCAATGAATCGCCTATAATAACCCGCCAACCCAAAAATTGGCGAATCTCGGTTGGCGTCTCGGGTCGTCTCCAATTTTTCACCGCTTCAATCTTACTTGGGTCCACATGAATTCCCTCCTTGCTCACCACGTGACCAAGAAAGTGGACCTCTTCAAGCCAAAATTCACATTTGGAGAATTTGGCATACAGTTTCTCTTTTCGAAGTAACTCTAAGACTTTCTTCAAATGTTCGGCGTGATCGTCTTTTGTCTTGGAGTAGATAAGGATGTCATCAATGAAGACGATGACAAACTCATCCAAGTAGGGCCGACACACCCGGTTCATCAAGTCCATGAACACCGCTGGTGCATTGGTCAACCCAAATAGCATAACCGTGAATTCAAAATGCCCATATCATGTACGAAAGGCCGTCTTGGGAATATCATCTTCATGAACACGTAATTGGTGGTAACCCGACCGCAAATCAATTTTAGAAAAGAAACGAGCACCTTGGAGTTGATCAAATAAGTCGTCAATTCTTGGGAGGGGATAACGATTCTTCACCGTGAGTTTGTTTAGTTCTCGATAATCGATACACATTCGGAATGAGCCGTCTTTCTTTTTGACAAAGAGAACCGGTGCACCCCACGGTGATTGACTAGGGCGAATGAAACCCTTTTCTTGAAGTTATTTGAGTTGGGCGACCAACTTTTGCATTTCGGTGATGGCTAGGCGATAGGGTGCCATAGCCAAGGGAGAAGCATTTGGGACAAGGTCAATACGGAAATCAAGTTCACGAGATGGAGGAAAACCCAGTAGGTCATCCGGGAATACATCCATGAATCTATTAACCACGGGCACGACCTTTATTTCAACTTTTGTGACGTTGACATTATATATTTTTCCTTCCCACGGCTCGGTTGTCTCGCCTTGAACCACCAACTCTTCACCATTTTCGAACGGAATTCTCACTACTCGACTACCACAATCTATAACCGCGTTCATTACCGACATCCAATCCATTCCCACAATTACATCAAAACTACCGATATCGAAAGGAATCAAATCTATAAGGAATGGGTAGTCACATAACTCTAAGGTACAATCACGAACAACTTGATCAATTTTAGTTAACCCGCCATTTACCATTTCAAGTTCAAAGTAATACGACAAAGGACTAAGGCTAGCATCAATCAACGGTAGGAAATCATTGGAAACAAGACTAAAATCGGCTCCGGAATCAAATAATACGGTTGCATATTGATTGTTGAGGAGAAAAGTACCTGCCACGACGTTTGGATCAACACGGGCCTCGGCCGCATTCACGGCAAAAGCTCGTCCACGGGGAACAAGTTGTTGTTGAGCTTGTTGTTGTTGTTGACCTTGGTTTCCCCAGTTTTGATTTGGGCCAGCAATTTGAAGTTGGTTAGGATGCACGGTCACTTGAACTTGTTGGCCAATGAGATTAGGGCACCGGTTACGATAGTGGTCTTGGCTACCACACTCATAACAAGTACCCGGAGCCATCGGAGGACGTCTTGCATTTAGAGGAGCAACATTCAAAGGAGCAACGCGACGGTTAGTAGGACAAAATTTCAAAGTGTGACCCGGTTGCTTACAATGGAAGCAAGCATCACACCTCACATTAGCCCAATGGTGACCATTACACATAGGGCACAAAAGACTAGTCCCGGCATATCCACCCTTAGGGGGCTCAACATGTGGCACAACCGCCGCATACACCTTTCCACCATAATTATGGCGTTTATGGTTGTGACAACTCGTAAACTTATTAACAACGGGTTAGTCTTAATCTCGATCATTATTTATAATTTCGTCTAATTTAGAGATTATGACGTGGAAATTATTAGCTAATTGAACATTTGATATAGTTCAATTAGACGTATCCTGATGACGTAGACTATTAGCTATTTAGACGAATGCCGAGTCTGAAAATAATGTTAAATAAAGAATTAAATGTTATAATTGAACCCGGTAAATTGACTGTCTAAACGAAATATTTCTAAAAGTTTAGTTTATTTAATTTTATTTATTTGTCTCGACTAAAATGAGACGAGGGAAAATACCTTTACTTTACATTTTGACTTTTAGATCCAACGGTATTTAGTTGTAAGCATTTTACCAAACTAAGGGTATTGAAAATATCCTAAATGGCCACATGGGCCGGTTTCTTTCTTTGTGGTCAGGAAACAAACACCAAAACCCATTTCCCTCCCTTTTCTTTTGTTATGGTCGACCCACACACATAGAAACACACACACAAATATCTTTTATGCTCTAAATCAATTTGCAAGAAGAAATCTTAAGAGAAATTAAAGGGGTTTATCATTTTAGTGGATAATCAAGCTTTAACATCATCATAATCTTCATCATCTTCATCAAATTCTTCAAGAACACCATTTTGGTAAGTTAACTTTTATTCAATCTTTTGATTTTATTTAAATTCATTAAAGGATTTATTTCAGTTATATAATTCGAAATAGAAGCCTATGAAAGTGGTATGAAATTAGGGTTTTGGTAATTAAAGGAAATATTGACTTAGAATTTAGTTTTTGGTCAAAATGATTGAAGTTACGAAATGTTTTGATGAAATGGTAAGTTCAAAGTCTTTTGAACAGGTTAACACTTATTAAAAATGAAAGGAATCGATTTGGAGTCGACATGGTTTGCTAAAAATGGTCATAAACCAGGTTTTTCACCTGGTCAGGTGGAACTCGCGCCGCGAGCCTTCCAGGTCGCGCCGCGAGGTGTAACGAATTTCGAACAGAAACCTGCACTTGAATTGACTCGCGCCGCGAAACCTCCAGGTCGCGCCGCGAGGAATATAGCAAGGTCGCGCCGCGAGGACCTCTGGTCGCGCCGCGAGTTTTGTGACTGTTTGACATTTTCAGTTTTCGATAACTTGAACGTTTGAACTTGGTGAATATCGAATGGTACTTTAGACTACCTTATAATGACGATGTCATTGATATTACCAACTAAAGTTAAATAAAATGGAAGTTAAGTCACATTCTCGGTTATGGCATTCTAGGTCTATAGCTAAGTAGTTGTACGTAGGATACTCGTCGTCAAGAGATTTGATCCTCATTATTGGTAATGATATCATAGGTTTTGGATAACGTGGAGAACTGGTTGTTGAATCTTCTCGAGCTACTTTGCACCTTTTAGCACTTAGATCGCTAAGGTGAGTTTATGGCGCCCTTTTCCTTTTACTTTGGGCCTGAAAAGCATGTACTGTTGTATACACTATTTATTAAATAAATGATTGTTTTGTGAGTATGCCATGTGATTGGGATACTTAGATCATTTGACTTAAATTTGCCATGTTGGGCTGTCGAAAATGTGTATACGTGTCATTTATTAAATGTTGGATAAAATGACGTTGGATTGCCGTGTGATGGCTGATTAAAATGTTTCCTTGTGTTTGACAAACTAAAATGTTTCCCCCTATTTGTAAATTGTCGGATGTTGTATTCTGACTGTCTTGGTTAAGGTCCGCACCCACATGGAACGGAAACCTGTGCGAGGCATATTGGCTGATACTGTCGGATGTTGTATTCTGACTGTCATATGCTGTCATCAGATCTAGATATACTGATTGACGTGATATAAGATGAGTTCAGATTTGATATACTGACTATCTTGTTATAAATTGTGATATAAGAGTTGTCAGATCTAGAGTTTTCCCTAGATCGTCTAGCATGCATATCTCTACGGGGATATTATCATGGCAACAATCTAAGGCTTCATCGATCATACAATTCACAATCAACTACACATTCACAAACCAATTTACACAATATGAAAAGGGGGTCAAGTCTTAACAAGGCGGGTAAAGCATAGTCCGAATCTTAACTTCAACATTCAATACATTAAAAGTGTTTGTATACAGGGTGTACCGGCGGCTAACCCTCCACACCGTTAATACATTGAATGGATGTCGGGACTCAGTTCCGTTATGCCCTCTAAGTATTGGTTGGGTATGTATACAAGGTGTACCAGCGGCTAACCCTCCACCCAACCAACACTCATCAAACATACCGGGTTACCTACTATACTTTATCCACAATGCGCAATCCACGAGGTCATTAACTTTATATGACATAGGGTAACCATAGATTTGTTGATCAGGCGCCTCTAGGGTTACCGAGTGTCATACTCCGTTAATGCCATCATTTCACTTTGTTAGGGTCAAATAGTCTATAAATCCACAAGAATATACGTCAACGTTAATTCGACAAGCTATGGTGATATCCCGATACAATCACATACGTCAATCAAGTCATCACATAATCAATCAAGTCAACAAGTCATGAAAAACTCTACGAACTCCGTTTAAACAAGTTTCATGCGTCATACAATTCACGTTGCACACAAATTTCCCTATCATGCATGCTAATATGAAATGTGGGTGCAATGGCTATAGGCTAGGTCAATCCACCTAATTCTCTACAACCACGGCTCTGATACAATTCTGTAACACCCCAACAAGGCGGAAACATGAGGGTTACATACTAAGCACAACACGACATGGAAATTAAGTAGAGACAAGTCTAAATGCATTAAAAAGGATTGGATAATCCATACAATTCAATCAATTACAAATACCGGAATCATACAAAAATGCATAAGGAGCACGACCATCAAACGTTTACAAAAGAGATTACAAAAGATGGCATATGATCTTAAGCATAACCCATAAACGGGAACTATGAATCACGGATCCACGATAAAGTCCAAGTCCAATCCTAGCATGCAAACAATCAATCATTATCCAATACGTCTTTGGTTAACCTGTTCACCTGAAAAGTGTACTAAAACGTGCCAACATAAAGTTGGTGAGTTCGTAGGTTTAAGTAATGAAAATCAAGTGTCGGGATATCAACCGTTATCGATAAGTGAAGGATTAGAATACCTAATCACGTCAAGGAACCCTAAAAGGATTCACGTCAATACAAGACAATACAATAAACGTCACGTCACAATAATCGTCAATATATATAAACGTCATAATATGGGCTCAAAACCCTTATCCCGAGTATGATCATGCCGGGTGTGGATTCGTCAATCCACCGTCACGTCAATACATAATAATATATAATATACGTCATACGTCACAAGTATAACATCATAATAAAGTGGTCATGATCATACCGGGTGTGGATTCGTCAATCCATCGTCACGTCAATACATAATAATAATATATACATCATTCGTCACATTTAAACGTATCATAACACGTATCACAATCAATCAACTAGATATCTAACGTCTCATTTCATATCACAACAAATTGTATCAACCGACAAACGTTTAAACAACGAGTACACTTTCCACCCCAAATAAAGTAAACGTAGGGGCTACGAAACTCACCTTTGCCTCGTATCGTCAAGTTATAATTAATTGTAAGTATTGACGAGTTACAATTGTCCCGAATCCTTCAACGATCACAACCTATCATTATTCGTATACGACACGAGTATTAATATAATTACGTGTACTCAATTTCATTTTTATATATAGATTTATTTATGCATAATCATATATACATGCATATATATACATTTATATATACACAAACATATATATACACATATATAAGTGTTTGACATATATATGTAAATAGAACAGACATTATATAAATATATAATATATTATATATATATATATGAGGTTAGGGTTTATGTGGCTGTTAGACACCCAAGCTTGGGTGTAGAACCCCTCACATCTTGTTTTTTTAATCCATAAAAAGCATGGGGGGCCAAGCATTTATAGATATATTAAAAAATTAGTATGTGAGGGGTTCTACACCCAAGCTTGGGTGTCTAACAGCCACATACTCCATTTTCTATATATATACACATATATAAGTGTTTGACATTAGTTACGTTTAGGTTTTCCCGACTTGTACGCCTCCCGTAAACTTAACATGACATCAAAGGAGTCAAGAAAAGACCCCACAAATGGCTGAACTCGACACAAGAAGAGGGAAAGAAGTTAACAAAAATCTGGAAAAATGAAAGATTCACACCACCGTAGATTATGGTGGTGTTGGCGTAGGGTTACGGTAGAAAGAGAACAAGGCAGCGTAAGCTATGGTTGGAGATGGCGTAAGAGACGGTGAACTAAAAGCAAGTAGCGTAAGGTACGGTGATGACCACCGTAAGGTATGGTGGTCTGGAAAGGAAAGTTTCAGCATCTAGAGTTCCAGTTTCGAGCGTAAACAGACAATTTCGGGCGTAAGGTTCAATTCGAGGATCTAGGCCACCTTAGGCTACGCCCCAAGGACCGTATCCTACGCCAAAAGTGAAGCAGCCAGCATACCCTACGCCCAAACTGGCGTAGCAGACGCCGCAACAGAAACAAGGAAAAATCTGGGTAAATTTTAGATGAAGAACATGTTTGACTTTTAAGTCAAACTCGACCAAGACTCTTAAAAACTCTAATTTGTTTGGGGACCTGATTGGTGATGAATTGAAGCTTGTTTTGTGTTTTGACAGCCGAGATAGATATAAACAAAGTTAATCCCCCCTCCAATTCGATCATAGTTCACTAGTTATACAATTAAATTCATTTTTGACCTAAATATATAATATAAACCCTAATTTCACTTTAAATCGATTTTTGACTCAACTTTCGACCCAGAGCTGTTTGTATTAATTTAGAAACATGATTTCAAACATAACCCACACTATAGTTTCGACCCATAACATCCAACGAGCGAAAACCCGGTTTTTGACCCATTTTACCCATTTACAACCTTAAATCCGACCCATAATCGATTTATCTTGATTTTTGACTCATATGTGTTTAGATTTAATAGAAAACATTGTTATAAACATAAAACAATAAATTTGAGACAAGTTTTACTTACCAAATCCTTCCAACAAGCTCTAAATCCGAATTTAAGCTATAACTCAAGATTTATTACACTTTAAACTTCCAACTTTGAATATGATGATTAGATGATGATAATGATGGTGAATTTAATACCAATCTAGTTAGAACAACATTTAATGGTGTAAGAATTTAGTGAGAGGGAGAAAGGAATGTCTTGCAATGAATGTGAGAGAGATAGGTGGATAGAATTGAATAGATGGTGAAATGGAAGGCTTGGATTGGGTGTTAGGATAGGGTTGGGTCAATTGGGTGGTTCATGGGTCAATTGGGTCGACCCATGGATCACCCGATTACATTTCCAGTAAATTAAACGTCGTCTTACGCTATAAAACCGACTAATACAACAAATAAAACCCGACTAGCATTACACACACCATAAAACCGTCAAATAGCATTAAATCATTTCATTATCCAAGAATGAATTAAATCAAGTAAACATCAAGTCAACGGGTCAATTTCGACAAGTTTTCACTAAATTGTGAAATTAGGTTACATTTTAGCACGTTTAATTACGTTAATTACAAGTCAAAAATCGCGATTGTTACACCATGACTGCCAACCTGAAGGTTTACCCCGCCAGGATACGCCCGGGATAATCAAACATGCAATTAACCAATATTATATATATATATATATATATAGAGAGAGTTTCCTTATTTTGAGAACCATTTTTTTTTGTAAGAACCATGAGAACTCTTAAAATATATATTTGTTCACATGTTTTTTTGTTCATTCACATGTGAAATGATATAAAAATGTATGTTGTAGAAGAAATTTTTTTAAGAAACCTTCAAAGTAGCCTTTTGTGAACTTGTGAATGAATTTGTTCACGTTTTTTTGTTCACATGTGACAAACGACTATATATAAGGTTTTGAAAAAAAATTTCTTCTGCAACATATGTTTTTATGACGTTTCACATGTGAATGAACAAAAAAAACATGTGATCCAATATAAAATTTAGGAGTTCTCACGGTTCTTACAAAAAAATGGTTCTCAAAATAAAGGAGAGGACCCTTATTTTGAGAACCCATTTTTTTGTAAGAACCGTGAGAACTCTTAAATTTCATATTGGAACACATGTTTTTTTTGTTCATTCACATGTGAAACATTATAAAAACATATGTTGTAGAAGAAATTTTTTTCCGAAACCTTATATATAGCCGTTTGTCACATGTGAACAAAAACGTGAACAAATTCATTCACAAGTTCATAAAAGGCTAATTTGAAGATTTCATGAAAAAGTTTCTTCTACAACATATATTTTTATATCATTTCACATGTGATGAATGAACAAAAAAAACATGTGAACAAATATATAATTTAAAAGTTGTCATGGTTCTTACAAAAAAATTGGTTCTCAAAATAAGGAAACATAGGGGACCCTTATTTTGAGAACCCATTTTTTTGTAAGAACCGTGAGAACTCTTAAATTTCATATTGGAACACATGTTTTTTTGTTCATTCACATGTGAAACATTATAAAAACATATGTTGTAGAAGAAATTTTTTTCCGAAACCTTATATATAGCCGTTTGTCACATGTGAACAAAAAGCGTGAATTTAAGAGTTCTCATGGTTTCTTACAAAAAAATGGGTTCTCAAAATAAAGGAGAGGACCCTTATTTTGAGAACCCATTTTTTTGTAAGAACCGTGAGAACTCTTAAATTTCATATTGGAACACATGTTTTTTTGTTCATTCACATGTTTTCTTCTACAACATATATTTTTATATCATTTCACATGTGAATGAACAAAAAAAACATGTGAACAAATATATAATTTAAGAGTTCTCATGGTTTTACAAAAAAATTGGTTCTCAAAATAAGGAAACTCAATATATATATATTGATATATATGTTAGATCTTTATATATATATAAACAGAAGCATCATTATAACCATAAGCAGCAGCAGCAGATAACCGGAGAACCCAAAAAGGGGTCGTCGGAAAACAAGCAATAGTTAACTAGAAACCCCCAAAAAGGGTCGCCGGAATAACATGTAGCGGCAATCAAACCAAAAACCCCAAAAAGGGGTCGCCAGAATAAGCAACCGCAACTTAAACCAGAAACCCCAAAAAGGGGTCGTCGGAATAACATGCAGTAGTTTTCAACCAACAAACCCCAAAAAGGAGCTACCGGAAAAGTAAGCAGCAACATCGATAACCAGAAACCTCCAAAAAGGGTCGTCGGAAAAGTGAACAACCATTGCCGACGATGAAAAGAAACCCCAAAAAGGGGTTTGAGATCTCAGCAGAAAAGGGTGTAGTACGTTAGGAGTATCGACAAGTCGGTTCTGGCATCGATTCCGACAATACAAGCCAAGAAAAACATAATATTAGCCTCAAAATCGAAATCCCCAATTAAAAAATTAGGTTTCCGGTGATGCAATAATTGGCACTACAACCAAGAAAAGAAATGGTCATATAGCACGCTCACAACGTTCACAAGGATCGGTCAAAGGAAGCCAATATATATAACCGATGCTACTCGCCGATTTAAGTCGGAGGAGGGGGGGCAATGGAACCGACATGCTGATTTTTGTCGATGGAAGAAGCGGATAGAACTTGCCGACTGCACCCTTGCCCCTAATAATATTACTAAATAGGGTGAGATCATATACGCAGATAGGAAGAGTTAGTGATGAAACATTTTTACATAGGAAACATTTGCCTGTAAAAATGAATAAACTAAAGCCAATGTATATGCTTTAATTTGGAGTCCATTTGGAGTCATAGATGTATCCCAGAGTATATATATGCTTTCGAAAAAAATAATTAAGTTGATATCCTCAGCAAAAATAAATCGACCAGAAATCTGGTACCTTTAATTTGGTGAACCGAGGGGTGACCAAGAAATAGAGTTAGAATTGTAGATGCATAATGTTACATTACCTCAGATGCATGCACACAAGATAGATTTTTTTTTTTTGAACGGCAAGCACACAAGATAGATGGATATGGTCGTTAACAGGAGTGGAGACTTCTGATTTGCTTCAGTTCGTAATTTACATTGACAATTAAAGTTTACCTGCACTTTATAATCCAACTACGGTAGATGGGAAAATAATGCAATGCTGATTAAAGTGAACGTTGTACCTTGGATAATTGATCCACCTTGAATTTGTCTATTTAGAAAAATGGAAATTATTAACTCTATCCTATGTCCGATATGCATTAATTGTCCAAGTCGAATCAACGAATCATCTCATGTCTTTCTTGTTCTATATATGGCGTCTGATTTGTTACGTGTAAGGTGATAATTTGGTGAGGTACGTATTGGATGTCCGCACTTGCTTCCTATGACGACGATTAGTTATCTATATTCCCTTATAAAAGAAACTGAATTCCTCCCTTAAATTTAAGAACCTGATATGTCTAATTTACCCTCCCTGTTAATACATTCTTATTTCCATTTTATAAACTGTGACTAAAATGCCCTTAAAAAAAATTCAACCTCTATTTTTCCCTCAAGTAGAAACACATAGCAAAAAACTCTAATTCACAATTCGTCCCCCTCCTCCCCCTTTCACATCCCACCTCAAAAATTCATCACATCGCCGACCGCAATGAAATTACTTTTACGTTAATAACCACACCGCAACCGCCTCACCGCCGCTGCATTGCGCGGGCACCAATCTAGTCTTGATTTAAGCAGCTTCATATTCATCCCAAAGCCAAGAAAAGTTTGGAAAGCATATTTATATGTTATGTGGGGCAAATTTGGAGATTCGGAAACAAGACTTTTTTTTTTTCTAAGAGAGGATGCGATTTTGTTTGACTCTTTATACTTTTTAATAGTGCAATGCTAGATGTGAACCAAATATGATCGAATTGAGTAGGATGGTTCCAAATTCCTGTGCTAATTATCGTGTAATCTCTCTCTTTATTATTATTATTTTATTTTTTTTGAACATTTCTTTATTATTTTTTTAATTCCTTGCTAGTTTATATAAAAGTCGTCGTTAATATAAGAGGGAAAAGGAAAATTCAATAATGATGATAGTGTCTTAATGGAGTGTCCACTAAAAGCACTCTTGGTCATATCTTGATTTAAGATATGGTCATATGGATATGGATTTCAACATTGTATGAATGTGGTTATTTTAGAAAGTCGCTGTTAATAAAAAAATCTCAACATGATGAACCATGCTTTCATTTAAATAGACATTCTTTTACTAGATGTAGTATAAGGTGATTTCATACACCTACGACTTATATGGTTGGAATCTTGGATGATATGCAATTTACTAATTCCCCTGACAAGGACATCAAATAAAGTCACATTGTTAGGTTAATAATCCATTTAAAAAAACTATACTAGAAAAAGAGTAAGTAACACGAGCTAAATATCTTTATTCAATAACAACGACAACGACAACGATACTTAATTCCGGCAAAAGCGGGGTTTGAGGGAGGTATGATGTAGACAACCTTACCCCTATCAAAGGTAGAGATGCTGCTTCTAGAAAGACCTCCGACCTATGGCTTAACCCTTGAAAAAATTCCCGACGGAACCAAAGTCGAAAGGGGAGAAACACTCAATCTCAAACTCCCAAACTCAAGCCTTCATCTCGATCTCAAAATCTCAGCTCTCAATCTCAGATCTAGATCTAGGGAGAGAGTTGAGTGAGAGAGAGAGAGAGCAGAGAGAGTCGTTGTATAACAATATTTTTATTCGGTAACAATATGCCAATTAATTTAGATAAACATAACTCTTGTATTTTATTGAAGTAGGGAGGGGGGAAGAGAGGTATCCATGCGAGTACGAGTACAATTCCCATAATGAGCAGAATATTACTAGATCATGAAAGTCTTGAGAGGCTTACATTTTAGGGCGGGTGTAATGTATAACGGGTGAGGACAATGACTCTCGCGCTCAAAAATTAATAACATAAACATACCATATTTATGTATATTATCATGCGATATGTACCCATGTTAAGCCAAATTTTATTTTTGCCACCTACGTCGTGATTTTATTTTTGGTGCGTTATAATGGTGGTTTTTGCTTATGATCATTATTGATTTTGTCTTGATATAGTTTTTTTAAGAGTGAGTTTATTCTTTTACATTTGATTTCTTAAAGATAGATGATAGTTCGATACACATAGACTATAGACGAAAGTGTAGTGTGTGTTAGATAAATTGTATATATTGTATCATAAGTAAACCCTTTATTTCAATTGATGCTTAATTGTGTGAGAAAGCTCATTTGTAATTTTAAAATGACGTATGGGAAACAGATTAATAAACATATCTAAGAATAAATCATTAACAAAACCCAAAATTTGTGCCTTTGTCAAAAAAAGAAAAAGTGTAAAATCAGGTTGGCTACAACTCATAAATTGCTACGATTCGGATAGGAAAGGGTTTGTTCAACTTTTAAAAGATTTTATATTGTGTATTCAAAATAAAACTAAAATAAAAAAAAAGTACACAATTTTATTAACTTTTAAATATTGGATATAATTGCAGGAACTCGGATTTTCCTAGATTAATAAATAAAAAATGTAAAAAAAAAATTGTAACAAACACCGAAACAAATCCAAACCGAACCGGAAAACGACAAACCGAACCGAACCAAAACCGAATCCAACCGTTTTGGTTTTCTAAAAACCGAATAGATCGGTTTGAATTTTGGTTTTAGACCAAAACCACTACAACAAATATATCAATTATTCACATATTTTTGTTCACATAAATTTCACATTAAAAATGTTTAAAATTTATTCACACTTATAAATGTTTAATATATAAAAGTTTAAAAAACTCACCTTTTAAATGTAAATAAAAACTTTCACATTTCAAAAAGTAAACAAAATATTATAAAACCAATTCACATTTATATATGTGAAAAAATATGAAATTTTATCACATATTTAAATGTCAAAAGATAATTTTATTTTTCATTTTTTTAAGTGTGAAAAAAAAAGGTTTTTCACATTAATAAGTGTGAAAAATTGTGAACAACAAGCTCACGTACATACATGTGAATAAACTGGAAGAAATAAATTCACGCCTCTAATTGTAAACAAAAAACTTACGTGTATAAGTGTGAATAGTTTGGAAGAAATAAGTTCACGCTTCTATACGTGAACAAAAATCAAAGAGAAATAAAATAGAAAAACACATCACGAATTTTATCTCAAAATTCCTGCTTCAAAAATCTTTCCTTTCACTTTCCCACCGAAGACCGAACAACTAAAACTCACACTCCCTTCACGTTTTCCCCAAAAATTGAAACCCTAATCCCATAAATTCTTCAATTACATCTCAATAAATTTATCAACTTTCAATTCAAACTCGATTCGTTATTACAAAAACCCTAGCTCGATTTCATCTGGTGCGTTATATATATAAATATATATATATGTATGTATGTATAGATTGTGTATATTTGTGTGTTTGTTGTGATTTATGTATGTGATTTGTGTTTATATATGTATATATTTCTCTAATTTGTGTATCTTTGTGATTATAGGAACCCTAGCTCAGATTTCATCTGGTTCGATACATACATATATATTCGTGTGTATTTTTGTGTCTCTGTGTGATTTGTGTTTATATATATGTATGTATGTATGTATGTATAGATTTGTATATTGTGTGTCTGTGTGATTTATGTTGTGATTTGTGTTTATATATATGTATGTATGTATGTATGTATAGATTTGTATATTGTGTGTTTGTGTGATTTATGTTGTGATTTGTGTTTATATATATGTATGTATGTATGTATGTATGTATGTATGTATGTATGTGTGTTTATATATATGTATGTATGTATGTATAGATTTGTATATTTGTGTGTTTGTTGTGATTTATGTATGTGATTTGTGTTTATATATGTATATATTTCTCTAATTTGTGTATCTTTGTGATTATAGGAACCCTAGCTCAGATTTCATCTGGTTCGATACATACATATATATTCGTGTGTATTTTTGTGTCTCTGTGTGATTTGTGTTTATATATATGTATGTATGTATGTATGTATGTATGTATGTATGTATGTATGTATGTATGTATGTATGTATGTATGTATGTATGTATGTATGTATAGATTTGTATGAATTGTGTGTCTGTGTGATTTATGTTGTGATGTGTGTTATATATATGTATGTATGTATGTATGTATGTATGTATGTATGTATGTATGTATGTATGTATGTATGTATGTATGTATGTATGTATGTATGTATGTATGTATGTATGTTGATGTTGTTTATATATATGTATGTATGTATGTATAGATTTGTATATTTGTGTGTTTGTTGTGATTTATGTATGTGATTTGTGTTTATATATGTATATATTTCTCTAATTTGTGTATCTTTGTGATTATAGGAACCCTAGCTCAGATTTCATCTGGTTCGATACATACATATATATTCGTGTGTATTTTTGTGTCTCTGTGTGATTTGTGTTTATATATATGTATGTATGTATGTATAGATGTATGTATGTATGTATGTATGTATGTATGTATGTATAGATTTGTATATTTGTGTGTTTGTTGTGATTTATGTGTGATTTGTGTTTATATATATGTATGTATGTATGTATGTATGTATGTATGTATAGATTGTATATTGTGTGTTTGTGTGATTTATGTGTGATTTGTGTTTATATATATGTATGTATGTATAGATTTGTATATTTGTGTGTTTGTTGTGATTTATGTTGTGATTTGTGTTTATATATATGTATGTATGTATGTATGTATGTATTATGTATGTATAGATTTGTATATTGTGTGTTTGTTGTGATTTATGTGTGATTTGTGTTTATATATATGTATGTATGTATGTATAGATTTGTATATTTGTGTGTTTGTTGTGATTTATGTATGTGATTTGTGTTTATATATGTATATATTTCTCTAATTTGTGTATCTTTGTGATTATAGGAACCCTAGCTCAGATTTCATCTGGTTCGATACATACATATATATTCGTGTGTATTTTTGTGTCTCTGTGTGATTTGTGTTTATATATATGTATATATTTCTCTAATTTGTGTATCTTTGTGATTATAGGAACCCTAGCTCAGATTTCATCTGGTTCGATACATACATATATATTCGTGTGTATTTTTGTGTCTCTGTGTGATTTGTGTTTAATTATGGTCAAACTTGTATAGTTGTATTCGCGAAACTCTTAACTATTATATTCTTTTTGAATCTGTAATTCTTTGTGTACGCAGTAGTTGTTCCACACTTTACTTCATATATTTGGTTTCCTTTAAAAGTTGAATGCATTCTTATGATTTGTGATATTGGGAAGTGTTCGTTTGAGATAAGTACCAACTAAAATAAGTAAATAATTCTTTCCTCCCATGTTGGGATGAAATTTCAATATAATTAGCCTTTCGTAAAAAAGTAAAAGTATCAATCAATAACTGTTCAGTAATTCGATGACTTGTGCAGGTGTGTGTGTGGTGTCTGCAGCAAGTAAAACATAAATACATTTTGGTTAGGAACAAACTCAGGTTAGACATGGTTGGTCTTTGTTTGTAATGCTTCGAAAGATGATATTTTTTTATAGTCATTGATATTCCTTGGCTAGTTTTACATATGTGTGGACTTTGTTTATTTTTCAGCCAGTTCTACAAGACCAGCTCTTGTTTATTCTTCCTTGGCTAGTTTTGCTTGCTAATCATTTGAAATCTCGGTTTCTGTTTGCAGGCTACATCTTTGTGACCAGCACAAACAGAGGAGCTATAACCGAAACCTTATGTGTCTCCCAGAGTATATTTTCCTATCCACTTAGTATAGTTGTTTTATACATCATATTATAATTGAATTTATCGCATGTATCAAGCTACGCTATCTTTAGAAACTTTCGTGTCTGCCTTGGCTTGAGGGTTATTTCTGTTTCGATATAAATATTAATACTTGAAATCTCCATTTTGTATCTTTATTTTTTAAATTTTGTCTGGTGGGAATTTCCTCATGAAAAGCCAGATATGCCCGAAACTAGATACACTCAAAAAGCTTTAAATGGGTTTAACACTACAAAAGAAGGAAGCTCAAGTTATAATGTCTTTGGGTGAACATTTTTTGGTGTCACTTCTATTTTTTCGAGGTACTGCCCTTCAAAATCTCAGTACTGTACTTACTAGGAAAAAAAGGAAAAAGACTCTTTGAGGGTTTGAGTTTTTGGCAGGTTGAGCTAGCTCCGGATCACCTCTCAGGTAGAACGATTTAGTTATGGGTAGGATCAACTGGAAACTGGTTATTGAACTCTAAACTAGAAATTTTAGATAATTGTAGAAATTATGAATCCAGTCTCATATAAGTTTTGCTAACCAAAAAATTCTATCGTTGGGGATTCTGCTATTTTCATATAAGTTTCCGTATACATACTCAAAAGGATGTTCATTATATATTGCTCACTTTCAGAAGCATGCTGAATTCCTATGAATCTTAATTCTCGACTTCTACCCATGCTGAATCCTCACAATCCCGGTCATTGTCATATAGCATAGGAAGTCTATTCTGTTGAAAAAGGATTTTACTTTGTGTATTCTTTCATGGTTTAGCCTACAGGTAATGGTGATGGTAATGGGAGGATAGGTCACTTGGTAATGGTGATGGTAATGGGAGGATAAATCACTTGTCAGGTCAGGTTCAGTAATTGAGTAACTATGAGTTTGTGTTGACTGTTGAACGACAACTATAGCAGGTGACGGTAATGGTAATGGGAGGATGGGTCACTTGGGTCACATCAGGTTCAGGTTAGGTTAGGTAACTAATGGCACGATTAGTTTGTGTTGAATGGTGATGGGAGGACGGGTCACACTAGGTTAGCCAATTAGTAGTCTTGTATGCACCAGAATGACATAATAAAAATTTATAGTTGAAGTATTATTTATCTTGTATGATCTTATTTTTATGTATTTTATGACATCAAATTTTCCTTTATAGTTTTTCGTGGGCGCATCACACAAGATTTAGTGATGCTGAGCCTCTCACAACGGATCATGTCCAACCTGACAAGCTTTCAGTTATTGTTTTTCATGGACGCATCACACAAAGATTTAGTGATGCTGAGCCTCTCACAACGGATCATGTCCAACCTGACAAACTTTCTGTGATATCCAAGAGACTCGTGAACCTCTACAGAATTCTTACAATCCAAAACTATTAACCTTTCAATGTTAGGCATTGCAACTATTTTGTACCCAGAGAATAAAATTCACAAATTCATAAAATTGTCAATGTTTTGTACTTGGTAGTTTGTTTCTATATAAAATTGTCAATGTTTTGTACTTGGTTGTATGTTTATAATGGTTTCTGTATTTCTGTTTATTATGTTTTGTACAGGAAACAGGATGGTATATTCATGGTAAATGGGTTGTGACGATGGAGGCAAATATCTTCACACTTTAAAAGTGTGAACAATTAAGTCTATTATCTTCACACTTAAAAGTGTGAAGTATTTTAAGAATATTTTCACATATTAAGTGTGAAGTATTATGATGAATATGTTCACACTTTCAAGTGTGAAATGTCATGGTAAAATGTTCACATTTGTATATGTGAAGAATTATGGTAGTATATTCACACTTTCAAGTGTGAAAAATTATAAGAATATGTTCACATTTTCAAGTGTGAGGGTTTGGTATCATTTTG
Organism: Erigeron breviscapus; assembly: GCA_034093135.1. Lineage (NCBI taxonomy): Eukaryota > Viridiplantae > Streptophyta > Magnoliopsida > Asterales > Asteraceae > Erigeron > Erigeron breviscapus. Next base: position 119,769,221 of record CM067171.1, on the reverse strand, counting down.
TAACATCTATTTTTTTCACACCCGATTCAAATGTGAAGTTTATTTTTTTACACATTTTTTGGTGTTTTACACATTTTTTGGTGTGAATATATGCATTAAATAAATGTGAATAAGTCAACTTTTTGTTGTAGTGAACTTACCCATACTCATCCTTAATAAAAAGTGACTATCCGTTTAGAAAGATGAATTTCAAATTGAACACGTGATATCATTCAAATTGAACTCTTTTTCTTCTGAGACTAGTATTGTTCCTGGAGCAAGGCGTTGCTCCGGAAGATGTAACCTTTATTGCGAACAAAATTATGTTTTCTATATTAAAATCTCACACGCAGTGCATTTGCTCGTAATGATATATCGATAACAATGACAGAGTGTGCTACCAATATATTGTATGATAATAATAAGATAACTTGTATAAAACGAAATAAACAAAAAAGCAATTGATTATAAAAGAATACTTTATCACAAACAAAGAGATTTTGATAACATTGATATTGATATGATGTCATATTACGCCGGGGTTTTTCCCGGGAAAATAATCCATGTGTCGGTTGAGTAACACTACATAGATTGTATTCGGGTAACATTTAATATTAATAACAACATTTCGATAAATAATGATATGATGTGTGAAACATAACGTTTAACGACAATAGAAAAACGTATGATAATGATAAAGATACAACAAAGATTGAAACGAAAAACGAAACCAAAAATCAAACCATAAATATTATTAATATTAAAATGACAAATATTTCAATAGCAATGATATATTATGTTACATACATATTGCAATGACAAATATATCATACAAACAGACATCTCAATAACAATAATATATTATGTTAGAGATACATATTGCAATAACAAAAACACCACCGAAATATTATGAAACTGATAGTCATATGTCACGTACAAAATATTAGAAACAAAAAATTCTACTTATGAAAATAAAAAGCGGCATTTTTTTACGATGAGTAAAAAGTTTGTAGAAACATTTTTAAAATAAAACTTCAAGCAAAAAAAGTGTAAAAAAAATACGGGCCAAAGGCCCATTGGGCCACAACATGAAACTCAAGTATATTGTGAAATTAAAAGCATAAAGTGCCGTGCAAAAAAATTGGTCTCAGGATTCGATCCCGGATATGAGCTACAAAAGGTAAGGGAGTTAACCGATGTTCCAACTCAATCTTTGTGTGTGAATGTTTTAATTGGCGATATATAGTGTTTTTAAATTCGGAAATAATTAAAAAAAGCTTGCACGCAGTCCCGTACTTCTGTTTTTATTATAGTATCTAACTAGTCCTAATACCCGTACGATGTACGGTAGCTATATAGATTGTATCATAAAGAAATTCGAATATACCTCATACATGATTCGTGAGTATGAAATAAATTGTGGTTAAAGTAAATCGATGATCGAAGCTAAATTATAACAAACAATAAGAGTTTTGTTCATTTGAGGCTTGAATTTTCCTTGGAAACCAGGGGACAAATCTTGGCCATTGGATTATCCCCTCAAAAATAAATCCCTACCCTTTATATCCCTCCCCTCCCCTTCCCCTCGTCTCCTTCCCCCCACCAAACACACACACACACACACACACACACACACACACACACACACCACACACACACACACACACAACACACACACACACACACTCACACACACACACACACACACACACACACACACACACACACACACACACACCCACACACACACGACGCAATCGAATCGACACGACACACACACACAACTACGCATCACACACACACACACACACACACACACACACACCACAACACACAGAACACACACACACACACACACACACACACACACACCACCATCATCTACGACCACCACCACACACACACACACACCCACCCCTGAAACTCATAGAAACACACACAATCGCTCGATCTATCTTTCTCTCTCTCTCCTAGCCACACGCCGGCCGGCAACGGTAACAACCACCATCTCTTGGATCGTCGCCCATCAAATCCATACCATTCCCATATGCGTCCCTTGACGGTCAGTTTAGAACGGATAAGGGCCTCTGGCCCGTTCCGTATCCACCCGAAAACGAAATTGATTAGCCGGAGAAGATTCGACGGCGTTAGTGTCTTAGTGATTACCAATCAAGCTTGATTTGGCTTGACCAATCAAATATGATTAGAAAATGTCGCCGGAGTAATTCACCGGAGTAACCAATCATGTTTGATTGGATTTTGATGATTGTTTGATCCAAGGGCTTAGATTAGTCCCTTGGTTTCCACCATTTTTTAAGGATCCATGTGAATACAACCCTAAACAATAATGATAAATATAATATATGTTTAGTTAGAGTTTTGGATTTACCTTAAATTTTAGAACCACATCAAAATCGGAACTTGTAAGCATAGTGGATGATGGCAAATAACCTTGTGATTTTGGATCGTAAACTCAAAATTTTGAAGTCTTCATGTTAATAACTTATTATAATTAAATAGGAGTTGAAGAATTGAGAAAGAAAAAGAGACAATTTATTAATGAGAAAATGATCAATCAAATAAGGTTATAATGTCTTTTGTATTAATAAGCCAAAAGTTAGAGTTTAATTCTAATTCAAATAAAGAAATTGAATTCATATACAACTAAAAATGCTAATTTAACAAAATAAATAAATTAAAAAGACACGTGTCGATCAAGGATTACGCCACGTGTCGTTTCAAAAACATGTCAATCCTGTTTTAGTTTATTGGTAGATATCTAAGAAAAATAAAATATATGAATATATACTTAACAAAATTAGTTAATGGGTAAACCATATGAGTTAACCAAACTCATATGTGGCTCTATTAAAATTTGAGTCCAGTTCAACTGTTCAAGCCCATTAATAGTTAAACTAAGTCGGGGCCTAGTTTGCCCACTACTCAAATACGTAGACTCAGCTTGGTAATGAAACTTCCAACCACTTGTGTCAAAGAAATCGTAATTTCTGAAAGCGATTTACAAATTGTAGTGCAATCTGAAATCACATGATCATCAGCAAGTAATTAATCAGGGTTTAAACATGCTTTCACTGACTAATTAATATACTTGTGTCAATTATTGAATTATTTTTTGGTGATCTGACTCTGATTGACCTGAAAATTCACTCGATCCAATTATAGAAAGACTAAAACAGCGATGAGATGGTCTGGTGGTCTCAGGTTTTTACTTCTTCTTGTTGCTGTTGCATTCATCTATACACAGGTCACTTCTATATCTATACATTTCAACTTCCTTTTATTTCATAGATAAATTAACTGTTTATGTTATAAATCGCATAATCATGGAACTTATGTTTTGTTGGTAGACTAATTAACTTTTGGACTAAACCATTACATAAAAATAGTACCAAAAATATAGACTTTTAATGACATTGTGGGTGGGCCATGGCCACGTTTCGCCTCAGCCAAGGCTGTCAAATTTATTAGCCACTTGATCACTTTAGTAGCTGGTTTATCTGGTTTAAATTGGTGGTGGTGGCGGTGGCAGCAATGGCGAGTAGTGTAGGTTATTGATGTAATTTGATTTTGATGAGATGTTGAAACTTAAAATGTTAAACAAGGCTATTTGCTTTATCTGGTTTAAATTAGATTAAAGAAAAAAATGTATATGATTTGATTGAAAAATGGACTTAGTTTTGTTAATGTTTCACTTCACCAGGTTAGGCTGTTTAAGGCACAATCTGAGTATGCCGACAAAGTTGCAGCTGCGGTGAGTGTATATTGTATATACTACTTCATCTTGTAGATTTATATACGGCATTTTTATATTATCTTGTATGGTTGAAGTTTCTTTTGCGTTTCGCTTTTTTAATTGACTTTCTACACTTCAATCTCATGTTTGTTATGCTGTTCAAAAAACAAAAAAAACAAAAAAAATATCATGTCTGTTATCCTTGCCTTTTACTTTTATCTTAGTTTGAATGCTGAAAATCATAGTTGAAACTCGTCGTAATTTTAAGCTTGTTCTTGGAAATAGGTGTTAGGACCTTCTAATAGAGACACAAAAATGTATATTCTTGATTAGCTGATTGTAGGAAACGTAGACTGACAGTGCAATTTACATTATTTGGCAATTTGCTTCCATCAACAGTTGCTGCTTGATATTTATTGTTGAGATACGTATGAAGAATGAAAAGTTACTATCTTTCTATATAATAACTATTTAATATCTGATCTTAACCCACCAAGTCTTCACGTGCTTGAAGACCAAGCCCCTGCATTTCTACATACAAGTTTGAAAGTGTAATTGTTGCATCTATTTAGGAACAAGAAGTGGCCAACCACATTAACATCAGTCCCATGTTTCTTTTTCATAGTTTCTTTTAAAGCTTATGATAGTTGCATTTTATCTTATAGTATTTATGTTTAATGGTAACTTTGTTTAATGAAATGGAAGAATAAGAATTGCGGCTAAAGTAAATTATGACAATGGGTTGTGATGGAACAATATCACAAAAGGTGAAGCATTTGTCATCTTGGAAAAACATATCAAGGATATCCGAGTCGTTGAAAGTTGGGAGAGTTGGTTTTTGCTGGCGAATTTGGAGCTCGTGAGGAGGTGGTGGTGCTGTGTTTCGTTTCTATTGTGGCTGTTGGTGTTATTTTGAGCGATGTTTATGAGGGTAAAGGTTTGTTCGTATTGGGTGTCAAGCAGTTTGTCTATAATGTCGAGTTTGGGACATTATAGGCTATGGCCGTCAAAGCTTCCTGGATACAGGGAGGGTCATGTCAGGGGAGGCATTGGAGAAAGTAATTAAAGCACCATGTGATACGATCAATTCAAAGTGGTTAATATCCTATTGAAATCACTCTTGAGCATGAAGAAGATAACATTTGTTGCAATTTTTCTCCTCTCATTTTATTAAATAAAAGTTACCATGGAAATAGAAAAGGGAAATATGGGATTAATGCTTATGTAGAGTACTACTTGTTCCTAAACTAAATATATATTTTTGTACACTTTCAAAAGTGTATTTTTTTATGCATAAATGAAGATAGATGCATACGCCATGGTTTCAGCATTATGTCAAAGCCGTGTAAAATATATAGCGGATTTAAGTGCTCTAGCCAAAAGGACTCGTGTTTTGGCTATGACGTTATTGAAATTTTAGTTTTAGAAAATCATATGAAAATTCCTGGATAGCCCGGTACAAATGTTTAGAATTCCTCTTGGTCTTCATGCACGTAAAGACTTGTTGAGCATGATCACTTATCACTATCATCCTCATTTGTCAATCGTTGTAACCAAAAATGGATCCAATCTATTGTCTTGTAATCTAAACTAGCATAATGCCAGATTGCCAGCGCATTGAAAGTAAATCTATTTCATTGATGGTGTTCGATGATTTTTTGATCGTAGTTGTCGCATGATATATTATACCGAGGAAGATAACATGACTTGTTATATGTATCCTTTTGAAAAAACATTTTATTTCAGTAAGTTAAAATGCGATATTAATAATTAACATTTTAACCCCAATTTAAACTATATTGAATAATGTTTTATTTGTGTTTTGAATTACAAAATGCTCATTTATTAATATAAACGTATTGTTATGTGATTTTGGTAATTAAATTTGCAAAATATTGACATTGAACAATTAAGTATTTAAGTCTCAAAAATATTGCATATTGTCTCAAATTAGGTGATTGACTTTTAATTATTTTAGTAGCAATTTAGACATTTTGAATTTTGAAAATGTAAGGGAAAAGACCCCAAACTCTTTATAAAGGTTAATATATGTGGTACAGTCTCTTAGCTTTGTAAAGAGTTGATGCGTAAAAGTTTAATGAACCATTGTATCATAACAGGTGGAAGGAGAAAATCATTGTACTAGCCAGATGCAGTTACTTATTAGTCAGATAAGTATGCAGCAGGAAAAGGTTGTCAGTTTGGAAGGTAAGGTAGCTCTCTTGATGCAGTTATGGTGCTACTGCTATTTCTGTTCAGTTTTTATAATTTACAGTAATTGATACTCTTACATACTGTTATATTGTTTCTTGTATTCTGAAATTTGCTTATTATTGTTCTCAAGGAAATGGATCAACACTTATTTGGCAACATTGCATGTAGTGAAAATGTACTATTTGTTAGGAGTTATTATGTGGCCTTTTAAAAAATGTATCTATAATATCCGTCTTCTTGCCTAGTTATTCATTATTAGCGCTCTGTTTTACCTATTTGTTTATACCACTAATTTGCTCCTCTTTCCAGTTTAAGTGGTAACAATTGTAACTATCGCATTTTATTACATCTTGCATTTGTTTAGTTCTATTATAATTGGAAAAGAAAAATAATTCATACACAGCCTTCTGTATCTGTTACTTGTATTTCAGAGAAAGTGAGACGCCAAGAAGAGGAGTGTGAACAACTGAGGATACTTGTTCAAAATCTTGAAAGTATGTTAAATTTATCAACAGTTTCTTCTTTACTTTCTATAAGTATATAAATTTATTGTAGCTCATCCCCCCTACTCAGTAGTTATTTATTTTTTGTATCTGTGCATGTGTACTCAGTTATATATGTGCACTAACAAAAACTAAATTAGTTTGACCTTTATCTTTATCATTTTGTAGGAAAAGGTGTTCAAAGCTTGTTTCAACAAGCTCAGGTTTGGCCGAGAATATTAAAGTTCGTCATTTTCTTGTTGAATGATTAACCCTCTTAGACAGTGAATTCATTTTTAGGTGCCAGTGGCAGCTGTTGTTATTATGGCTTGCAACCGGGCTGACTATCTAGAAAGGACCATTAATTCTATCTTTAAGTACGCTGTTCTACTTCTAATTTTGTTCATTAATTCAAGAGACTTGCGCATCTGTCACTAACTATTGGCCAACTCTTCATGATTGTAGGTATCATGGTTCTGTTGCATCAAAGTTTCCTGTTTTTGTATCCCAGGTACATTGTATCTTTTAATTGTTGCAACACTGGTTCAGGATCTATTAATCGTAATATTTACTATTATACTCTAACTATGTGCCTATCTCTCTAAATGTTGACATAATCAGGATGGGTCAAATTCTGATGTTAGAACAAAGGCTTTGAGTTATAAGGAGTTGACCTACATGCAGGTACACACATGGAATTATATTTTTACTTTTTTGATAATATGGCATAATACATACAATCTTTGGTAAGATTTTGCTTAAGGAATAATGATGTCTAGAAGTATAATCCAGTTTGTTGCAGCATTTGGATTATGAACTTGTGCATACTGAAAGGCCTGGGGAGTTAATTGCATATTACAAGATTGCACGTAAGAGACATGTCAAGCTAATGCCCACCTCAATTCCGCTCTATAAATGCAGTCTTATCTTTTAACTACCACAATCTCAGGTCACTACAAGTGGGCACTGGATCAGTTGTTCTACAAACATAATTTTAAGCGGGTCATTATACTTGAAGGTACAGCTTCTGTAAATTCTAATATTTATCATTTCTCTTGAGTTGTTCTAGAATATTCTTTGAAGTCATGTAATGAGTATATAGATCCTTACTGGGTGCAGATGATATGGAGATTGCTCCTGACTTTTTTACTTATTTTGAGGCTGGAGCAGACCTCCTTGACAAAGATAAGTAAGTCTTCACCAGAATTAAAATGGCTCTTTATAACCTTTAATTCTATTAAAACTTTCTCAATTGCTAAAAACTTATTTTGAACCATGATAGGTCCATCATGGCTATCTCTTCATGGAACGACAATGGGCAAAGGCAGTTTGTGCATGATCCTTGTAAGTCTGTAGCTTCATCATAAGTGTACGCCTGCATACCTTCAAAAGAGTTTATGATATTTCAGAATTTATAGTAAAAAAATCTTATTGCAGTGCACCCCCTAAATTATGTTGGTGAATCTTGCAGATGCATTATATCGTTCAGATTTTTTCCCCGGTCTTGGATGGATGCTATCTAAACTTACATGGGACGAGCTATCTCCAAAATGGCCGAAAGCATATCCTTATATTATATTTTACACTTTGTGGTCCAATCTTCCTATCTAGTTGTTTGTGATTTTCTTTTATTCCAATACATTGTTTTACTTGACTGGTTATTACTTACTGGGATGACTGGCTACGGCTACAGGAAAATCACAAAGGGCGGCAGTTTATTCGTCCAGAAGTATGCAGGACCTACAACTTTGGTGAGCATGTAGGTATCCATCTCAAATCGTGACTTTCATACTATTGATTATGTGAACCCTTTGAAAAACATTTTTCTTGTATCTAGTACATAAATAAAGCTCTTGCTATGGTAGTGCATACCCTAGTCTAAAGTCCTGAACTGGACCACTTAAAAATAAACGATTCATCATGCATCATATATTTATTTATGTATTATGCTTGTCCTTTTCTTTTGACAGGGTTCAAGTTTGGGCCAGTTCTTCAATCAGTACCTTAAACCTATTAGGCTAAATGATCTCTCGGTATGTAGATTCCTGTTTTACACAATTACACTCTCTTAAGTTTTCTACTGCTGGTATCAGTACTAATTAGTGTTTTTCCCCCAAAAGATTGATTGGAAATCGATGAACTTGACCTACTTAATGGAGGTATAAGTTTTAATACATATTTCATTTTATAAGGTAAAGTATAACTGAGTAAGACTATATTCATGGTAAGTATTCCTGTTTACTTGTAGGATAAATTTGTGAAGCAGTTTGCAGACCTGGTCAAAGGTGCAAATCCTGTTTATGGAATAGATTTTGTTCTGAAAATAAATAATATCAATGGAGATGTGCGTATACAATATAGAGATCAACAACATTTTGAAGAAATTGCTCGCCAGTTTGGCATTTTTGAAGAATGGAAGGTATCATCAGTTTGGCACTGGAAACTTATATAAATATGACATGTTCAAATCTATACTGGGAATCAAAGATAATAAACTATGCAAATAAGTTTTTGATTGACAAGCCATGCTTCTTATATTATTCAGGACGGTATACCCAGAACTGCATATAAGGGAGTAGTTGTTTTCCGGTACCAATCCGTAAAGAGAGTATTCCTGGTTGGGCCAGATTCCTTGGAACAGCTAGGGATCTGAAACTATTAGTGTCTGATGAGGTGAGTGACCACACCTTTTCTTGCTGTCATATGATTAAATATATGTTTTAATTATTGGTAATCATAATACTAGCACACCAAAACCCATTTTCTTGTTGGATATGTTTTCTTAATTTGAAGAAAAGTATCACCCATTCACCATTGCTTTATCTTTAGCAGTCTACTTGCTAGATTAATTGTTATGGTAGGTGGAGTGGAAGATACAATCAACCCTCCCAAAAATTACCTATAGGATTTCGCCAACTCATTCCAGCCTTCCAGGCCTCCCAATTATAGCCCTCCCAACCATTTTCACTGGCGCTCATGAGATTCCAACCCTCCCAAAATTTTCTCCAATCACAAACACTCTCTCTTCGATCCCCACACACTCTCTCTCTTCAATCACTCCCAACCCCACCGGTTTCACCACCGGTTTCCCAACCCTCCAAACCATAAATTCGACGTCGGTAATGGTGAAGCCGGCGGCATGGAGCCCAAACCGGCGGTTTCACACCTTCCCTCCGTGTGCCCTTATTGGTGGCAAATTAGGTAGTTGGGCATGGGTACTGGTAGGGTCTGCCTAATCGACATAATACCCTTTTTGATTATATAAATAATTAGTTTTTCAGCTGAGTCATGAAATGTTATATTTTCAAATAATAATTAATCTTTGAATAAAGGTAGGATGCTTCATGCAATAAAACATAAAGTTATCCTTTGGGTGACTTTGGATTTGTTTGACCCATTATCTTTTAAGGTAGCTATACCATTAGAGATGGAATCTTTGAATCCACCAATGTATAACTATACCATTCCTTTATTTGTCAAAATCTGATAGAAATGCTAATAAAACCAGTTTCGAGCACAGATCACGAGTCTAGCTCTCAGGTGAATTGCTGGTAGAAACTGCAGATCACAAGTGCAGCCTTCCTCGGGTGAATTGCTGGAAAGCACAATGATAAAATGTACACCAATCTTTAAGCCTTCTTGTAGACTAATAGCGGAAACAAGCCAACACTTTTGAAGGATCTTTGTATCTTCATAGAGGTTAGACAATCTTTCATATATTTATTAAGAAAACAGTTTAAGTTACAATTTACAATAGAACTTTTTTATTCAACTTCATGTCCAAAGATGTTAGAGTTGGTACATTTAAAGTACCAGTGAGTTACTAGCCTTACCAATGGATCTAGCCATTTTGAAATGCATGACATTAATTTTTGACGCCAGATTTGAGATTTTCTTTTAGTCATTCTGGGGTACCATGAGCTGGCTAATAGAGAGATTAGTTATTCAGCAATATGATGCTTTGATTGATCGGTCTCTTTAACTTTATATGCTAACCAGATTCTATAGAACTTAAAGTTATAGCTGGTGGGACTAATGAAATCGTTTTGTTGGAAGTGACTATATATTGTTTTGTTTTGGGTTTTGCAACTCCTGAAATTGGTCCACCTGGCTAGGTTCTGAATATGTAAATAGTAACCAAGACTAGAACAAAACGGTTTACCTTTTTATTAGGAATTGTTTGTTGATAAATTTGCTTTGTGTGTTTTGTCTACATTTGAGGCTGGGGGTCATTGGTTATATATTTTGATTGAATAAAAGTAAATTTAAAATTTTTCTCACTAACTACATATATAAAATAGTTATCTATACTATTTATATAACATTTAGATATTTGTTCCTTAAAAGAGATATCTTGAGCAATCAGAGAAGCACTTTGATAAACAGATTTGATTTTGACCGACTCAATGTTAATTTTATACGATATTTAATACATGTTTTACAACCATCTAAAACAAATAGTTTAACAATATGTGAAACCTTTTATTCTCTTTAATAAGTGAGGAGTAAGTTGATGCGTTGGTGGGAGCTTGATGAGTTTTATATAAGCTCTTATGATGAATGACTTTTATGGTTCAATAACATCCGTTTGTCCAAGTCTTTGAAGGATGTTCTTGAAGGACTGAAGGAGTATGTTATGTGATGTGGTGGCATGTGTGGAAATTCAAGAACCAAATAGTTTTTAGCAATAGACGTCTGAGAAGAGATGTTTTATTTGATGATATTGTTCGTTCATCATTTATTTGGTGTTCTAGTCGGTGTAAAGCTAGTCTTTGTGGATTGCAATTTTCACTCTAACTACTCGCTAGTTTTATATTAAATTTGTCGTTCAAAAAAAAAAATTAATCAGATAATGACTAAGTTATTAGTTAGCGAGATTCCCTTGAGTTGGTCAACTTGAGGGTAAAGTTAGGTAAATCTTGACCTTTGGGTTATAGTCAATGGTCAAGATTAAAATATTGTGTTTCAATCTTGACATTCGATTTTAATCAAAGGGTTAAGATGTCTCTTACTTTACCTCTCAAATTATTTTCATCAAATTAAAACCATTTAAAATAAGAATTTATAGGAAAAAAATACAGTAATTCTTCTTTTCGACTTTTTCCATTAATGCATCTCAATGTAGAGTGTGTATGTCAAATATATAACTATTTCATATTTACCATCATAAATAATTAAGATATAATAAAATCTTATTACTATGGGTAAAATACAAAATTTATATTCAATGCGAGTAGAATGCTAGTTAAAAGAAAGTGTTTATACAATTATAAAATGATTGATTAGTTAATGTACATAAAGATTTATTTATTTCATGTGTGTATATATATATATAACAATTCATAAACACTTCGAATCTATAAAGGGGGAATTAAATGTCTTCTACAAGACCTCACCAGAAAAGAAAGAGATAGTGCATTGGTATTGTACTTTTATCATTCACAACCCCATGTCCCCATATTCCAAATTCAAATTTCATACTTTTCTCATTCATCACTCCCAACAAAACACGTTTAGCAGCTGTCACCAGCCCATTTCTTCTCCTCTTTCAAATCCCTTAGGCATCTCCAATGGTTTAAAATGAAAGACTTATTTTATAGAAAAAAGTCTTTGTAAAAGGTTGACACCATTGAGTTATAACACTTATTTGATTAAAAGGTTGAGAAACCTCAACCTTTTGGATAAAAGCTTTTTCCTATATTGTGTAGGAATTTAATCATATAAAAGCTTTTCCATTGGAGTGACAACTTTTTAATAGGTTGAAGTTAATGGAATGGTGAGATGGCAAAATAAAAAGCTTTTAATGACTTAATGTCATTGGATGCTCTTATATAAATTCTTCTGTTCCCATTTCCAATTTTCTCCGTCTCACCACATTTTCACCTCAAACCAAAATGTCCATTCCACCCTTCATTATTATCATCATCTTCTTCGCAACAACAACGGTTTTCTCCATTCCAACCCAAATCCAAAATGTTAAACCCTTCACATTAACCAACCCTAAAATCCCACAACCCAACCCATTCACCACTTCAAAGAAATATGAAGGCTCATCTAACCTAGTGAACCTAAAATACCACATGGGCCCAGTCCTTTCTTCACCTATCAACATTTACTTAATTTGGTATGGCAAATGGTCTCAACCCCATAAACAAACCATCATTGACTTTTTACTTTCCATCTCCACCACCACCTTCAACAACCACCGCATCTCAGCCGCACCACCGCCTTCTGTCTCAAACTGGTGGAAGACCTTAACCCTTTACACCGACCAAACCAACGCCAACATCTCAAACCACATCCTCATTTGCGGCCAACACTCCGACACTAAATACACCCATGGGACCCACCTCACTCGTCTTACCATCCAGGATGTCATTTCTTCTTCCGTACAATCATCTCGTTTTCCTGTAGATCACAAAAAAGGTGTTTTCCTAGTACTGACGTCAGATGACGTCACTGTTCAAGATTTCTGTCGGGCTGTTTGTGGGTTTCATTATTTTACATTTCCATCTAAAGTGGGTTACACTTTACCTTACGCATGGGTTGGAAATTCGGGTAAACAATGCCCCGAAGTTTGTGCTTACCCGTTTAAGCTTCCGGGTTATATGGGTGGTAATGGGCCGGGCTCATTATTACCCCCAAATGGTGACGTGGGTATCGATGGGATGATCAGTGTGATCGGGCATGAACTTGCGGAGCTGGCTTCTAACCCGTTGGTGAATGCTTGGTATGCGGGTGAAGACCCGACTGCCCCAACTGAGATTGGGGATTTGTGTGAAGGGTTATATGGGTCTGGTGGTGGTGGTGGGTATATTGGCCAGATTATGAAAGATGGGTCGGGTCGGAGTTTTAATATGAATGGGAGAAAAGGGAGGAAATTTTTGGTGCAGTGGATTTGGAGCCCTGTTTTGAAAGCTTGTATTGGGCCTAATGCTTTGGATTAGTCGTATGTTGTTTTTTAGAGCTTGGATAATGTTGTTTCAAAATTTCCGAGGGGAAGAAATGCGTACAATGAATATTGGGGGACCTGGGATGATATTTGCTCTTTTTTTTGTTTCTTCTTTAAAATTTATTTATTATAAAATAAAGGGTAAATTACACAAATGATACCTGAGGTTTGTTCGAAACTACACTGGTCATACCTACAATTTAAAAATTACGCGAGACATACCCATCGTTGTCAAAAACTTACATTGACCATACCTATCGCTGACGGTCGTCTATTTGGCCGTTAATTCAAGTCACGTGCCGTGCATGTGAGGTATCAAAACCGTAATTTCGTGCATACTTCAGGTATTATTCTTGTAATTCACCCTAAAAATAATTATTAACAATTTAAAGTTTTATTTATACTTGAGTTATTAAGTTGGATAGATATGAAATTTATTATGAGAAAATAGTTTTCTTTTTTTCAATGAAAATTATATCAAGAAAAATGGTTGATACAATAATGCATTTATAATAATATATATTATTATTATTTTGTTATATGTGTATAGTGAATTAAACAAGGATTAGAACCATGAAAACCACTATAATTTTTACTTTAATTATTTTTATTATTATTTTATTTTATTTATTTAATAATTTATTCTTGTTAATAGAAACCTATTTAAAAAAATACAAAAAAAATAATTAAAAAAACAATATAATTTTTTCGTATGGTTTGATGACATCCCCCTCAGATTAGAGGGTAAAGCAAAGTCGAAGACTCGTCACGGTTTTAGAATATAATTTCACCTCAGATTAGCAATCTGTAGCATTTTGGATTTGAAGTTCCAGGGTTAGTCGTTAGTCTGAGCTTAGAATTTCCAAGCCTTAACCTGTATCATTTGATCACGTTTTTTCATAAATTTTTTATTTTTTTATTTTGAAATAGGTTTTTTTTTAAAAATAAATATATATATGTGAATTTTAATATAGAATATCTACCCATTTTAATAAATGAAATATAAATATAAATATCTTAAAAAAAAATTATTATATATATATATATATAATATATATATATATATATATATATATATATATATATATATATATATATATATATATATATATATATATATATATAATATATATATATATATATATATATATATATATATATATATATATATATATATATATATATATATATATATATATATATATATATATATATATATATATATATATATATATATATATATATATATATATATATATATATATATATATATATATATATATATATATATATATATATATATATATATATATATATATATATATATATATATATATATATATATATATATATATATATATATATATAAGACATTAAAGGGGGGCTCCCCATGGACCTGCCATGTGGGAGGCTCCCCAAAGAGTTGCCCCTCCTTTTTGTTAGAGTGGGGCTTCTCTTTGGGGAGCTCCTTTTATTTTTTGTTTTTTATTTGTATTTGTTTCAACAAATAAAAATAACAATAATATATATATAATATAATACATTATATAAACATAAAAAACACACTAAACATTTTATTTAAAATAAAAGACACACATTACATGCTAATTAATTATAAAAAACTAATACTAGTTAACATGAAAACATAAAACTACTCATCGTCGTCACTAACGTATTCATTTAGGTTGTCATCGCTATCGTATTCGGGCTGTGCAGCCACACGTGCCCTGTTCGCCCATACATGATCAACCAAATCCGCTTTCAGCATATAGTACACGTGCCCTGTTCGCCCATACATGATCAACCAAATCCGCTTTCAGCATATTGTGTACTTCCCTGTTTCGAACCGCTGCCCCATTTGCAATTCGTTCTTCAATCGGCGTTTGTTGCATCCAATATGCCGGGTCCAACGTGTGGTCATTCGGGTTAAAGTCTTGGCAGAAAGCTTTGTCTTCGTCCTGTAAGATCATGTTATGCAAGATTACACAAGCATATACCACATCAATCATGGTCTCCTTTTTCCAATATCGTGCCGGATAACGTATAACATGCTATCTTTTTTTTAGCACACCGAACGCCCTCTCAATAGACTTGCGCGCTGACTCCTGCTTACCCTTAAAAAATTGCCTTTTTTCATCAATGGGGTCGGTGAAAGTCTTCACAAACGTTGTGTATTCCGGATAGATACCGTCTGTCAAGTAGTATCCATTCTTGTAAAAGTTTCCGTTTGCGAAAAAGAAACCTAATAAACAAATAAGTAATATAAAAAACAAAATATAAACATATAAGTTAAAAAATAAAAAACATACTTGTAGGCGCTAATCCGGATATGATCCCCTCTAGAACGGGTGATGACTCGAATACGTTGATGTCGTTGTTTGATCCTTGTTTTCCAAAGTAGGCGTGCCAAATCCATAAATCTCCGACATTTCCAAATACTCGTGAAAAGGTCACCAGTCTGCCCGGTTGCTAGCTGTCGAAGTGCGGATGTACACTTTTGTATGGGGCTGAAACCTAACTTTCCCGCACCGTCATATCTTTGTTGAAAATATGTATATTCCGCCTCCATATCACCGGTGATCTTTAAAAACAAACGCTTCGACACCGAAAACGTCGTCTAAATTGTCTTGGATTATACGTCGGGTGCTCTGAAAAATAATGACGCATCAATCTTTCATTTGCTTCAACCCGCTTACGAACAAGCGTCGTCCTTCGAAAGAAGCCCGGTTGCCGAACCGGGGCCGTCACCGCCTCTTGTCCAACTCGCATTGCGAGATTAACGGCCATAATCGCAACAGTCTCGACTGCGTCATCGTATTCATCGGAACCGGAACTAGTTGTAGATTCATCTTGACTAGCGGGAGCAACCGACGATGCGGAAGACATACTTTGATTTTTTTTTTAAAAATCAGATTTTTTAAGAGAAAAATGGAGAGTGTGTGGTTTAGTTTTAGTAAAAATGAAATGATATTGGGGTTTATATATAAGAAAAGTTGGGGAAAAAAAATTAAAAAAATTTGAAGGGGTCAAAGTAGCCGTTTAACGGCTATATTTGTATTGGGAGAAGAAAAAATTGGGGCGGAGGATGTTTACCGCGTGGAGCTTTTTTTGGTCATTGCCGCCCCTCAGGGCAATGTGGCGGGCGGCGTTGGGGCGACAGGGGGCGACGTCGGGCACATTACCGCCTCACTCCGAACAGTCTAATAATTGAGATATCTTTGTAGTTGTTTCTGGAATTTTTTTCTACCATCCTAAATTTTTTTCTTCAATGATAAGAGAGCCCTTTGGAAGCACCCATTAGACTAAGAGGAGTGGAGCATTAAGGGGGTGTTTGGTTCGCGGAATTCACGGGAATTCCTAGGAATTGGAATCTGAATTCCATACATTACCTTGTTTGGTTGGACTAAATGATGGAATTGGAATTTAAAACTTTCCTCCAAATTCCTTAAAATAAAGAATTCATAATTCCTTCACAAAACCTATGGAAAGTTTTAGATTCCAATGGAATTGAACAATTTGAACAAAAAAGCCCCACAAGTATAAAAACATATTTCTTCTTGAGCTGCCAATGTCCATTGCTATGCCGCCACCAACCACCGCCACCAATTGCCTGACCCAATAATGAAGTCCCTCCCTGCCGCCATGGCAGCCACCACTGATGGTTAAAACCGGCCATTCACCACCATTTATGTTGGACCAGAAACAACACCCTACCCACTGACTACTACCGTTCATCATTGACTAAATACCACCGAACCACAGCCACCACAAACAACCAACAAGCACCGCGAACGGCCACCACCAACAACCACCGAACCAAGTACCTCCCTCAAGTTGTTGTACGTTTTTCTTTTCTTTTTTTTTTGTTTGATGGACATGGGTTTTCTAATAAAAATGAGATTCTTTTGAAAGAAAATGGAGAAAGATGTTGTGTAAAAAGTGGGAGAAAAGATGTTGTGTAAAAAGTGTTGCAGGTGATGAGACGTGAGAGAGAAAGGGGTAGATGTGAGGAAGTGAATTATTGGTGGAGTATAGTTATACATATATGAGGATAATATATTTATGGGTAATGTTGTCATTTAACATGATTTACTAGTTAATTCCTTCAACAAAATTCCATTGAATTCCACCAACCAAACATAAAATATATTTTAAAACTTTCAAATTTCAATTTCTTCAAATTCTAATTCCTTTAACAAATTTCAATTCCTTTAAAAACATTCTGTGAACCAAACTGCCCCTAAGGGAATGCCCCTCCTTCACTCCTTGCATGACACGTGTCTAAGACTAATCATAAGGGGCATTCCCCCCATTCCTTTGGGGTGGAAGAATGCCCCAAGGCATTCCTTTTTTTTTATTTTTTTAAAAATAATTGTTATATGTATTATTTATATTATATATATTATTATTTATATTATATTATATATATAGAATAAAGTTAATATATATATATATATATATATATATATATATATATATATATATATATATATATATATATATATATATATATATATATATATATATATATATATATATATATATATATATATATATATATATATATATATATATATATATATATATATATATATATATATATATATATATATATATATATATATATATATATATATATATATATATATATATATATATATATATATATATATATATATATATATATATATATATATATATATATATATATATATATATATATATATATATATATATATATATATATATATATATATATATATATATATATATATATATATATATATATATATATATATATATATATATATATATATATATATATATATATATATATATATATATATATATATATATATATATATATATATATATATATATATATATATATATATATATATATATATATATATATATATATATATATATATATATATATATATATATATATATATATATATATATATATATATATATATATATATATATATATATATATATATATATATATATATATATATATATATATATATATATATATATATATATATATATATATATATATATATATATATATATATATATATATATATATATATATATATATATATATATATATATATATATATATATATATATATATATATATATATATATATATATATATATATATAAATTTCAATTCCTTTAAAAACATTCTGTGAACCAAACTGCCCCTAAGGGAATGCCCCTCCTCCACTCCTTGCATGACACGTGTCTAAGACTAATCATAAGGGGCATTCCCCCCATTCCTTTGGGGTGGAAGAATGCCCCAAGGCATTCCTTTTTTTATTATTTTAAAAAATAATTGTTATATGTATTATTTATATTATATATATTATTTATATATAGAATAAAGTTTAAACTTTGTAAATAAAAGTTAACTTCATTAAAACTAGTTACTAAAAATTAAAACTAAAAATACAATAAAAATTTAAACTAAAAGTACTTAATAAAAATTAAAAAAACTAAAAGTAGACAATAAAACATACTAAAACTAGTTTTACTCATATCCATATTCGGCGCGAATTCTAGCCTTTTCCTCCTCCAAAACAAGTCGCTCGCTCGGTGGGAGATGAGACAAGTCCCTAGCCAAGAAATTCATATCTTTGCTTCGTTGTTTTTTTGTCTTGAGTTGAAGCTTCTTCAATTCGATCTCTTGGCGTTGCTTGCCCACTTCTTGCAAATTCCGCATCTCCACCGCTATGTTATACGCCTCATCATCCACCGCCTTGCCCTTAGACCGTGAGGACCCCGCACGTGCGGCTTTTTTAGCCGTATCTCTCCCCACCGGACGGCTTAACCTAGACGGTTGAGGCTCCTGTTCCTCCTCCTCCGTATCATTAAGGTCGAATGCAACCCTCGCAGATGACCCCACACTTTGTTGACCCGAACTAGATGAGGTCTTTGACCTTTTTGAACTCGGCCCACGTGAATTTTGACCCGTTGACTTTACGTGTAATATGACTAACAATTTAAGTTAATGAATTAATTGGGTCGTTTTGTGAGATAAATGACAATGTAGTATATTCGGGTCGATAATATGTGTTGGTCGGTACTTAAATGTGTAACAAATTGTGTTGTGGCTTGTGAAGGGAAACGGGTCGGCCCGTGGGTAGCCCATGACCCACCAGCCCCAAGACCCATTTCCCCCCCCCCTTATCCTTTCCTTCCTCATTCTCATTTCTATCTATCTATCTATTTCTCTCTTTCTCTCAAAAGCAAAGCAAAAGACCCATTTCAATCTTCTTCACCATTTCTTGCATCAAACTAGTAGTGGATCGATTATAACACTAAAATCATCACCATCTATACCACATTATCGCCATATCGAAGAATCAAAGGTGGAAATCTTGCATTTTAACCATTTTGACCTAATTTCGGGTTTTAGCTCAAAGAGAAGTTTTGGTAAGTCAAATTCATCCCATTTACTTCTATTTATGCTTGTTCATGTGTTTCTAGTTGATTTGATGTGGTTACAAGTCTTTAAAATGGTAAAATGGAAATTAGGGTTAATTTAGGGTTTAAACTAGGGTTTGAAGGTTTTGGGAGTGATTTTGATGTTTTGGTCGAAATTATGGTTTGGGTTATGTGTGTTTATGTTTAATGATGCTTAGTTATACTTCAAATCAAGTTAAAAGTTCATACAAATCGATTTGGAGGTCGTTGGATCGTTTTCGGGTGTGTTTGGGTCGTTTTGCTGCACTTGCAGCTGCTGGTTCTGAATCTGCAGGTTGTCCCACTGCGGCGCAGTGGGAGGGCATAGTCCCCACTGCGGCGCAGTGGGAGCATGTCCCCACTGCGGCGCAGTGGGGCTAGTCCCACTGCGGCGCAGTGGGATGGGGCTTCACTGCGGCGCAGTGGATACTTTCGGGGAAATTTTGCGCGTCAGTTTTAAAACGTTAATAACTTTTGATCCGTAAGTCCAAATAAGTCGTATGACCTATCGTTAGAATCGTGAGAGAGTCTAGTTTCTAGTAGTAACACTCTTTTTGTATGAATCTTTTGTCATTTCTAAAAAGGTCGAGTCGAATGCGTCGTGTTCCTACTCGTTTAAATTGTAAAGGCGTTTAGGGTTAGTGACTTGACCTAATTGTGCTAAACCAACTTGTTTATGATTGTAGAGTTGACATTACGGTATTATGATGTATAATTATAGGTTGTGGACGTGTGGATCCTGTTACTCGTTTGTAATCTTATTCTAGCTTCTTTGCCGGCAAGGTGAGTTTCGTATCTCCCTACTCGCTTGAGATTCGGGCTGAAAAGTGTAAACCTTGCTTGTTTACTTGCAATTATTGATTCATTGATTTATGGTCTTAGTTGTTAGACTTATGTGATGGTTCCTTTCGTTTGATTGGTTAAATTGGTTCTAGTATTGAATTGCTGAGACGATTATCATGTTTGAATGACTTAGTTTATATTTGTTAAGTATCTAGTAATATTAGGATAGACGTACATACATGAAAGTCGGTTATGCCTTCATTGGGTTTTAGATGTGGTGGGAAGGCTGCGGGTGACCCTATATATAAGCATCTGGGACTCGAAGGAAGCAGAATCCTCTGAAGTATATGTACGTATAGTTGGTTTGAATTGTGGTTAGTGGCTTATGTTTGTCGAATGTTGATTATTGGGTTATGATTGACGATTATTGATTATTAGTTTATGGTTCATCATATGTTGATTGACTTGGTTTATGTTTTGATTAAGTATTAATGGCTGATGTTGATGAATGGTGATTATCGGTTTATGATTGACGATTATTGATTGATGGCTCAGGTTTGGCGAATATTGATTATTGATTCATATTCATCGTATATCGATTGTTGGTTTACGATTTATGCATTTACATTTGATTGTAAGCATTGCATACATTGTTGATGACCCTCGGCAGGGGATTGCCGACATCCTGGTGTATAGATGTATGCACCCATTTGGATGTAGAACGTGACCCCGAGTATATAGACATATATATCTCGATGATTTTGAGATACAGCCTTGTTCATGGTAATGACAGAAGGGTATCGTTGCATAGGTGACTGGAGATCACGCATAGGATAGGCATGTTTGCTTATTCATGCATTTGGCACTTATATTGATTCGCATATCATTTGTGCATTCTCATTCACACATTTACTTGTCTTGTGTAATCTTGATGTTGGGCGATGTTGTGTTATGTAGAGGCTCGCTGTAAGTCATGTCTAGCCTCTATTCTTATATGGTGATTATTGATGTTGGTTCTTTACGAACCATTACTACGAACTCACCAACCTTGTGTTGACTATGCTTAGTACACTCAGGTATTCAGGATCCAGGACGTGGAGTTTAGTTGCCTTGCTTGCTGTAAACCCGGACTATGGACCTCATGGATCAAGGATTCATTGGCCTGCCCTTTTGCATTATACTTAGGATCGTTTGCCATCTTTGGATGTTATTATGTTAACTTTGATGGCTATTTGCTCCTGTTGTATTTTGTTACTTGCTTCGTTATGTTTTGGATTCACCGAATCTTTAATTGCATTTAGTTGGTTCTATTGAAATTCCACCTTGCGCTATATGATTTCCGTGATATTCCGAGTCTCGGCTTGGGGTGTTACAACCTATTTGAGATTCGGGCTGAAAAGTGTAAACCTTGGGTGTTTACTTACGTTGTTGATTGATTGATTGATTTGGGTTAAATGTTGGTTTGATGAGACGGTTTATCACGCTTGATTGACTTGGTTTATGTTTGCTAAGTAATTCATTAATATTAGGATAGACGTACATACATGGAAGTCGGTTATGCCTTCATTGGGTTTTAGATGTGGTGGGAAGGTTGCGGGTGACCCTATATATAAGCATCTGAGACTCGAAGAAGGGATAATCCTCTTAAGTGTATGTACGTGTAGGTGGTTTAAATTGTGATTATTGGTTTATGATTGACGAATATTGATTGTTGGTTCATGACAGACAATTTGTGATTGATGCATATACGATTGATTGAAAGCATGCATACGTAGTACATAATCCCTCGGTTGAGGACTCAAACATCCTAGTGTATAGATGTATACACTTATCCATGAGATGTTGGTGACATGACATCCGAGTATATAGACATATATATCTCGATGATTTTGAGATACAGCCTTGTTTATTGTGATGACAGGCGGGTATCGTTGCATAGGTGACTTGAGTTCACGCATAAGATAGGCATGTTGGCTTATTTATGCATTTGGCACTTGCATTGATACTTTTATCATTTGTACATTCCTGTTACACGCTTACTTACTTTGCGTAATCTTGATTGTTGGACGTTATTGTGTTACTTAGAGGCTCACTGTAAGTCATGTCTAGCCTCTACTCGTACATTGTGATTATTGACGCTGGTTCTTATGGAACCATTACTACGAACTCACCAACCTTGTGTTGACTATGCTTAGTACACTTTTCAGGTAATCAGGTTATCCCCGAACGTGGAGTTTAGTTGCTTGCTTGCTGTAAACCCGGACTATGGACTTATGGATCAAGGATTCATCGGCCTTGCCCTTTTGCATTATACTTAGGATCGTTTGCCATCTTTGGATGTTATTCTGTTAACTTTGATGGCTATTTGCTCCTTTTGTATTTTGTTACTTGCTTCGTTATGTTTTGGATTCACCGAATCTTTAATTGCATTTAGTTGGTTCTATTGAAATTCCACCTTGCGCTATATGATTTCCGTGATATTCCGAGTCTCGGCTTGGGGTGTTACAGAATTAATCACAAGAATTTGAAATATATTTATAGTTCCTTGAACAATATTATGGCCTAAAAATCTTATTTCTGTTTGAAATAAACTTATCTTAGTAGGTGATACAACTAATCCATTTTTATGAATAATATTATAAAAAGCATTTAAGTGTTTAAAATGTTGTTCTATAGAGTTTGAAAATATTAAAACATCATCAATATATACTATAGCATAATTTCCTAATGGTATGATAATATCATTCATAATATTTTGAAATTTCGATGGAGCATTTTTTAATCCACAAGGCATTACATTCCATTCGTAATGTCCAAAAGGTACATTAAAACCTGTCTTATACTTATCTTTTTCACCAATTTGAATTTGCCAAAAACCTGATTTCATATCAAATTTTAAAAATATCTTAGCATCATAAATCTTTTTTAATAAATCTCTTTTATTAGGTATAGGATATCTAATCCATTCTAATACTTTGTTTAAAGGCTTATAATTGATTACTAATCTGGGTGCTCCTCTTTCAATTTCAGCACTATTTTGAACATAGAAGGCTGAGCAAGACCAAGGGGATTTAGATGGCCTAATTAATTTTTTATCTAATAATTCTTGTATTTCCTTTTTGCAATAAGTTTCTAATTCTTGAGACATATGATTG
>CM067171.1:119653405-119744425 GCA_034093135.1 Erigeron breviscapus | reverse complement strand
TAAATTTTCCTCATTACCTTATTTCTCGATTTTAAATGTAAGATAAAACAAAGTTGACATTCATGTGATCAATGTTAATAAACATTCCTTTGCACATTTAACAAACATGCAAACTTATCGCATTTTAATAATATGTTTATAAAAACTACTTAAAATCAAGTTTTTACGATTTTGTTGTGCATGCAAAACATCAAATAAATAAGCAATTTTTCAGAACTAAAATTCAAATCCACACTTCCACGTCTATGAACAATGGGGTTAATTAAAATATTACAAATAATATAATACCGAATAATAAAGATACGAAACAATAGTTATTTCCACCTGTAATAGTTGATCACTAACACTGATCTGCACGAATACAACTCCTGTCCTTAAAGGAAATTACGCGCCCTAACGGCTGTAAGCTTCAGCGTAAAAACCCCAGGATTTAATGCAGAATACTGTTTATTTCTACAGCTAAGAAATAAGCAATAAACGCAAAGTGATTACTTGGAAACAAGAATTGTGCAAACTCAATATTTGCAGATTATAGTGAGGAGGAGAAGATGTATTTGTTGTGTATTTTGCCCTTTCCTCATGAGTCCTATTTATAGTGGCTACACCAAGGGATAATGGTTGCCAAACAAAGGTCCCATGCATGAGTCATAATACACCAAGTGATAATGGTTGCCAAACAAAGGTCCCATGCATGAGTCATAATACACCAAGTGATAATGGTTGCCAAACAAAGGTCTCATGCATGAGTCATAATACACCATATAGTGGGTTTGGTAACCAACAAAACATGCCAACTTGCATAATTTACTTCCTACACATGTAAATTTCCAACAATCCCCCACCAAGTTGGAATGTTTCCTTTCATTCAGACAGATAATGTTACATAGGTGTCACGAAGATTAAACCCGTTTAATGTTGATAAACAAGAAAAAATCGATTCAATGGTATCCTTTGGATTTAAACCAAGAAGCTGTTGACCCATTCGGTTTACCCCCATACATCACCTGTCATCTTTGCGTTCTCACTGAGCGCGAATATGGCCATGCGCTATAAATCCTTTTCATGACCCTCTAGAAGATAAACCACTTATCTTCATTTGAGGCGGCACCACCTCTAGATCAGATAGGCAAAGTTTCACAACATCTTCATTGCTTAGATGTCTCCATAAACTTTGTTAAGAGTCGTAGCTCAACCTTTTCTCGGCAATGACGTACTATCATTTACCTCACATGGATCTATCAAAATTGATAGTACCTTCTATCAAATAATGACTTCCTTGTTACCCTTTAAACTTGTGAATTAGGAGCACTAAAACCAAGTTGGGTTTCCATCACCAATGATTCTATTGTGATTTAAGACCCATGTCTCTCATGGTAGTTACTACCAAATCTCTTGTCAGAGGTTTGGTAAGAGGATCTGCCAAGTTCCTACTTGTCTTTACATAGACAACTTTGATGGTACCATTCTCAATTTGTTGTCTCACAAAATTGTGTCGGAGTCCGATATGTCTTGATTTTCCATTATACACTGCGTTGTATACTTTGGACAGTGTGGCCTCACTGTCACAATATATGGGAATTGACGATATCGGGATATCCCACAACTGGATATCCATAAGTAGATCTCTAATCCACTCTGCCTCCTTGCTTGCAGCAACTAAAGCAATAAACTCGGCCACCATCGTCGAGTGACCTATACATGTCTGTTTCTTGCTCATCCAAGAAATCGCTCCTCCAACTAGAGTATAAATCCACCCACTCTTAGATTTAGAGTCACTAGTGTGATGAATCCAGCTAGCATCAGAATACCCTTCTAGTATTCTAGGAGAAGACGTGCATGTTAATTCTAGTGTGGTTGTTCTCTTCAAATAACCAAGTACCCTTCCAACTGCCTTCCAGTGCTCAATATCTGGATTAACATTATACTGATTGAGTTTCCTTACAGCAAAAGCAATGTCAGGGTGAGTACAATGTGTAGCATACATCATGCTACCAATAGCACTTGCATACTCTAGTTGAGCCACTGCTCTTCCAGAGTTCACTTTTAGTTTTACACTTGTATCAAAAGGAGTGTTATACTCTTTAAAATTCAAGTGTTGAAACTTAGTCAATACTTTCTCTATGTAATGAGATTGACATAAAGAAATTTGACTTCCGTCTCTTTTCACTTTAATACCAAGTATGGTATCTATCTCTCCGAGATCTTTCATCTTAAAGTTCGAGGATATGTTAGGACCAGTTCACCTGGTAAACTGGCCAGTCTCCAGTTGCACCTGGAGACCCAGTTAAACTGTCCAGTCTCCAGTTGTATCTAGAGACCTTAATTATTTGTCGAGAAATATATTGAATTCCAGTTGCACCGTACAGTTAACGCAACTGAAGACTTCCTCCAGTTGAGAACTGACCAAGTTGAAGAAGCATTCCAGTTGAAGTCGAAGACAACAAATGGAAGATAGAGAATGGCAATGGCAGCGAAGCCCAGTTGGCATTCTAGTCAGTTACAAACTGGAGACCATCAGTGGAAAGCCCTTACAAAGCTTTACACTGATTACGAGGAATTGACTTGTATGCTTTATGTACCTTTACCCGGATAATAAGCCTTATCTTATTATTTAAGTATTAAAAGGTACATAAAGGTGGTTATGTAAAGTCACTTTAACATGCGACTTTACACTGCCTTTTAAGGAGTTAAATGTTATTCCTTAAATGCTCCCAACCACATTTGTACGGCTAAAGTTAACATCCCAATGTTAACTTTGCCTATAAATACAAGTCATTGCACCACCAAGAATATCAAGTTATTTCACAAAGACGAATAACTTCACACTTTGCAAACCTGCAATATTCTTGGTGAACTTGTGCAATATTCTCTCAATCGCTAAAAGGAACATTTCACAACTTTAAGTGTTTCGATTGTCTTGAGAAATTCCGAGTGTAGATCAATTGTATTTCATAGGTTGTTAGGATATTTACATTCGTGTATTATGTTGGTTCCGCATCAACCTTGTAATTTGTTTAACTTCAATAAATAAATTACACATTGAAAAATACATATTGTCTCATCAAGATATCTTACAAGTTATTTGTATTATTGCATTGTTCTTTACTTATTGTCATTTATATAAGTAATCTATCTAGAACTTGGTATATACACACTACAACTGGTCGTCTCCAGTTCAGTGCATATATTGCAAAGTAACTCCACCATCGACATAGAGGTGTCTTTAGTAGTACCATCTAACGAGTTGGGACTTACAAGTGGTATCAGAGCAGAAGGCTAATAAACTTGCCTAGATCTGCTAAGATGAACACTACTGAAGGTGGAGATGGTTCTGGTTCAGGTGAAAACCCCTTGAATAATAACGCACAACCTTTTCAAAATGTTAACACCAATCCTCCTCCTCCTTCTACCCCAAACCACGTCCATGTACACTACTCTAACACTCCTGTTCCCAAATTCGATGGAAACAGTGAGACTTTCTGTACATTGAAGGCTAGAATGCTTTTGCATTTTGGTGGTATTGAGAGGTATATGTTGAAAATCCTTAAGGATGGACCATATATACCCATGTCTCTTGGGGTTAGTCCTCTTCTTGATCCTACTGGAAGAAGAGGTTCTAGAGAAAAGCCTGAAGACCATTGGTCTGATGAGGATCGTAGACTTGTTGATCTGGACACCAGACTCAAGAACATGATCCTTGGGGCTGTTCCTGAAGATCTAATTCCAACACTTGTGTTGTTCCCCAGTGCAAAATCTATGTGGGATGAATTAGTTATTCAGTTTGAAGGAGGTGATGATACTATTGTCACTAGAAAGGTTGCCTTGAACAAGAAGTATGAATCCTTCTTTGCCTTGCCCAATGAAAGTCTAACTGGTACATACACCAGATTTTCTAGCCTCATTAATCAGCTGAGAGGCTTGGGTGTAGAGAAGGATAAGGATATTCTTCTTGAGAAGTTTTGTGATATTCTTCCTTCCAAATGGGAAAACATGGTTCTTGTCTTGAGACAAGGTAAAACCTTGCACACCCATACTCTTGCATCGCTCTATGGAGCCTTCAGATTCACTAAAGATAATAATGCTGCAAGACTGGTGGCTGAGCAAGATGCCATGAACCATGCCCAGAGTCCCAAGGTTGCTAGTGTAACTGAGCGACCTTGTGCTGCTTTAATGTCTGCAGAGAGTGTCCAGGTACACTCGATGAAGGAGATGTTAAACAGTTTCTTGAACTCTGGACTGACCACTGAAAACAGTGATGGTTGTAATGAAACTGACGATGATGATCTGGTCGCCATGATTGCTAAAACCTTTAACAGGTTTAAGCATAAATCCAAAAGATTTAATGGCCCCAACAATGCTTCCAGCTCCAGCTCTCTGGATAAGACCAATCTTACATGCTATAAGTGTGGCAAGAAAGGTCATTTTATGAAGGAATGCAGATCTAGTCAGTTGAACAACCAAACTGGCCCCTCTGTCCCCAATTTCAATCAGCCTGATGATAGCTACAAAGCTAAATACAAGAAGCTTAAGGCCCAGATTGCCCTCCTGTCCATGCAAAAGAAAAGGATCAGTGCTTAATGGCACAAACTGAGGGAAAATGGGAGTACTCTGATGACTCATCTGATGATGAAGAAGAGGAAAGGGACATGTGTTTCATGGCCTTGGAAGATCAACAGCAACAACACGTGGTGAAAGAAGATGTCATCTCTGGAAGATGGGTGGACATCATACTGAAGAAGGTATGTGACTATGATAACCAGGTTGACCCTAAACTAAAACTGGACCTGGCTGAATCATTAAGTGGTGACTTAGCATTTGTGGAAACTGTAAGAGCTGATAGTGAAAGATATCTTGACACTATCCTAATTGAACTGAACAATGTTAAACCACAACTAAATGATTTACAAAGTGTCCAGTTGGCTCTCAAGGAGTCAGTTTTAAAGATTGTGGCTTTAGAACTTGATAATCAAAAACTATTTTCTGATCTTGAAAAAGAACAAAAGATTATCAAGTCATGGGTAAAAGCATCTGGCAAAAACTATGATGCATTTTCAAGAACTATCGATGCCCAAAAGAATGCATGGAAATCTGGAGATCTGGAGATGGCAGCTCTCATACCAGATCTTCATGCATTGCCTCCAGCTCTCAAGGTTGAAACACCTTATGATCAACCTGAAGCTGTTGAAACTGAAACCTTTGAGACCACCCCCTTTGAGGTTAAAACTGGAGCCGATCAGGCTAAAGCTCCAGTCAAAAAGGCCACTGGTAACAAGCCTTTACCTCAAAAGTCTAAGGTGCCCAAGACCCGAAAGACTAAAGCTCCAGTTGAACCAAGGTCCAAGGTTCAACTGCCTGAAGAAAATAATATTTTGGTTAATCTGGAAAGTCAACTCCAACTTTTGTCTCGGCAGGTTCAGAGTTGTACTGCCCGGATTAACAATCTGGAAGGAGGTTTATTACCTCCAGTTTTCAAACAAAATATTAAACCACTCCCTTCAATACCTAAACTAAAGAATGTTCCATATGGAACAAAATCTGGTAAAAATAAGGGGAGTAAGTATCAAATACCAATCGTTTTTACTCCTGCACCTGGAGCTGGTAAAAAGGCTCCAGATGCAGCCTCCAGTTCAACACCACAACAATCTACTGTGACTTCTGTAGAGAAGTCCAGCAAACCCATCAAGAAAAGATGGGTTCACAAAAAGAACTAATGATTTTTGTGTGTGTGTAGGGCGATCGAAAGAAGAATATCTGGTATTTGGACAGCGCTGCTGGCCGGACTATGACCGGATGTAAGCCCCTACTGGAAGAGTTCACTGTCCAAGATAGACCGATAGTGACGTTTGGTAACGATCAATCTGGAAAGACTGAAGGATATGGTGTGCTCAATAATGGACAAGTCGAATTCAAAAGAGTTGCATTTGTGAATGGTTTGAAATACAACCTGATCAGTATCAGCCAACTTTGTGATGATGGCTTCAGAGTCTTGTTCGATATTGCTCAAGGCACCATATTTAACAAGTATTGGAAAGTGGTGATGATTGCACCAAGAAAAGGAAATGTGGACATCATGGATATGGAACCAGCTCCAAAAGAGCAATGTTTCTATACCAAAGCTGATGAGGACACCAACTGCCTATGGCATAAAAGATTATCCCATCTTAATTTTAAGAATATCAACAAGTTGTCTCGCAAACAACTGGTTGATGGGATACCTCAAATTTCTTTTAATAAAGAAAAACCATGTCCAGGGTGTGAGATGGGCAAGCAGAAAAGAGCCAGTTTCAAAACTAGGCAAAATTTTAGCATCACTGAACCTCTTCACATGCTACATATGGATCTCTTTGGTCCAGTGAATGTTCAAACTAGAGCTGGAAAGAAGGACACTCTAGTTGTGGTTGATGAATTCACCAGATACTGCTGGGTGGTATTCATCAGATCCAAAAGTGATGCATCTGCTGAAATCATCTCTATCATTAAAAGAATTGAGCTCAAGTATACTCAAAAAGTTTGTCAGTTGCGAAGTGATAATGGTACTGAATTCCAAAATAAGGTACTTGAAACATTTTGCAATGACACTGGCATCTCTCAAAACTTCTCATCAGTTCACTCTCCAGAGCAAAATGGAGTTGTGGAAAGAAAGAATCGTACACTGATTAAAGCCGCCAGAATTATGTTATCTGAATCTGGTCTTCCCACCAATTTTTGGGCTGAGGCAGTTGCAACTGCTTGTCACACCCAAAACCGGTCAGTCTACATCAAGAGACATAAGAAGACTGCCTACCAAGTACTCAGGAATCGTAAACCAAATATTGGATACTTCCATGCATTTGGTTGTCCAGTTTATATACTAAACGATTCCAGTCAGCTTGGAAAGTTTGATGCAAAAGCTGATGAAGGGGTATTTTTAGGCTATTCAGATATTCGTAAGGCCTTTAGAGTTTATAATTATAGGCTCCAAAAGGTTCATGAGACAATTCATGTCACATTCGATGAGTCAACTGAAGCAATCAACAAAAGACCAAGCCTTGATATTACTCCAGTCGTTCCAATCAACTTTGGTGAAACTGACCAAGTTCATCGGCCAGTTGTTTCACCAGAAGATGTTTCCAGTTACAACAAATTGGAACCAGTTAAGAAGAAGAACACCTCCAGTGACACATCATTGTATCCCTCCATCAATTTCAACTTACCACAAGAATTGGTGATTGGATCTGATGTACATGCCACTCCAATATCAGCACCAGTTCAAACATTTACTTCTCCAGTTCTTCATGAAATGCCTTCTAATGAGGAATTTCATGATGCTAACCGAGACCTCATTGACTCTGATGAGGATGTAGAAGTTGTTTGGACTGATCCTTCTCCAGATGCTGCTGCAACTAAAGAAGATCTCCAGGTGACTTGCACTGATATTATAGTTCACCAGCCTAGTCAATACACTAGATGGACTCGAGCCCATCCAATTGAACAGATTGTGGGTGATCCAACTAGTGGGGTTCAGACTAGAAGAGACACCAGTGAGCAATGCTTAAACGTCACCTTCTTATCTTTATTTGAACCAAAGAAGATTGACGAGGCTATGGCAGACCCAAGCTGGGTGGAAGCTATGCAAGAAGAGCTCCTCCAGTTTGAAAGGAACAATGTTTGGGAGCTTGTTCCTTGTCCACCAGGGTTAAAGAAAGAACCTATTGGTACTAGATGGGTCTACCGAAACAAAATGGATGAAGATGGCCATGTTGTAAGAAACAAGGCCAGACTAGTTGCCCAGGGTTATTGTCAAGCAGAGGGCGTTGACTTTGATGAAACTTTTGCTCCAGTTGCAAGACTTGAAGCCATCAGAATATTTCTGGCTTATGCACCCCATATGCAGTTCAAGGTCTTCCAGATGGATGTCAAAACTACGTTCCTTAATGGAACATTGGAAGAAGAAGTATATGTTAAGCAGACTCCAGGTTTCATCGATGAGAAGCATCCTCATTGGGTTTATAGATTGAACAACGCATTGTATGGTCTAAGACAAGCCCCAAGAGCCTGGTATGATACTCTAACTAAACATCTTCTTAAAAATGGCTTTCAAAGAGGTGCAATAGATAATACCTTATTCATCTTGAAAGAAAGAGGTAATATCTTATTGGTCAAAATTTATGTTGATGACATTATATTTGGTTCAACTGATGATGCAATGTGTAAAAAGTTTTCTAAAATCATGTCATCTGAGTATGAGATGAGTTTAATGGGTGAATTAGCATTTTTCTTAGGTCTTCAAATTAAGCAAACTAGAAATGAAATTTCATAAACCAAGGAAAATATGTCAGAGATTTGTTAAGAAAATACAAATATGATTCAATCCCATAAAAAAACACACCTATTGCAGCACCATTAAATTTGGACTCGGACCCAACTGGAAAACCAGTTAACATAACTTACTATCGTGGTATGGTTGGTTCACTGATGTATTTAACTTCCAGTCGACCAGATATAATGTTTGCAACATGTTTATTTGCCAGGTTTCAGGCTAACCCTAAAGAATCACATTTGCACGCTGTAAATCGTATCTTTAGATACCTGAAAGGGTGTCCTAATCTTGGCCTTTGGTACCCCAAAGGTTCAGGATTAGATCTAATGGGTAATTCAGATTCTGATCATGCAGGTTGTAAGATAGATAGAAAATCAACAACTGGTGGTTGTCATTTCCTTGGAGGAAAACTGGTAAGTTGGACCAGTAAGAAGCAGACTTCAGTCTCTATGTCCACTGCTGAGGCAGAGTACATTTCTGCGGCCAGTTGTTGTGCCCAGATTCTCTGGATCAAGAACCAGTTACTAGATTTTGGTCAAAAGTATACAAGGACCCCAATCTTTTGTGACAACACCAGTGCAATTGCTATATCTCACAACCCAGTGATGCACTCCAAAACAAAGCATATTGACATCAGGTATCATTTTATTCGTGATCATGTTATGAAAGGAGACATTGAATTACATTTCATCCACACTGACAAACAGTTAGCTGATGTTTTTACAAAACCTCTCGATGAGAAAACCTTTAAACATCTCATCAGCGAACTGGGAATGTTAAATCCTTGAAACTGGAGATTTCTTTGTTATTGAACGTGTCAGTGACACTGATGAAGTTCTCCAGTTAAGGAGGTCCAGATAATCTTTGCTCGCCAGGCTATCGAACGCCTTTGTGATACTATCCTGGCACTAATTGATTTCTGGATCATCATTTTAGGGGGAAAGACTCAAAAATAATTTTCTGACTAAAATTCGTTTTTGTTTGAAAATGGCAACTGGAGAACTCTTCAGTTGGAAACTGGTACTGGACTGATCCTCTAGTGACCAGGTTCAGTCTTGTCTTATTTTTTATAACATTAGAAATACTTGGTCAATATTTGTGACACGTAGCATTTAATGCTGACATGGAAGCATTTAATGTTTACATGGCAAATTATGATTTTATTTCAAAATTCAAACTTCTTTTGTTAAGATAAGCCGTCGTAGCATTTAATGCAGACATGGAAGCATTTAATGTTTACATGGCAAATTATGATTTTATTTCAAAATTCAAACTTCTTTTGTTAAAATATCTACAAAGTTGTTTTGGTTAAATAAAATATAATTTTTGTATTTCATTGGGATCATGAATCCCTTATAAATACCCTTATTTACTCCGAACTCATTTACTTCCTTCTACATTCTTTCATTTACTTCCCAATCATCAAAATTGCTTCATTTCTCTCTCTGCTTCACAAATCAACAACCCTAATTCCCAAATTTCAA
Source organism: Erigeron breviscapus (assembly GCA_034093135.1). NCBI lineage: Eukaryota > Viridiplantae > Streptophyta > Magnoliopsida > Asterales > Asteraceae > Erigeron > Erigeron breviscapus. The sequence goes on along the minus strand of CM067171.1, from coordinate 119,734,642 downwards.
TTTGATTTTCCAATGGCACCTAGATCATCCCGTTCAAGAGATGTAAATCTCTTGACTGTTCCATATGCTCCTTCACCAGATGTCAAACCGGCATCTGGTGCTCCTAGTAATGCTTCGGTCATCAAACTCAATCCTAATAATCTGATGGCAAGCTTACAAGGATCTCAAGGGTCCAATACCCTTATTGGTAGAATCCAAAATTTTTTGAAGGATTCTCCAATATGACCCTCATTCTCTCTAAACCCACGCAAGTTGTTTCACAACTACTTGTGTGAGTTTTGGTACACTGCCACTCTTTCTTCCGATTGTTCCTCCATCAGTTTCACTGTATCCCCTTCTCAAGGTTTCTCTCTCTCTGTTTTAAACAAATTCTGGGCAGAGAAGCATACTTAAGTACAGATTCACCGTACACTGCTCCAGATGTGTTGAGGAATTTAGACTCTCTGGTATCTGAAGCTGGAGAGGTCGAAATTCCAGAAAGAATGCAACTGGCATTCGCTAAAACTGATGCACCTATTGAAGGTGAGTCAGAAAGACAATTGGGCGGGCCTCAAAATAATGAGGGACCCTCCAGTTCGTCTAATGTTGTGGTTGAGGATAGAGCAACCATAACTGAAGCAACTCCAATCACATCTATCCCTGGTGAAGATACCTCGGTATCTGATCCTCCAACAGATGCACCCATCCAGGAAACTGGGGAAGGTCATCTGGAGACTGACCTTTCTGGTCAGCCCTCAGTTACATTCATGGATCTGGACATGAATGTTAATGACGAGGAAATCCTTATAGAGACTTCGGATTCTGAAGGAACTACTTCAGACTTGGAGATTTTTGAGGCTTCTGTACAAGCTCAAAACCCTTCATCTCCAGTCTCGCTTCCAGATGCATCAATTTCACTTTCACCATCCCAACAAAATATGCCTACTGATATACCATTCCCAACTTATAACTATATGTCTGGAAACAGACGTATGGCTCCTTCACCAACTGGGCAATTCTCACTTGCTCGAGAAATGCCACACCCACCACCGCCGTTGTTCACACCTGAGCATTCTCAGCATGAACAACACATTGATTTTCCAATCCTTTCTTCTACCACCACTCCTACTATTTCTTCAACTGCTGGTATGACAACTGGGGAGACTTCTCTAAGTTTGCCTCCTCCAGTTGCTCCAGTAGTAACTGTTGTTGGTCTAGTGACACCTTCTCCTTCGTCACTGGACAGTCAAGTTGTCTCTTTGCAAGCCGATCTCCAAAACCTTCTTACTAGGGTGGAGGAGATTCAAAAGACACTTGACAAAAACACCAAGTCTTTCTCCAGATACCACAAGGATCACTTGACCAACATTAAAGTGGTTGATCTGGGGATTAACAAGTTTTCATCAAATGAAGACTTGGTGTTCAACAAGTTAAATGAGTTGGTCACTGGCTGCAACAATCTGGCAACATCTTTGAAGGAAGCCTTTGACCTTACTCAGTCCAAGGTTACAACCTCAATCTCCAACTTGCTGGGAAACACTGTTAGAACATCAGAAGTTGATTTGAAGGAAATTGAGAGGCAGGTGAAGGAATTAGTTGAAAAACCTGGCCTAAATGTGACTGAACTTGGAGAGCAGTTGATGACTTCAGTTGGTCAGAAGATAGAGGATACGCTGGGTGCAAGAGAACAACAACTAATTGAAAGGGTGATGTCTGAGATCACCAAGCTGGCCACTCCTCAGGTTGATCTGGCCCCACTCACCAGTGAGATCAACCAGTTGAGAGGCAGCATTGAAAATTTGAACACCCAGGTATCCCTTCATGCTCAGTCTTTGGATAAACTGACAACTGAAGTGGAAAGTTTGAAGAAGAAGGATGAGGAAGTGAAGGAAAAGGTTGTATCTGGTTTGGATGAAGACTCCAAAATCTTAAATGAATTAAAAACTGGTCAAGAACAGGTTACTGCAAATGTTTTGACCCAGTCAAAGGAGACCAACCATTTGTGGAGGTCTTTCAGGATGATATGTGGGACTTTCAAGGAGTGCAAGGACATGCAAACATAGCAGCCTCTTGACTGGTTGCCATCTCGCCCTTCTGAATGGGAAGTTATTAGGGCAGGTCTAGATGCTGCCAAGGGGGAAAGAAGTGCAGTTCTTGCACCAGTTGCACCTGGAAGAACCCCATCTGAAAGTCAAGCTGGTAGGGAAATGATTGTAGCTGCCAGTACTGAAGCTGGTGAGCAAAGGGTGGATGAATCTGGTGATGTGGGTGATAGGGGGAATGTTTTGGATAAGGGCAAAGGGTTAGCAGTTGATGTATCTGCCCAGCCGGCCACTGATATTCCTATGTTAGAAACTGGCAATGCTGATGTACTTCCTCCAGTGTTAGATAGTGATAGCAGAAGATTGGCTAGACTTGGCAATGATATTATAGAAAGAAAGAAAATGAAACAAAGAAACCAAGTTGAAGCCAGAGCACATCTTGCACAGATCAAACTGCTTGATATGAGTGATGCTAATCTTTTGGGAATCACTAAGGAGGAGTATGCCAGAATTAAGAATGATCCCAGGATAGTTGACCAGTTGAAAGAAATGCTTGATGTTGAACTGGCATACACTATCCTGATGATGAAGCTGAATTCGATGCCAAAAGTTTGAACATATCAGTGGAGAAGGCTAAGGAGAATAGGGCCAGTGGGATTCTAAAAAGAATTGCAAATGTTAAGAAGGTTGTGAAAAAGGTATTGAATCCACCAAGAAGGATTCCTCAACCAAGAAGACCACTGACAAGAGATGCTGACCTTAGCACATTTGTTGAACCAACTGGCGAGGTATCAAATGAAGACATCAAGTTCGCTGTACTGGCTGCTGGTGCTGGGAGTACTAAAATATCAAATGAATCTGAAGCAAGAAGCTATTACTCCCAGATCATGACAACCAGAAGACATAGTGGGACTATAAATGGTGTTAATGTAACAATCAAGCCAGGCACCAAGCACTTTCAAGTTGAAGTTAGTTATACCAAAGGGCCACTGGTTAAAACTGACAATCCTGGTGCAATGCAGTATGGGTTCAGTGAATGGGTGGAAATGGTGAATGTGTTGGATGCAAAGGCACAAAAGAATAGGTTTGAGAAAGCATGGGTGAACTTCTTAAGGGGCAAGATTCAACATAAAGAAAACCTGGAGCAAAAGCTGAATATTGACCCTGAAGACTCACAACCTATCTCTTCAGTGACCAAGAGAAGAAGAACTGGCGAAGGGCCATCTCATTAAGTTCTTTCTTTTCAGTTATCTACTTGTATTTTGTTTTACATTCTGTAACTTGTATAAATTTCATTTCCTTGTATAAATGATGTTACCAGTTTGTAACCACAAGGTAGATAATCGATTAAAATCTAACAAATCTAAAAGAAAAACCTAAGGCATTTATTGATCTATAAAAATGCCTTGGAAAACTTAGATAGATTTAAATCAAACAAGTCCTTCCAGTTCACACTTGTACAGATACAAGAACTGAAAAAGACTTGGCAATATTTCTAGACAAATAGGGGGAATTTGTTAGGACCAGTTCACCTGGTAAACTGGCCAGTCTCCAGTTGCACCTGGAAGAACCCCATCTGAAAGTCAAGCTGGTAGGGAAATGATTGTAGCTGCCAGTACTGAAGCTGGTGAGCAAAGGGTGGATGAATCTGGTGATGTGGGTGATAGGGGGAATGTTTTGGATAAGGGCAAAGGGTTAGCAGTTGATGTATCTGCCCAGCCGGCCACTGATATTCCTATGTTAGAAACTGGCAATGCTGATGTACTTCCTCCAGTGTTAGATAGTGATAGCAGAAGATTGGCTAGACTTGGCAATGATATTATAGAAAGAAAGAAAATGAAACAAAGAAACCAAGTTGAAGCCAGAGCACATCTTGCACAGATCAAACTGCTTGATATGAGTGATGCTAATCTTTTGGGAATCACTAAGGAGGAGTATGCCAGAATTAAGAATGATCCCAGGATAGTTGACCAGTTGAAAGAAATGCTTGATGTTGAACTGGCATACACTATCCTGATGATGAAGCTGAATTCGATGCCAAAAGTTTGAACATATCAGTGGAGAAGGCTAAGGAGAATAGGGCCAGTGGGATTCTAAAAAGAATTGCAAATGTTAAGAAGGTTGTGAAAAAGGTATTGAATCCACCAAGAAGGATTCCTCAACCAAGAAGACCACTGACAAGAGATGCTGACCTTAGCACATTTGTTGAACCAACTGGCGAGGTATCAAATGAAGACATCAAGTTCGCTGTACTGGCTGCTGGTGCTGGGAGTACTAAAATATCAAATGAATCTGAAGCAAGAAGCTATTACTCCCAGATCATGACAACCAGAAGACATAGTGGGACTATAAATGGTGTTAATGTAACAATCAAGCCAGGCACCAAGCACTTTCAAGTTGAAGTTAGTTATACCAAAGGGCCACTGGTTAAAACTGACAATCCTGGTGCAATGCAGTATGGGTTCAGTGAATGGGTGGAAATGGTGAATGTGTTGGATGCAAAGGCACAAAAGAATAGGTTTGAGAAAGCATGGGTGAACTTCTTAAGGGGCAAGATTCAACATAAAGAAAACCTGGAGCAAAAGCTGAATATTGACCCTGAAGACTCACAACCTATCTCTTCAGTGACCAAGAGAAGAAGAACTGGCGAAGGGCCATCTCATTAAGTTCTTTCTTTTCAGTTATCTACTTGTATTTTGTTTTACATTCTGTAACTTGTATAAATTTCATTTCCTTGTATAAATGATGTTACCAGTTTGTAACCACAAGGTAGATAATCGATTAAAATCTAACAAATCTAAAAGAAAAACCTAAGGCATTTATTGATCTATAAAAATGCCTTGGAAAACTTAGATAGATTTAAATCAAACAAGTCCTTCCAGTTCACACTTGTACAGATACAAGAACTGAAAAAGACTTGGCAATATTTCTAGACAAATAGGGGGAATTTGTTAGGACCAGTTCACCTGGTAAACTAGCCAGTCTCTAGTTGCACCTGGAGACCCAGTGAAACTGGAGACCCAGAAGATTTGTCCAGAAATATATTGAAGTCCAGTTGCACCGTACAGTCAACGCAACTGAAGACTTCCTCCAGTTGAGAACTGACCAGTTGAAGAATCATTCCAGTTGAAGTCGAAGACAACAAGTGGAAGATAGAGAATGACAATGGCAGCGAAGCCCATTTGACATTGATTACGAGGAATTGACTTTTGTGCTTTATGTCCTTTTACCCGGATAATAAGACTTATCTTATTATTTAATTACTAAAAGGTACATAAAGCTGGTTGAATAAAGTTGCTTTATCCTGCAACTTTACACTGCATTTTAAGGAATTAAATGCTATTCCTTAAATGCTCTCAACCACATTTGTACGGCCAAAGTTAACATCCCAATGTTAACTTTGCCTATAAATACAAGTCTTTGCACAACAAGAATATTACTTCTTCGAATACACTTAGATAGATTTCACACTTTGCATACCTGCAATATTCTTGGTGAACTTGTGCAATATTCTCTCAATCGTAAAAAGGAACATTTCACAACTTTAAGTGTTTCAATTGTTTAGAGAAATTTCGAGAGTAGATCAATTGTAGTTCATAGGTTGTTAGGATATTTACATTCTTGTATTATCTTGGTTCCGCAACAACCTTGTAATTTATTTAACATCAATAAATAAATTACACTTGAAAATTACATATTGTCTCATCAATTTATTTTACAAGTATTTTGTATTATTGCATTGTTCTTTACTTATTGTCTTTTAAATAAGTAATCTATCTAGAAATTGGTATATACACACTGCAACTGGTCGTCTCCAGTTCAGTGCATATATTGCAAAGTAACTCCACCATCGACATAGAGGTGTCTTCAGTAGTACCATCTATTGAGTTGGGACTTACAAACTTCTTCTTATCTTTATCACCATTATTTCTTTATACATTTGTAAAAATAAGATTTATAACATATTGTTGGAAATTTATATGTGAAAGAAGTAAATTGTGCAAGTTGGCATATTTCTTTGTCCCACATAGGAGGAGAATAATTGTGTGTATGTTTTCTGAGATCTATCTCTATTGTGACGTGAATAGGATATCGAATCTCAAATAAAAATTAAGATATACGGATATATATATCCGGATATATATACCCGTATATATAATAAACATCACTAGCCGCCCATTTAAGTAAAGAAATGAAGTCGGCACACTACATTACATAAGTAGTTAGATACATGTTGGTATTTTGTGATGTTGAATAAAGGAGAAGTTCATTGGTTTGTCCTTTCTCATTATTATATAGCATAATTGATCACTATCAAATTAATGGATTTGTTTTGAAAAGTGATATATAATTCCTTCATGCTATTGAACGAGGATATAAAACAGAAAAAATCAACTTCTCTCCAACTCTTAATATCCGTAGCTTTTAATGATAACAATAGAATCAAAGTGTCAGTTTGATTCTAGGTGATTAACACACACAAAATTCAGCAGCTAACAAATTTCGTGTTTCCAAGTAATCAACTTTGCGTTTATTGTTTATTTCTTAGCTGTAGAAATAAACAGTATTCTGCATTAAATCCTGGGGTTTTACGCTGAAGCTTACAGCCGTTAGAGCGCGTAATTTCCTTTAAGGACAGGTGTTGTATCCGTGCAGATCAGTGTTTGTGATCCAATATTACAGGTGGTAATATATATTGTTTCATATCTTCATTATTCGGTATTATATTATTTGTAATATTTCAATTACCCTCGTGATAATTAATCTGTGTAATTATCATATTGTTTGAAAGCTAACAGTTTTTCAACATGACGGACCACGACCCACCCTCAGACTTTAGAAATGGCTCATCGATTTGCTAAAGTCTCAATTACTATTTAGTAATGTTTAATATTAAATAAATGATTCCAAGAACAATATCTTTTTCATAAATTGTGAACAATGTTTTCATATAAATGTATTTTAAAAACGACAACATTTTGTGTCGTTCAGTATATCTTGTGTTGTGAATCCATGTACGTCATACCCCGTCTAAGGCGGGTCTGATAGATTGGTATCAAAGCATAAGTTATAGTGAACTAGGTTGCAAATTGATGGACCTAGACTATAACCCCATATAGGACAACACCTACATGCATGCATATTTTTACTAATATGAAAATCCTTACTTGATTATACATGCTCAGAATATATATATCTATATATATATATATATGTATATATATATATATATAGTCTATATATATATATATATATATATATATATTAATATAAGATATATATAAATTATATATATATATATATCTATATATAGCAACAGAACAATGTCCGAATTCGTTGTGGAATACCTATCCGACCGTGAGGAAGAGATCACTTCCCGATCACCTCCACCTGTACCTGTATCCCCCGACTCTCCTCGACGCGTATTAGATCTGTCAATGGAAGAGACCGATCATCCTGAAGAAGAAGCTGATAACGCAATTGTCCATGTACCAAACACTACTGTCACTACCCATGCCTTTACTAGCACTATGCCTACTTTCACTTTTCCAAACCCATCAGGGGAAGGTCCTTCAAGGTCACCCCGATCTTTACTACGAAGGTTCCGAACGCCTAGATACCCGGTGTTCAACCGCCCACAGTCACGACGTCTCCGACCTATTCATCTTGAACCACCAGCTCAGCGGCTGCGACGACCCAATAACCTAAACGGGATACCAAGATTCCTTGCGGAATGGAGATTCGAGGAAGGACTCCTTAACTCCAACCGATTCAGAATAGCCGAAGGTCCAACCAATATTCCTGCACTAACTATGGAACCTCTACATGACACTGTCCCTACCTTGGTCTTACGCATACTCCGAGCAGAAAGGTGTATTGCAGAATTGAGAGAAAGAACCAACATACTACGGACACATGTGGAAAACCAGAGTAACATGATAGTCACTTTGGAAAGTGAGATGGAGGGAGCCCAATTCAAAATTCATGGTCTTGAAGACACCGTGTTAGAGCTGCAGGAGAGGATAACACGATTTGAGGCTGTGTTTGAGGCTATATCGAGAGCCACCACTATAACCCCATCTACCCCGTCACAGTAGATATTATCTATACATTTAGTTACTTACTATTTACGGCGAAGGTACCGGGAAATGTAAATTTTGATAAAATTATGGATTTCTGAGATGTTTATATCTCAAAGTTTGTTATCCAATGAATCTACTATAGTTATCTTAATTTACATTTCTTTTAGTTATAACTATTGTGTTGTGGTTATGGTGTGATGTGGTAGTATCTCATCAATTTCCTTATTTGTATTTAAGGATCCGGCCGTCAGAAGAAGTACCAGAAATGGAAGCAACTGATATTGCCAGAATAGTAGCTGAAAGCATAGCAGCAGCTTTTGCTACCCAAACTACAAACGGGAATAATAATCATGCCAATAATGGTGCATCTAGAGGTTGTACTTACACATAATTTCAACAATGTAAGCCCCTTCTATACAGTGGTACTGAAGGTGCAATTGGACTTATCCGATGGTATGAGAAGCTGGAGTCCGTATTCCGTGTTAGTAACTGCGCTGAAGATTGTCAAGTAAAATATGCTACATGCACGCTACAAGATAAAGCTCTTACCTGGTGGAATGAGTACGCCCAAACGGTAGGAATTGATGCAGCCTATGCAATGTCATGGGAAGATTTGAAAGAACGTATGAGAGCAAAGTATTGCCCGAGGAGCGAGATTCAGAAATTGGAGGCAGAATTCCATAATTTGAAGACGAAGGGATACGAAGTATCTGAATACCCAATCGCTTTCATGAATTGGCGCTTATTTGCCCAACCATGGTTACACCCGATTATAAGAAGATTGAGCAGTACATTTCTGGACTTCCACCAAAGATTCAGGATTTGATAACTGATACCGAAACCACTGACATCGAACATGCGGTTCGGTTGGCAAACAGTTTGGCTGACAAAGCAAAACTTCATGCCGATGCAGAAGGAAAGTCTGGTAATCAACAAGGATTTAATAAGAAAAGGAAATGGGAAGATAACTCCGGGAAAAATCAAGGAGATCAACAGACAAGAAGGTCTGCTCAGACCTCAGGACCATCATCAAATAATAGTTATATAGGAACCAGGCCATATTGTAACCGGTGTACCTTACACCACACTGGTCCTTGCACTGTACAATGTGGCAACTGTAAGAGAGTTGGTCATTTGACCAAGAATTGTATAATTTCCAACCCAACTATCAGCAATGGAACAAAAATAAAATGTTTTGAGTGTGGTGAAGAAGGACATTTCAGGAGTAACTGTCCAAAGCTGAGAAACAACAACCGTAACAACAACAGAAACAACAACAACCACAACAACAACAACAACAACCACAACAACAACAGAAACAACATCAAACAACATCAACAACAACAACAACAACCACAACAACAATGCTCGAGGAAGGGCATTTATGATCAACGCGGGAGAAGCCCGTCAAGACCCAAACATTGTCACGGGTATGTTTTATCTGAATAATCTCTGTGTCTCTGCTTTATTTTATCCTGGTGCTGATGGAAGTTTTGTGTCAAATAAAATTATTCATCTGCTTTCACTTCTTCCTACCCCATTAGATGCTAAGTATTCTGTAGAATTAGCAAATGGTAATATGATCGAAGTCAAAAGTATAATTCGAGATTGTACCTTAGAATTAGAAAAAGAATTATTTTCTATAGATCTAATACCATTCGAAATTGGAAGCTTTGATGTTATCATTGGTATGGATTGGTTGTCCAGAAACCAAGCAGAAATAATTTGTCATGAAAAGGTTGTTAGAATCCCAATAACAAAAGATAAAAAGTTAATTATTCAAGGCGATAGAAACGGAGTAAGGGTTAATATCATATCTTGTATGAAAACCCAGAAGTATCTGAGAAAGGGGTACCAGGCAATCCTGGCCCACGTGTCAGAGAAAAAGTCACCAGAGAAGCGGCTCGAGGACATACCCATCGTACGAGATTTTCCAGAAGTCTTTCCTGAAGACTTGCCTGGTCTTCCAGCAATCCGGCAGGTGGAATTCAAAATAGACTTAGTACCTGGTGCTGCACCAGTGGCACGAGCACCCTACCGTTTAGCTCCTTCCGAGATGAAAGAACTTGCAAATCAATTGCAAGAACTCTTGGAGAAAGGATTCATCCGACCGAGTTCCTCACCGTGGGGAGCTCCAGTCTTATTTGTTAAAAAGAAAGATGGATCTTTTCGCATGTGTATAGACTATAGGAAGTTGAATAAGTTGACGGTTAAAAACCGGTACCCACTCCCTAGGATCGATGACCTGTTTGATCAATTACAAGGGTCGAGTTGCTACTCAAAAATCGATCTTAGATCCGGTTACCATCAGCTTAGAGTTTCAGAAGAAGACATTCCCAAGACGGCGTTTAGAACCCGCTATGGCCATTACGAGTTTCAAGTTATGCCATTTGGTTTGACGAATGCACCCGCAATTTTCATGGACCTCATGAACCGGGTGTGCAAACCATATTTAGATAAGTTTGTTATCGTATTCATAGATGACATTCTAATCTATTCCAAAACCAAGGAAGAACACGAGGTACATCTGAAGAAAATTTTGGAACTGCTCAAGAAGGAAGAATTGTACGCAAAGTTTTCAATATGCGAATTCTGGATTCGTACAGTACAATTCTTAGGCCATGTCATTGATAGTCAAGGAATCCATGTAGATCCTGCCAAGATCGTGGCTATCAAGAACTGGGAAGCACCGAAAACACCAACAGAAATACGACAATTTTTAGGTCTTGCTGGCTATTATAGAAGATTCATCGAGAATTTTTCTAAGATAGCCCAACCTTTAACGTCGTTGACTCAAAAAGACAAGAAGTTTGCCTGGGAAGATAAACAAGAAAAAGCATTTCAACTACTGAAGGAGAAGCTCTGTAGTGCTCCGATTTTGTCACTACCCGAAGGAACGGATAATTTTGTGGTCTATTGCGACGCATCTCATCAAGGATTGGGATGTGTGCTGATGCAGAAAGATAAGGTGATAGCCTATGCCTCTCGACAACTTAAAGTGCACGAGAAGAACTACACGACTCATGATCTTGAACTAGGAGCTGTAATATTCGCTCTAAAGATTTGGAGACACTATTTATATGGTACAAAGTGTACTATATTCACCGACCATAAGAGTCTCCAACATATTTTTGACCAAAAAGATTTGAACATGAGGCAACGTAGATGGGTGGAATTGCTAAGTCATTACGATTGTGAAATTCGTTATCATCCGGGCAAAGCAAACATTGTAGCAGATGCTTTGAGTCGTAAAGAAAGGGTAAAGCCACTTCGAGTACGAGCTTTAAGTATGACCATTCATAATCATCTTACTTCCCAAATTCGTGAAGCTCAACTTGAAGCATTAAAGAAAGACAATCTCAAAGAAGAAGCTTTGAGGGGAATGGAAGAGCAATTTGAAGTTAGACCCGATGGAACCCGGTATTTTTCTAACCGGATTTAACTACCAAGCTATGGAGATTTAAGAAACTTGGTGATGGACGAATCACACAAGTCAAGATATTCGATACATCCTGGATCAGATATGATGTATCATGGACTTAAAGAATTATACTGGTGGCCTAACATGAAAGCTGATATAGCCACCTATGTTAGCAAATGTTTAACATGCTCAAAGGTGAAAGCAAAGCATCAAAAGCCATCTGGATTGCTACAACAACCAGAGATTCCTCAGTAGAAGTGGGAATGTATAGCCATGGACTTTATCACAAAGTTACCGAAGACTGCTAATGGTTGTGATACGATATGGGTAATTGTAGACCGACTCACTAAGTCTGCACATTTCTTGCCCATTAAAGAGATTGATAAAACGAGCAAGCTGGCTAGATTGTACATAAAGGAAGTAGTATCACGACATGGAATACCTATTTTGATTATTTCTGATAGGGATAGTCATTTTACTTCCAGATTTTGGCAGACTCTACAGAGAGCCCTAGGTACACGGTTAGATATGAGCACTGCATACCACCCGCAGACCGATGGTCAAAGTGAAAGGACCATTCAAACGCTTGAAGACATGTTGCGCGCTTGCATAGTTGATTTTGGGAATGGTTGGGAAAAACATTTGCCTTTGTGTGAGTTCTCATACAACAACAGTTACCACACTAGCATCAATGCTACACCATTTGAGGCCCTGTATGGGAGGAAGTGTCGATCACCCATCTGTTGGGTTGAATTAGGTGACAAAATTCCAGTAAAGAAAAACAGTCCAATTACAGGTCCCGAGCTCATTCATGAGACTACTGAGAAGATCGTACAAATACATAATCGACTAAAAGCAGCAAGAGATCGTCAAAAGAACTATGCTGATGTAAGACGAAAGCCTTTGGAATTTCAAGTAGGAGACAAGGTTATGCTAAAAGGAGCCATCCGCTTTGGAAAACGAGGTAAGCTAAACCCGAGGTATATTGGACCTTTCGAAATACTAGAAAGAATTGGTCCAGTAGCTTATAGGCTTAGACTACAACAAGAACTTAGCCGTATACACGATGTGTTTCACGTCTCAAACTTGAAGAAGTGTTTATCTGACGAAACACTAACTATTCCACTGGAAGAACTTCGAATGGACGACAAACTGCACTTTGTGGAAGAACCAGTAGAAATTATGGATAGAGACGCCAAGCAGTTGAAACAGAGTTGAATTCCTATTGTCAAAGTCCGATGGAATTCAAAGCGAGGTCCTGAGTTTACCTGGAAACGTGAGGATCAAATGAAACAAAAGTATCCTCACTTGTTCGAAAAAGCCCTACATTCCGACCACACGCGCTAAATTTCGGGACGAAATTTAAATAACTGGGGGAGAATGTGACAACCGCCAAAATTTCAGGTTGATTAATTTACTATTATGTGTACTATTTAAATTTTTGTTGATCAAACATTATGAACAAACATTTTATGGCATAATAAACTGAACAAATATTTTTTGATAAATTATGGATAATTATTGCCAAGAACTCAAATAGTTATTTGAGAGTTGCTTGTAAATACTTTTCCATACTTATGCTATCAATAACCGTATTTATGAATAGTACCGTATTTGTGAATAGTAACCGTATTATTGAATAGTAACGTATTAGTGAATAGTAACTGTATCCAGAAATCGTATTCATGAATAGTGATCGTGAATAGTGACTGTGAATAGCGAACGTGAATAGTACCGTGAATAGTGACTGAGAATAGTAAAGGTAAAAAGTAAATTTTAAATAGTAAAGGTAAAAGTAAATTGTAAATAGTAAAGGTAGAAAGTAAATTGTAAAAAGGGTAATAAAATAAAATAATATAAAGGCGGGACCCACGTGGGACCCACGTCAAATAATTTTAAGTCTACGTTGAATCTGATTTCGAAAAGTAAACAATATAATATAAACGTCGCTTTCATACTTTATTCTTATAATATAAACTTCCAAAACCACTCACAGGAGTTAATTGAACAAAAATTATTAAAATGAAAGTTGTAGATCTTAATTTTCTGATCTTATAGAAACTTGAATTTCCTCAATAGGAGCCCGTATGAATAATTTAGGATTAAAACAATGTATAAATATATACCACTAGGATAAAGGAATCTATCATTAGAAACGTCCAAGAAGTAGTGGGAAACACACTTTTATCTACTTTATAATTTAAAATTTATAAATTATGAATCACGGGTTAGTTCACTAGATGTATGGACAAAAAGAATACTATATATATACATACCCTTTATTCATGATTAACTTTATAATATAATAATAATATAATATAATAATAATAGTAACTGTATCCAGAAATCGTATTCATGAATAGTGATCGTGAATAGTGACTGTGAATAGCGAACGTGAATAGTACCGTGAATAGTGACTGAGAATAGTAAAGGTAAAAAGTAAATTTTAAATAGTAAAGGTAAAAGTAAATTGTAAATAGTAAAGGTAGAAAGTAAATTGTAAAAAGGGTAATAAAATAAAATAATATAAAGGCGGGACCCACGTGGGACCCACGTCAAATAATTTTAAGTCTACGTTGAATCTGATTTCGAAAAGTAAACAATATAATATAAACGTCGCTTTCATACTTTATTCTTATAATATAAACTTCCAAAACCACTCACAGGAGTTAATTGAACAAAAATTATTAAAATGAAAGTTTAAATCTTAATTTTCTGATCTTATAGAAACTTGAATTTCCTCAATAGGAGCCCGTATGAATAATTTAGGATTAAAACAATGTATAAATATATACCACTAGGATAAAGGAATCTATCATTAGAAACGTCCAAGAAGTAGTGGGAAACACACTTTTATCTACTTTATAATTTAAAATTTATAAATTATGAATCACGGGTTAGTTCACTAGATGTATGGACAAAAAGAATACTATATATATACATACCCTTATTCATGATTAACTTTATAATATAATAATAATATAATATAATAATAATAACAACAAATATGTACGCAAATTATTCATAGACGACAAAACTAATAATCATGCTACTTTTCCTTTTTGACAAATGAAATGAATCCGTGAAGAAATAGTAAGAGTCTGTGATTCTTTATCATTCAATTAATGGACAATTTCAGCTATAAATAGCGAGATCCGTCTAACATTCACATCTGCACAATTATATGTTATCTTCATAATTCTCTCTGGTTTAACCATACAAGATTCAATCTGTTTACTTGATCAATACAACATCATTACTAAGGTGAGTTTCCATATTCCCCTTTTCAAACTCTTTTATATATTGGGGTTGAGATACATGAAATAAAACTGTTTATTATACTTATATGTATATTTACAAAATTATATATATTATATATATTTTGTAACTCCACTTTATTTATTTTACCTTCGGGGTAAAATACAAACTCTTTACTGTTATGATAAACACAAGTACTCCAGAAATGTATATATGGTTGATTCTAAGTTACTCTGTTCACTCAAAGTCCTCACTATCATGAACGATTAATTATGGAAACATAAACGTGGGTATATTGAATAGTACTATTGGGGTAGGCACCCCCATCCGTGATTGGTCGCACCAACAGAATACGGATGCATTATATTTGAACAAGGTACTCTCCGGAGGCAAACAAACACACACTTGTCTAGTTTCGGTTCATGAGCTTAGAACTTGGTATATACAGTTTCAACTCTTGCATTACATTTGATCCATTGTGTGATTAAATGGTTACTCTAAATCTTGTGGTTCATACTCTATATTTTAATTAAAAACATATGATACTCTTTGCTGATATTGTATCATAACTACTTGACATTGCGGTAAGGCAATGGTCACACTGAACTATGGCATTTTGTGAAACTATATTTTCTATATGAAAAACTTATGGAACTCACCAACTTTATGTTGACATATTTTAGCATGTATTCTCAGGTAACTAGATGATACTCTGTGCATGGGACCACTTTCCGCTGCATACTACATGATGGACCACGACCCACCCTCAGACTTTAGAAATGGCTCATCGATTTACTAAAGTCTCAATTACTATTTAGTAATGTTTAATATTATATAAATGATTCCAAGAACAATATTGTTAGGACCAGTTTACTGGTAAACTGGTCAGTCTCCAGTTGCACCTGGAGACCCAGTGAAACTGGAGACCCAGAAGATTTGTCCAGAAATATATTGAAGTCCAGTTGCATCGTACAGTTAACGCAACTGAAGACTTCCACCAGTTGAGAACTGACCAGTTGAAGAATCCTTCCAGTTGAAGTCGAAGACAACAAGTGGAAGATAGAGAATGACAATGGCAGCGAAGCCCAGTTGACATTCTAGTCAGTTACAAACTGGAGACCGTCAGTGGAAAGCTCTTACAAAGCATTACACTGATTACGAGGAATTGACTTTTATGCTTTATGTGCTTTACCCGGATAATAAGATTTATCTTATTATTTAAGTAATAAAAGGTACATAAAGCTGGTTGAGTAAAGTTGCTTTATACTGCAACTTTACACTGTTTTTTAAGGAATTAAATGTAGATCAATTGTAGTTCATATGTTGTTAGGATATTTACATACTTTGTATTATCTTGGTTCCGCAACAACCTTGTAATTTATTTAAAGTTAATAAATAAATTACACTTGAAAATTACATATTGTCTCACCAATTTAGTTTAAGTATTTTACTTTATTGCATTGTTCTTTACTTATTGTCACTTAATAAGTAATCTATCTAGAACTTTGTATATACTCTCTGTAACTGGTCGTCTCCAGTTCAGAGCTTATATTGCAAATAACTCCACTATCGACATTGAGGTGTCTTCAGGTAGTACCATCTATTGAGTTGGGACTTACAAGTGTTATCAGAGCAGAAGGCTAATAAACTTGCCTAGATCTGCTTAGATGAACACTACTGAAGGTGGTGATGGTTCTGGTCAAGGTGAAAACCCTTTGAATACTAATACATCACCTTTTCATAATGTTAATACTAACCCTCCTCCTCCTACTGCCCCAAACCACGTCCATGTACATTATTCTAACACTCCTGTTCCAAAATTTGATGGAAACAGTGAGACCTTTGGTACATGGAAGGCCAGAATGCTTTTGCATTTCGGTGGGATAAAGAGTTATATGTTGAAAATCCTTAAGGATGGACCATATATACCCATGTTTCTTGGGGTAAGTCCTCTTCTAGATCCAACTGGAAGAAGAGGTTCAAGAGAAAAGCTCGAAGACCATTGGTCTGATGAGGATCGTAGACTTGTACATCTGGACACCAGACTCAAGAACATGATCCTTGGAGCTGTTCCTGAAGATCTAATTCCAACACTTGTGTTGTTCCCCAGTGCCAAGTCAATGTGGGATGAATTAGTTATTCAGTTTGAAGGAGGTGATGACATTATTGTCACCAGAAAAGTTTCCTTGAACAAGAAGTATGAATCCTTCTTTGCCTTGCCCAATGAAAGTCTAACTGGTACATACACCAGATTTTCTAGCCTCATTAATCAGCTGAGAGGCTTGGGTGTAGAGAAGGATAAGGATATTCTTCTTGAGAAGTTTTGTGATATTCTTCCTTCCAAATGGGAAAACATGGTTCTTATCTTAAGACAAGGTAAAACCTTGCACAACCATACTCTTGCATCGCTCTATGGAGCCTTCAGATTCACTGAAGATAATAATGCTGCAAGACTGGTGGCTGAGCAAGATGCCATGAACCATGCCCAGAGTCCCAAGGTTGCTAGTGTAACTGAGCGACCTTGTGCTGCTTTAATGTCTGCAGAGAGTGTCCAGGCACACTCAATGAAGGAGATGTTAAACAGTTTCTTGAACTCTGGCCTGACCACAGAAATCAGTGATGGTTGTGATGAAACTGACGATGATGATCTGGTAGCCATGATTGCTAAAACCTTTAACAGGTTTAAGCATAAATCTAAAAGATTTAATGGCCCAAACAATGCTTCCAGCTCCAGCTCTCTGGATAAAACCAATCTTACTTGCTATAAATGCGGTAAGAAAGGTCATTTTATGAAGGAATGCAGATCTAGTCAGATGAACAACCAAACTGGGCCCCCTGTCCCTAATTTCAATCGGCCTGATGATAGCTACAAAGCTAAATATAAAAAGCTTAAGGCCCAGATTGCCCCCCTGTCCATGGAAAAAGAAAAGGATCAGTGCTTAATGGTACAAACTGAGGGAAAATGGGAGTACTCTGATGACTCATCAGCTGATGAAGAAGAGGAAAGGGACATGTGTTTCATGGCCTTGGAAGATCACCAGCAGCATGTGGCAAAAGAAGATGTCATCACTGGAAGATGGGTGGACATCATTTTGAAAAAGGTATGTGATTATGACAACCAAGTTGACCCAGAACATAAACTGGACCTAGCTGAATCATTAAGTGGTGATTTAGCTTTTGTGGAAACTGTTAGAGCGGATAGTGAAAGATATCTTGACACTATCTTAATTGAACTGAACAATGTTAAACCACAACTGAATGATTTACAAAGTGTCCAGTTGGCTATAATCAAAAATTATTTTCTGATCTTGAAAAAGAACAAAAGATTATCAAGTCATGGGTAAAAGCATCTGGAAAGAACTTTGATGCATTTTCTAGAACTATTGATGCCCAGAAGAATGCATGGAAATCTGGAGATCTGGAGATGGCAGCTCTCATACCAGATCTTCATGCATTGCCTCCAGCTCTGAAGGTTGAAACTTCTTATGATCAACCTGAAGCTGTTAAAACTGAACCCATTGAGACCACCCCCATTGAGGTTAAACCTGGAGCCAAACAGGCTAAAGCTCCAGTTAAAAAGGACACTGGTAACAAGCCTTTACCTCAAAAGTCTAAGGTGCCCAAGACCCAAAAGACTAAAACTCCAGCTGAACCAAGGTCCAAGGTTCAGTTGCCTGATGAAAACAATATTTTGTTTAAACTGGAAAGTCAACTCCAACTTTTATCTCGACAGGTTCAGAGTTGTACTGCCCGGATTAAAAATTTGGAAGGAGGTTCATCACCTCCAGTTTTTAAACAAAATATTAAACCCCCCCTTTCAAAACCTAAACAAAAGAATGTTCCATCTGGAACTAAATCTGGTAAAAATAAGGGGAGCAAGTATCAAGTACCAATCATTTTTACTCCTACACCTGGATCTGGTGAAAAAGGTCCAGATGTAGTCTTCAGTTTACCTCCACAACAATCAACTGTGACTTCTGTAGAGAAGTCCAGTGAACCCATCAAGAAAAGATGGATTCACAAAAATAACTGATGATTTTTGTGGGTGTGCAGGGCGATCAAAAGAAGAATATCTGGTATCTGGACAGCGCTGCTGGCCGGACTATGACCGGATGTAAGCCCCTGCTTGAAGAGTTCACTGTCCAAGATGGACCGACAGTGACGTTTGGTAATGATCAAAGTGGAAAGACTGAAGGATATGGTGTGCTCAATAATGGACAAGTCGAATTCAAAAGAGTTGCATTTGTGAATGGTTTGAAATACAACCTGATCAGTGTCAGCCAACTTTGTGATAATGGCTTCAGAGTTTTGTTCGATATTGCTCAAGGCACCATATTTAACAAGGATTGGAAAGTGGTGATGGTTGCACCAAGAAATGGTAATGTGTACATCATGGATATGGAACCAACTCCAAAAGAGCAATGCTTCTATACCAAAGCTGATGAGGACACCAACTGGCTGTGGCATAAAAGATTATCCCATCTTAATTTCAAAAATATTAACAAGTTGTCTCGTAAACAACTGGTTGATGGGATACCACAGCTTTCTTTTAATAAAGAAAAGCCATGTCCAGGGTGTGAGATGGACAAGCAGAAAAGGGCCAGTTTCAAAACTAGGCAAAACTTTAGCATCACTGAACCTCTTCACATGCTACATATGGATCTCTTTGGTCCAGTGAATGTTCAAACATTTTGCAATGACACTGGCATCTCTCAAAACTTATCATCAGCACACTCTTCAGAGCAGATTGGAGTTGTGGAAAGAAAGAATCGCACACTGATAGAAGCAGCCAGAAGTATGCTATCTGAATCAGGTCTTCCCACCAGTTTTTGGGCTGAAGTAGTTGCAACTGCTTGTCACACCCAAAACCGGTCAGTCTACATCAAGGGACATAAGAAGACTGCCTATGAAGTACTCAGGAATCGTAAACCAAATATTGGATATTTTCATGTATTTGGTTGTCCAGTTTATATCTTAAACGATTCCAGTCAGCTTGGAAAGTTTGATTCAAAAGCTGATGAAGGGGTATTTTTAGGTTATTCAGATATTCGAAAGGCCTTTAGAGTTTATAATTATAGGCTCCAAAAGGTTCATGAGACAATTCATGTGACATTCGACGAATCAACTGAAGCAATCAACAAGAGACCAAGCCTTGATATTACTCCAGTCGTTCCAATAAATTTTGGCGAAACTGACCAAGTTCATCAGTCAGTTGGTTCACCAAAAGATGTTTCCAGTTACAACAAATTGGAACCAGTTAAGAAGAAGAACACCTCCAGTGACACATCATTTATCCCTCCATCAATTTCAACTTACCACAAGAATTGGTGATTGGATCTGATGTACGTGCCACTCCAATATCAGCACCAGTTCAAACTCCAACTTCTCCAGTTCTTCAAGAAATGCCTTCTAATGAAGAATTTCATGATGCAAATCGTGACCTCATTGACTCTGATGAGGATGTAGAAGTAGTTTGGACCGATCCTCCTCCAGAAGCTACTGCAACTGAAGAAGATCGCCAGGTGACTTGCACTGATATTGTTTTACACCAGCCTAGTCAATACACTAGATGGACTCGAGCAAATCCAATTGAATAGATTGTGGGAGATCCAAATAGTGGGGTTCAGACTAGAAGAGCCACCAGTGAACAATGCTTAAACGTCACCTTCTTATCACTAATTGAACCAAAGAAGATTGACGAGGCTATCGCAGACCCAAGCTGGGTGGAAGCTATGCAAGAAGAGCTCGTCCAGTTTGAAAGGAACAATGTTTGGGAGCTTGTTCCTTGTCCACCAGGGTTAAAGAAAGAACCTATTGGTACAAGATGGGTCTATCGAAACAAGATGGATGAAGATGGCCATGTTGTAAGAAACAAGGCCAGATTAGTTGCCCAGGGTTATTGTCAAGCAGAAGGCGTTGACTTTGATGAAACTTTTGCTCCAGTTGCAAGACTTGAAGCCATCAGAATATTTCTGGCTTATGCAGCCCATCTGCAGTTCAAGGTCTTCCAGATGGATTTTAAAAGTGTGTTCCTAAATGGAACATTGGAAGAAGAAGTTTATGTTAAGCAGACTCCAGGCTTCATCAACGAGAAGCATCCTCACTGGGTATATAGACTGAACAAAACTTTGTATGGTCTAAGACAAGCCCCAAAAGCCTGGTATGATACTTTAACTAAACATCTTCTTAAAAATCGCTTTCAAAGAGGTGCAATAGATAATACCTTATTTATCTTGAAAGAAAGAGGTAATATCTTATTGGTACAAATTTATATTGATGACATTATATTTGGTTCAACTGATGATGCAATGTGTAAAAAGTTTTCTAAAATCATGTCATCTGAGTATGAGATGAGTTTAATGGGAGAATTAACATTTTTCTTAGGTCTTCAGATTAAGCAAACTGAAAATGGAATTTTCATAACCCAAGGAAAATATGTCAGAGATTTGTTAAGAAAATACAAATATGATTCAATCCCATCAAAAAACACACCTATTGCAGCACCATTAAATTTGGACTCTGACCCAACTGGCAAACCAGTGAACATAACTGACTATCGTGGTATGGTTGGTTCACTGATGTAATTAACTGCCAGTCGACCAGATATAATGTTTGCAACATGTCTATGTGCCAGGTTTCAGGCTAACCCAAAAGAATCACACTTGCACGCTGTTAAGCGTATCTTTAGATACCTGAAAGGGTGTCCTAATCTTGGTCTTTGGTACCCCAAAGGCTCAGGATTTGATCTAATGGGTTATTCAGATTCAGATCATGCAGGTTGTAAGATAAATAGAAAATCAACAACTGGTGGTTGTCATTTCCTTGGAGGAAAACTGGTAAGTTGGACCAGCAAGAAGCAGACTTCAGTTTCTATGTCCACTGCTGAGGCAGAGTACATTTCTGCGGCCAGTTGCTGTGCCCAGATTCTCTGGATCAAGAACCAGTTACTAGATTATGGTCAAAAGTATACAAGGACCCCAATCATTTGTGACAACACCAGTGCAATTGCTATATCTCACAACCCAGTGATGCACTCCAAGACAAAGCATATTGACATCAGGTATCATTTTATTCGTGATCATGTTATGAAAGGAGACATTGAAATTCATTTCATCCCAACTGACAAACAGCTCGCTGATGTTTTTACAAAACCTCTTGATGAGAAAACCTTTAAACATCTCATCAACGAACTGGGAATGTTAAATCCTTAAAACTGGAGATTTCTTTGTTATTGAACGCGTCAGTGACACTGATGAAGTTCTCCAGTTGAGGAGGTCCAGATAATCTTTGCTCGCCAGGCTATCAAACGCCTTTGTGATACTATCCTGGCACTAATTGATTTCTGGATCATCATTTTAGGGGGAAAGACTCAAAAATAATTTTCTGACTAAAATTCGTTTTTGTTTGAAAATGGCAACTGGAGAACTCTCCAGTTGGAAACTGGCACTGAACTAATCCTCCAGTGACCAGATTCAGTCTTGTCTTATTTTTTATAACGTTAGAAATACTTGGTCAATATTTGTGACACGTGATGGTACTCGAGTCTTTTAAACCACTTGGTATCGTCATCTGACGTGTTTAAAGTCATTTTGGTAAATGAACACTGTTTGTTTTGGGAAAATTAATGTTAGTGGGCGTATGGGTAAGATAAGCCGTCGTAGCATTTAATGCTAACACAATTAATTATGTTTTTATTTCAAAATTCAAACTTATTTTGTAAAAATATCTACAAAATTGATTTTGTTAATAAAATATAATTTTTGGTATTACATTGGGATCTTGAATTCCTTATAAATACCCTTATTTACTCCGAACACATTTACTTTCCTTCACATTCTTTCATTTACTTCCCAATCATCTAAAAAAATTGCCTCATTTCTCTCTCTGCTTGATAAATCAAGAACCCTAATTCCTAAATTTCAATTTCATTTTCAAATGGCTCCTAAATCATCCCGTTCAAGAGATGTAAATCTCTTAACTATTCCATATGCTCCTTCACCAGATGTCAAACCGGCATCTGGTGCTCCTAGTAACACTTCACTCATCAAACTCAATCCAAATAATCCGATGGCGAGTTTACAAGGATCTCAAGGGTCCAATACCCTTATTGGAAGAATTCAAATTTTTTTGAAGGATTCTCCAATATGACCCTCATTCTCTCTAAACCCACGCAAGATGTTTCACGACTACTTGTTTGAGTTTTGGTACACTGCCACTCTTTCTTCCGATTGTTCTTCCATCACTTTTACATTAAAAGGTGGAACAATCCGGTGTACCTTGTCCGCTGATGTGTTGAGGGATGCCTTACACCTCAACTACTGAAGAGAGGGTGAATCTCCAGTTGTCTTACCCCCAAACATCAATTTTCGCCAGGTCCTCCTTGAAATGGGACATAAGGAGTGCCTGGACAAAGGGGTTTTGAAGACAAAAGGTGCGATGACCATGAAGGGCCTTACACCTCAACTACTGGAGAGAGGGTGAATCTCCAGTTGTCTTACCCCCAAACATCAATTTTCGCCAGGTCCTCCTTGAAATGGGACATAAGGAGTGCCTGGACAAAGGGGTTTTGAAGACAAAAGGTGCGATGACCATGAAGGGCCTTACACCTTCATGGAGGTATTTTTTCATCCACCTGGTGGAAAGTACGGGTGGGAGTTCTGGTGGACTTGACCAGATTAACTCCGCACAAGCAGAGATGGCATACTGCTTGTAGAATGGATTGAGAGTAGACTTTGCTGATATCCTGTTTAGAAGACAAGTACAAAAACTAAAGGGCACCAGGGGAGTTTGTATCCCCTTCTCAAGGTTTCTCTCTCTTTGCTTTCTACAAATTCTGGGCAGTGAAGCATACTTAAGCACAGATTCACCTTACACTGTGCCAGATTTGTTGAGGAATTTAGACTCTCTAGTATCTGAAGCTGGAGAGGTCGAGATTCCAGATCGAATGCAGCTGGCATTCGCCAAAACTGATGCACCAATTCTAGGTGAGTCAGAAAGACAACTGGGCGGGCCTCAAAATAATGAGGGACCCTCCAGTTCGTCTAATGTTATGGTTGAGGATAGAGCAACCATAACTGAGGCAACTCCAATAACATCTATCCCTGGTGAAGATACCTCGGTATCTGATCCTCCAACAGATGCACCTAACCAGGAAACTGGGGAAGGTCATCTGGAGACTGACCCTTCTGGTCAGCCCTCAGTTACATTCATGGATCTGGACATGAATGTTAATGACGAGGAAATCCTTATAGAGTCTTCGGATTCTTAAGGTACTGCTTCAGACTTGGAGATTTTTGATTCTGTTGTACAAGATCAAAACCCTTCATCTCCAGTCTCGCTTCCAGATGAATCAATTTCACTTTCACCATCTGGGCAATTCTCACTCCTTCGAGAAATGCCACCCCCACCGCCGCCGTTGTTCACACCTGAGCATTCTCAGCATGAACAACACATTGAACTTCTAGTCCTTTCTTCTACCACCACTCCTACTATTTTTTCAACTGCTGGACTGACAACTAGGGAGACTTCTCTAAGTTTACCTCCTCCAATTGCTCCAGTAGAAACTGCTGTTGGTCCAGTGACACATTCTCCTCCGTCACTGGACAGTCAAGTTGTCTTTGTACAAGCCGATCTCCAAAACCTTCTCACCAGGGTGGAGGAGATTCAAAAGACACTTGACAAAAACACCAAGTCTTTCTCCAGATACCACAAGGATCACTTGACAAATATTAAAGTGGTTAATCTGGGGATTAACAAGTTTTCATCTAATGAAGACTTGGTGTTGAAGAAGCTGAATGAGTTGGTCACTGGCTGCAACAATCTGGCAGGTACTTTAAAAGAAGCCTTTGACCTCACTCAGTCCAAGGTCACAACCTCAATCTCCAACTTGCTGGGCAACACTGTTAGAACATCAGAAGTGGATTTAAGGGAGATTGAAAAACAGGTAAAAGAACTAGTTGACAAGCCTGGGTTGAATGTGACTAAACTTGGAGAGCAGTTAATGACTTCAGTTGGTCAGAAGATAGATGATACGCTGGGTGCAAGAGAAGCACAATTGATTGAAAGGGTGATGTCTGAGATCACCAAGCTGGACAGTCCTCAGGTTGATCTGGCCCCACTCACAAATGAGATCAACCAGTTGAGGGGCAGCATTGATAACTTGAACACCCAGGTATCACTTGACAAAAACACCAAGTCTTTCTCCAGATACCACAAGGATCACTTGACAAATATTAAAGTGGTTAATCTGGGGATTAACAAGTTTTCATCTAATGAAGACTTGGTGTTGAAGAAGCTGAATGAGTTGGTCACTGGCTGCAACAATCTGGCAGGTACTTTAAAAGAAGCCTTTGACCTCACTCAGTCCAAGGTCACAACCTCAATCTCCAACTTGCTGGGCAACACTGTTAGAACATCAGAAGTGGATTTAAGGGAGATTGAAAAACAGGTAAAAGAACTAGTTGACAAGCCTGGGTTGAATGTGACTAAACTTGGAGAGCAGTTAATGACTTCAGTTGGTCAGAAGATAGATGATACGCTGGGTGCAAGAGAAGCACAATTGATTGAAAGGGTGATGTCTGAGATCACCAAGCTGGACAGTCCTCAGGTTGATCTGGCCCCACTCACAAATGAGATCAACCAGTTGAGGGGCAGCATTGATAACTTGAACACCCAGGTATCACTTCATGCTCAATCTTTGGATAAACTGACGACTGAAGTAGAAAGTTTGAAGAAGAAGGATGAAGAAGTCAAGGATAAGGTGGTTTCTGGTTTGGATGAAGATTCCAAGATTTTAAATGAATTGAAAACTGGTCAGGAACAAGTTGAAGCTAATGTTCTGACCCAGTCTAAAGAAACCAACCACCTTTGGAGATCTTTCAGGATGATGTGCACCATCTTCAAAGAATGCAAGAACATGCAATCATGGCAGCCTCTTGACCAGTTGCCAGCTCACCATTCTGAATGAGAAGTGATTAGGGCAGGTCTAGATGCTGCCAAGGGGGGAAGAAGTGTAGTTCTTGCACCAATTGCAACTGAAAGCACTCCATCTGGAGGTCAATCTGGTTGTAGCTGCCAGTACTGAAGTTGGTGAGCAAAGAACTGGTGATATAAGTGTTAGGGGGAATGTTGTGGATAAAGGAAAAGGTTTGGCATCTGATGTATCTGCCCAGCCGGCCACTGATGTACCAATGTTAGAAACTGGCAATGCTGATGTACTTCCTCCAGTTTCAGATAGTGATAGCAGAAGATTGGCTAGACTTGGCAATGAAATTAAAGAAAGAAAGAAGATGAAACAAAGAAACCAAGTTGAAGCCAGAGCACATCTTGCACAGATCAAATTGCTTGATATGAGTGATGCTCATCTTTTGGGAATCACTAAGGAGGAGTATGCCAGAGTAAAGAATGATCCTAGGATAGTTGACCAGTTGAAAGAAATGCTTGATGTTGAACTGGACAGACACTATCCTGAGGATGAAGCTGAATTTGATGCCAGAAATTTGAACATATCAGTGGAGAAGGCGAAGGAGAACAGGTCCAGTGGGATTCTAAAAAGAATTGAACATGTAAAGAAGGTTGTGAAAAGGGTTTTGAATCCACCAAGAAGGATTTCTCAACCAAGAAGACCACTGACCAGAGATGCTGACCTTAGAACCTTTATTGAACCAACTGGTGAAGTATCAAATGATGACATCAAGTCTGCTGTACTGGCTGCTGGAGCTGGGAGTATTAAAATAATAAATGAATCTGAAGCAAGAAGCTATTACTCCCAGATCATGGCAACCAGAAGACATAGTGGGACTATCAATGATGTTAATGTAACCATTAAGCCAGCCACCAAGCACTTTCAAGTTGAAGTTAGTTATACCAGAGGGCCACTGGTTAAAACTGACAATCCTGGTGCAATGCAGTATGGGTTCACTGAATGGGTTGAAATGGTAAATGTTTTGGATGCAAAGGCACAAAAGAATAGGTTTGAGAAAGCATGGGTGAACTTCTTAAGGGGCAAGATTCAACATAAAGAAAATCTGGAGCTAAAGTTGAATATTGATCCTAAAGACTCTCATCCTATCTCTTCAGTGACCAAGAGAAGAAGAACTGGCGAAGGGCCATCCCATTAAGTTCTCTTTTCAGTTATCTACTTGTAATTTTATTTACATTCTGTAACTTGTATAAATTTCATTTCCTTGTATAAATGAAGTTACCAGTTTGTAACCACAAGGTAGATAATAGATTAGATCTAACAAACTTAAAAGAAAAACCCAAGGCATTTATTGATCTATAAAAATGCCTTGGAAAACTTAGATAGATTTAATCGAACAAGTCTCTCCAGTTCACACTTGTACAGATACAAGGACTGAAAAAGACTTGCCAATATTTCTAGAAAAATAAGGGGAATTTGTTAGGACCAGTTTACTGGTAAACTGTTTAGTCTCCAGTTGCACCTGGAGACCCAGTGAAACTGGAGACCCAGAAGATTTGTCCAGAAATATATTGAAGTCCAGTTGCATCGTACAGTTAACGCAACTGAAGACTTCCTCCAGTTGAGAACTGACCAGTTGAAGAATCCTTCCAGTTGAAGTCGAAGA
This sequence comes from Erigeron breviscapus, assembly GCA_034093135.1. NCBI lineage: Eukaryota > Viridiplantae > Streptophyta > Magnoliopsida > Asterales > Asteraceae > Erigeron > Erigeron breviscapus. Next base: position 119,707,272 of record CM067171.1, on the reverse strand, counting down.
CAACAAGTGGAAGATAGAGAATGACAATGGCAGCGAAGCCCAGTTGACATTCTAGTCAGTTACAAACTGGAGACCGTCAGTGGAAAGCTCTTACAAAGCTTTACACTGATTACGAGGAATTGACTTTTATGCTTTATGAGCTTTTACCCGGAGAATAAGATTTATCTTATTATTTAAGTAATAAAAGGTACATAAAGCTGGTTGAGTAAAGTTGCTTTATACTGCAACTTTACACTGCTTTTTAAGGAATTAAATGTTATTCCTTAAATGATCTCTACCACATTTGTACGGCCAAAGTTAACATCCCAATGTTAACTTTGCCTATAAATACAAGTCATTGCACAACAAGAATATTACTTCTTCGAACACACTTCGAAAGATTTCACACTTTGCATACCTGCAATATTCTTGGTGAGCTTGTGCAATATTCTCACAATCACAAAAGGAACATTTCACAACTTTAAGTGTTTTGATTGTTTAGAGAAATTCCAAGTGTAGATCAATTGTAGTTCATAGGTTGTTAGGATATTTACATACTTTGTATTATCTTGGTTCCGCAACAACCTTGTAATTTATTTAAAGTTAATAAATAAATTACACTTGAAAATTACATATTGTCTCACCAATTTACTTTAAGTATTTTACTTTATTGCATTGTTCTTTACTTATTGTCACTTAATAAGTAATCTATCTAGAACTTGGTATATACTCTTTGTAACTGGTCGTCTCCAGTTCAGAGCTTATATTGCAAAGTAACTCCACCATCGACATTGAGGTGTCTTCAGGTAGTACCATCTATTGAGTTGGGACTTACAAATATCTTTTTCATAAATTGTAATATAAATTTGTGAACAATGTTTTTATATAAATGTATTTTAAAAACGACAACGTTTTGTGTCGTTCAGTATATCTTGTGTTATGAATCCATGTACGTCGTACCCCATCTAGGGCGGGTGTGACAGGAGTTCCGGTTCCTATCATCTTCGATATAGATGTCGGGGTAACTCAAAATTTTGAAGAGCCTTTCAACAAAACATGGGTACTCAACTCGATATGAGTACGATACTTCATCATCAAACGGATGAACGAGATGAAAGAATGCTACGACTACTAGTGGACATGTTGAGGTCGTGTACTAATGACTTTAGTGATAGTTTGAGAGATCACTTACCATTGATTTAACTCTCGTACAACAATAGTCGTCATGCGAGTATTAAAGTACAACCGGTAGGACACCTTATGATAGAAAGCGTTGTTCTCCCTAGCTTGGGTCAGAGGTAGTAAATTAAAATGACAAAGGATTTCAGATAACCCACGAATGAAGATAGAGGTACGCCAAGGCGAAGTGTAGACCATTGAAGTTTCCTAAAAAAATATTAAAAAATAAAAATAAAAAAAAACTCAAACTTGCGAAGAACCGGTAGAATATTAAGTAATGAGGTAAAGAAGTTGAAGAGCAAACGCCACACGAGTTTTAAGGATTAGACGATATACTACATGCGAAAATGAGTTCACTTGGGAGCAAGAGGACCACGTGAGACCTGGTACCGCATTTGCTTAGTAACTAGGGTTTTGTCGAATTTCAGGACGAAATTCTTTTTAACGGGGGGATGATGTAACATCCGCGAATTTTGACCAAACGACTTATGCGTAAATCTACTAACTAATTTAATTGGTAACACGATTAACTACATTTCGAGACTTAGCGGTGAGCAATACGCTTAACGGGTCGATTACCGGCTTATCTAGTGTGCCAATACTTGACTAATTCTTAATTTTACTAGAAATTTAAAATGGTAAATCCATGGGTTAACCTACAACCCATTTACCCAACCCATGATCCAAGCTTATCTCTCCCAAATTATTATACCCACCTCCACCATCCACTCACACCCTTATCTCTCTTTCTCTCTCTTGAATGCTTGCAAGAACACACACACTCAAAACTCTATCTCTCTCTCTCTCTAATTTAATTCTTCATCTAATGTTGTTCAAGTATAATTAATGCAAGATTAAGCTTCATCATCATTTTATCTTCATCATATCAAAAATTTGAAGTCCCAAGTGCAAGAAAACCTGAATTCTAGCTCATTTTCGGGTTTGAATCTTTAGTGGTGATTTTGGTAAGTTAAACTTGTCCTAATTCCATCATTTTATGTTGTTGAACACTTTTCTAGTCAAACATAAAAACCTATGGGTCAAAATTCAGATCATAAGCTTAACTAGGTCAAAATTAGGGTTTATGAAGAACAAAAGTGGATTAAAATAAATCTAAGTATAATTTGAAATGGATTTTGATGTTATTAATCTAAATTATGTCTTGGGTCAAGTGTAGCAACATTTAAAAGGGCAAAACTATGTACAAAAGATGCCTTGGCAGCTCCTATAATGAATTTATAAGTCAAAATATGGTTAAAAATGTAAAAAGGGTCAGTTTTGTTGCTTCTAGCTGCTGCTGCTGCGATCTGTACTCTGCCACCGTCCCACACGCCTAGGACCACCGTCCCAGACGGTGGTCTGGATCATTGATTTTTCAGTGTATGGCACCGTAAAACAGAGCCATGGACCGTGTGCCTACCGTCTCTCAGCGTGCAGCTTTTCTAGAGGGCAGTCCCAGACGGTGGGTGCCACCGTCCCAGACGGTGGCCTACATCTCATGTTTTCTGTTCAGTTCCAGCTTCCTTTCCTTCGTACTTGGATCGAATGTAGCTTTCAAATAAACCCTTTTTCAGTCCCTAATGTGTCGTGAACAAGTCATAAAGGACGAGCAAAGTCGTAGCAGTTTTCTAAGACTTGTTTAGGGTCGAGACAAATGAAAATGTGTACATCTATGTATATATAATTAGAGGTTGTGAACCTTAACGACCATGGGACAACTTGACTTGTTCTAAACTATCACTTAATCCTTCTAGCAATCGTGTCGTGCCTCGGGAGTCTTGAAAAGTCATAGATTATCTTTATAAAAAAAACCTAATTAGAGTTTTGTCACGAGTTAATAACTTATAATAAATATATTGATGAATATATGGACTATAATATAGGTGGTGGACGTGAAGTGAACGCCGAACGACATTAACTCGACTTTATATCAAACATAACTTCTTATTGCCGATCAAGGTGAGTTCCGTAGCTCCCTACTCAATTGAGATTCGGGCTGAAAAGTGCACACATACGTGTTTGATTGTTGTTTGATTAAATGATGGTTTGATTGACTTATTTGATTTACTATGCAATTGTTTATGAATATACATTGTGTGATTAAATGTTTGATTTGAGTTATGGTTTGATTGATTGTGGATGGATGGAATGGTTTGATCTATTGTTTGATGGATTTACGCATATGATTGTGATGTTGTGAATATTTAGGATAGTTGTGCTTACATGGAAGTCGATTATGCCTTCAAAGGGTTTGAGATGTGGTGGGAAGGCTGCGGGTGACCCTATATATAAGCATCGAGAACTCGTTGAAAGTGGAATCCTCCTAAGTGTATGTACGTATATTTTTGGTTGGTTAAATGACTGATGGAATTGTGATTGAGGTAAACACGCATATGTAGTGATTTGGATATTGGTGAGATGGATAAGTACATCCGAGTGTATAGACGTATGCACTTGTGTTGGTTTGATGATACGTACATGACTCCGGGTATATAGACGTATATACGCCGATGATTTTGAGATGCCACATTGTTCATTGTGATGACATGTGAGTATCGTTGCATTGTGCGGGACGCACACAGACCCCAAGTATGTAGTCACACATACTTGCATTTGATGATTGTTGAGAGACACACATGATTTACACTCATACATTGCTTGGTCATGTCTCATGCACATATACTTTATGCATCCTTATTGCTTCGCATATTCTTTGATATTGACATCACTTATGCATGATTGCGACATGCATCTTTCAATCATGGTTGATACACTATTGGCTTGTTATGTGACGAGTTTATCTATCTTGGTTGACCTTGTGCCTGGTAGAGGCTTCTTGTAAGACCTTACTTTCTTTTCTTTATACTTATTGTGAATGCTGACGATGGGTCCATGTGATCCATCACTACGAACTCACCAACCTAGTGTTGACCTTGTTTAGTGCACTTTTCAGGTATTCGTGTGAAATTGGAGACTTGATGATCTTGCTAGGGCTTGGACTGGGACTATCATGGATCCGTGATCCGTTGCCCCCTTAGAGTTATGCTTGGAACCCTTCGGGGTTTAGTTGTATTACCTTGTTTGTTTCCGATTATGACTTCTTGTTTACCTTGCATCTTGTACCTTAAATGTTGGTTTGGGTTCACCGAATCCTTTTATTCATGTAGTTTATGTTCTACGATAATTCCACTGTGTGCTATATAATTTCAGTGACATTTCGGGCTTTAGTCCGGGGTGTTACACTGCTTTTTGCTGTTATAATACCCCTATTTTTATGTCTCATATTTGTGCAGACTTTACCACCGTCAAACATCGTTTAAGCCATTAAAACAGGTGAAAGGGGCGTACTATGTATTATTTGCGCATATATGCATACATTATGCCGGATCATGGAAACAATACGGTTTGATATCTGGTGTTGTTGCTGCAGCTTCCAAGATCTCCTCTGGAAATGCAAGGTATTTCCTAACAAACTTAATAGCCGCGACAAGAAGAGATACCATGTATAGCATTGTCGACAAATTTAACAACCGCGACAAGAATAGATACTGTGTATAGTAAACCCATATATGTTAATTTGATATATTTGAATTTTTGAGAAAGACTCAACTTTTGGTCTGGTTCACAGATATATAATGTTAAAAGATGCTAAAAGAATTTCCAAGATGGTAGTAACAACACATATGTATAATTATCTCCCTAATGATATATTATGATCATACCAAATAGTAGAGTTTTGTTGCTGGCAATTTGTTCATCCGTCCAGTGTTGGTTTGTTTATTGATTATATATGTGATATATTATAATAAAATTTACACGAGCCTATGTTATGTTTATACTTAATTTCAGGGGTTTTAATCTTGCTTAGAACGTGATTGGATTTATCGAAGACTTGCTAGCGGTTCCCAGTTGGTGTGGAGGTATGATCAACTTCCACGCTACCAAGTATATGAATGTGTGTGTGTGTGGTACATGAATTGAGTTGGTTTGGTCTGAGACAGAGGCCTGCTATTTATAGGCACCAAGGAGGAGTGGTCCTTGGTGTATGACGTCTTGATGGCAGGAGGCCGTTATTCGGTGCGTCGTCTAGTGTAACAAACTTTGTCTCTTTAGTTGACGTTCAGTACGTTTCTGCAGTGTACGAGCATGGACGTCACTGGGTCTAGGTACAATTAACTCCGGATTAATGAGTAATGCCGCAGCTAATGATGATGTCCGTAACGTGTGCCGGAGGGCGTACGTCATCAAGCCCCCCACTAGCCCCCCCCCCCCCCCCCCCCCCCCCCCCCCCCCCCCCCCCCCCCCCCCCCCCCCCCCCCCCCCCCCCCCCCCCCCCCCCCCCCCCCCCCCCCCCCCCCCCCCCCCCCCCCCCCCCCCCCCCCCCCCCCCCCCCCCCCCCCCCCCCCCCCCCCCCCCCCCCCCCCCCCCCCCCCCCCCCCCCCCCCCCCCCCCCCCCCCCCCCCCCCCCCCCCCCCCCCCCCCCCCCCCCCCCCCCCCCCCCCCCCCCCCCCCCCCCCCCCCCCCCCCCCCCCCCCCCCCCCCCCCCCCCCCCCCCCCCCCCCCCCCCCCCCCCCCCCCCCCCCCCCCCCCCCCCCCCCCCCCCCCCCCCCCCCCCCCCCCCCCCCCCCCCCCCCCCCCCCCCCCCCCCCCCCCCCCCCCCCCCCCCCCCCCCCCCCCCCCCCCCCCCCCCCCCCCCCCCCCCCCCCCCCCCCCCCCCCCCCCCCCCCCCCCCCCCCCCCCCCCCCCCCCCCCCCCCCCCCCCCCCCCCCCCCCCCCCCCCCCCCCCCCCCCCCCCCCCCCCCCCCCCCCCCCCCCCCCCCCCCCCCCCCCCCCCCCCCCCCCCCCCCCCCCCCCCCCCCCCCCCCCCCCCCCCCCCCCCCCCCCCCCCCCCCCCCCCCCCCCCCCCCCCCCCCCCCCCCCCCCCCCCCCCCCCCCCCCCCCCCCCCCCCCCCCCCCCCCCCCCCCCCCCCCCCCCCCCCCCCCCCCCCCCCCCCCCCCCCCCCCCCCCCCCCCCCCCCCCCCCCCCCCCCCCCCCCCCCCCCCCCCCCCCCCCCCCCCCCCCCCCCCCCCCCCCCCCCCCCCCCCCCCCCCCCCCCCCCCCCCCCCCCCCCCCCCCCCCCCCCCCCCCCCCCCCCCCCCCCCCCCCCCCCCCCCCCCCCCCCCCCCCCCCCCCCCCCCCCCCCCCCCCCCCCCCCCCCCCCCCCCCCCCCCCCCCCCCCCCCCCCCCCCCCCCCCCCCCCCCCCCCCCCCCCCCCCCCCCCCCCCCCCCCCCCCCCCCCCCCCCCCCCCCCCCCCCCCCCCCCCCCCCCCCCCCCCCCCCCCCCCCCCCCCCCCCCCCCCCCCCCCCCCCCCCCCCCCCCCCCCCCCCCCCCCCCCCCCCCCCCCCCCCCCCCCCCCCCCCCCCCCCCCCCCCCCCCCCCCCCCCCCCCCCCCCCCCCCCCCCCCCCCCCCCCCCCCCCCCCCCCCCCCCCCCCCCCCCCCCCCCCCCCCCCCCCCCCCCCCCCCCCCCCCCCCCCCCCCCCCCCCCCCCCCCCCCCCCCCCCCCCCCCCCCCCCCCCCCCCCCCCCCCCCCCCCCCCCCCCCCCCCCCCCCCCCCCCCCCCCCCCCCCCCCCCCCCCCCCCCCCCCCCCCCCCCCCCCCCCCCCCCCCCCCCCCCCCCCCCCCCCCCCCCCCCCCCCCCCCCCCCCCCCCCCCCCCCCCCCCCCCCCCCCCCCCCCCCCCCCCCCCCCCCCCCCCCCCCCCCCCCCCCCCCCCCCCCCCCCCCCCCCCCCCCCCCCCCCCCCCCCCCCCCCCCCCCCCCCCCCCCCCCCCCCCCCCCCCCCCCCCCCCCCCCCCCCCCCCCCCCCCCCCCCCCCCCCCCCCCCCCCCCCCCCCCCCCCCCCCCCCCCCCCCCCCCCCCCCCCCCCCCCCCCCCCCCCCCCCCCCCCCCCCCCCCCCCCCCCCCCCCCCCCCCCCCCCCCCCCCCCCCCCCCCCCCCCCCCCCCCCCCCCCCCCCCCCCCCCCCCCCCCCCCCCCCCCCCCCCCCCCCCCCCCCCCCCCCCCCCCCCCCCCCCCCCCCCCCCCCCCCCCCCCCCCCCCCCCCCCCCCCCCCCCCCCCCCCCCCCCCCCCCCCCCCCCCCCCCCCCCCCCCCCCCCCCCCCCCCCCCCCCCCCCCCCCCCCCCCCCCCCCCCCCCCCCCCCCCCCCCCCCCCCCCCCCCCCCCCCCCCCCCCCCCCCCCCCCCCCCCCCCCCCCCCCCCCCCCCCCCCCCCCCCCCCCCCCCCCCCCCCCCCCCCCCCCCCCCCCCCCCCCCCCCCCCCCCCCCCCCCCCCCCCCCCCCCCCCCCCCCCCCCCCCCCCCCCCCCCCCCCCCCCCCCCCCCCCCCCCCCCCCCCCCCCCCCCCCCCCCCCCCCCCCCCCCCCCCCCCCCCCCCCCCCCCCCCCCCCCCCCCCCCCCCCCCCCCCCCCCCCCCCCCCCCCCCCCCCCCCCCCCCCCCCCCCCCCCCCCCCCCCCCCCCCCCCCCCCCCCCCCCCCCCCCCCCCCCCCCCCCCCCCCCCCCCCCCCCCCCCCCCCCCCCCCCCCCCCCCCCCCCCCCCCCCCCCCCCCCCCCCCCCCCCCCCCCCCCCCCCCCCCCCCCCCCCCCCCCCCCCCCCCCCCCCCCCCCCCCCCCCCCCCCCCCCCCCCCCCCCCCCCCCCCCCCCCCCCCCCCCCCCCCCCCCCCCCCCCCCCCCCCCCCCCCCCCCCCCCCCCCCCCCCCCCCCCCCCCCCCCCCCCCCCCCCCCCCCCCCCCCCCCCCCCCCCCCCCCCCCCCCCCCCCCCCCCCCCCCCCCCCCCCCCCCCCCCCCCCCCCCCTCTCAGGTAGGTTTTAGTTTCCGTAGCATATTTTTTGCGTAGATCCGTAGGTGTACATATTTTGTCGTTGTAAATGGGTAATAGAAGGGATCTCAAAATCACTACGTGCGGTATATGTCGTGATGATCTTGTCTGGTTTTTGGAGAAGTACAGGTTTCCGTTAGGGTTAGGGTACTCCGTCCCTCTTCCGTCTGATACAGTCGAAAAGCCTCCGGCCGGAAAAATCACCTTATATTTTCATACTTTTTCGTTAGGTAATATTCGTTTGCCCTTTACCAATTTCTTTTTAGCCGTCTTAAATCATTTTGGTTGTCATGTGTCTCAACTCACTCCTTTTGGCGCCGCTCGTATTGCCATGTTTGAGGCCTTGTGTCGTGCCCAACGTGGGGAGCCTTCCGTTACATTATTCCGTAGGTTCTATAAATTAGGTTCTGCCGGTGACTGGTTCACCATCGAAAAGAAGGTTGGTTGTGCCGAGATTGTGAAGGGTGTGAAAGATTCCCAGAAAGGGTGGAAGTCCCAATTTTTTTATGTGGATTCCTCCGTAGTACATTCCGCTTATCCTAATGCTCTAACTTTTCGTGATACTCTCTTGACGAAAGGTGCACTCAATGATTCGATTCCTCCCGATGGCTTTGATATTGCCTTATATAAACGTTTGCTTCTTGCCCCCGTGTTCTGGAGGCCGTTGCCGGAGCCTATCTTGTTCCTTGCTAAGTTGAGAAAAGACTGGCTGCATTCTCCGGCCACTCCTATAATCAAGGGTTTAGACGGGGAGGGTACGGAATCATAGGTCTTAACTACTTTTCATAAAGCTTTTGCTTGTCGATGTGCTTATGTTTGTGTTTTCTTTGCAGTGATGGATTTCACCCAATTTCTTAATGCTGGTTACGAGACAGCTGACTTTATTCCGGATGTACCGGAGGGTCAGAAGGTGGAAACTCAGCCAACTCCAGCTTATGGGCCGGAAGTGATTGTCTTGGAGGAACATGTTGCCTCTGCTGTCGCTGATGAGACCGATGGATCTTCGGCTAGGGTTAGGGGTGATTACAAGAGAAAAAACAAACGTGTTGTTGAGGAAGGTGAGATTGTGGCCAAAAAATCCAAGAAAAATCATGGTGATGGGAACAAAAAATCCAAGAGTGTTGTTTAGGAAGGTGAGATTGTGGCGAAAAAATCCAAGAAAAATCATGGTGATGGGAACAAAAAATCCAAGAAAAATCATGGTGAGGAAGGTGAGACAAAAAATCCAAGAAAAATCATGGTGATGGGAACAAAAAATCCAAGAAAAATCATGGTGATGGGAACAAAAAATCCAAGAAAAATCATGGTGATGGGAACAAAAAATCCAAGAAAAATCATGGTGATGGGAACAAAAAATCCAAGAAAAATCATGGTGATGGGAACAAAAAATCCAAGAAAAATCATGGTGATGGGAACAAAAAATCCAAGAAAAATCATGGTGATGGGAACAAAAAATCCAAGAAAAATCATGGTGATGGGAACAAAAAATCCAAGAAAAATCATGGTGATGGGAACAAAAAATCCAAGAAAAATCATGGTGATGGGAACAAAAAATCCAAGAAAAATCATGGTGATGGGAACAAAAAATCCAAGAAAAATCATGGTGATGGGAACAAAAAATCCAAGAAAAATCATGGTGATGGGAACAAAAAATCCAAGAAAAATCATGGTGATGGGAACAAAAAATCCAAGAAAAATCATGGTGATGGGAACAAAAAATCCAAGAAAAATCATGGTGATGGGAACAAAAAATCCAAGAAAAATCATGGTGATGGGAACAAAAAATCCAAGAAAAATCATGGTGATGGGAACAAAAAATCCAAGAAAAATCATGGTGATGGGAACAAAAAATCCAAGAAAAATCATGGTGATGGGAACAAAAAATCCAAGAAAAATCATGGTGATGGGAACAAAAAATCCAAGAAAAATCATGGTGATGGGAACAAAAAATCCAAGAAAAATCATGGTGATGGGAACAAAAAATCCAAGAAAAATCATGGTGATGGGAACAAAAAATCCAAGAAAAATCATGGTGATGGGAACAAAAAATCCAAGAAAAATCATGGTGATGGGAACAAAAAATCCAAGAAAAATCATGGTGATGGGAACAAAAAATCCAAGAAAAATCATGGTGATGGGAACAAAAAATCCAAGAAAAATCATGGTGATGGGAACAAAAAATCCAAGAAAAATCATGGTGATGGGAACAAAAAATCCAAGAAAAATCATGGTGATGGGAACAAAAAATCCAAGAAAAATCATGGTGATGGGAACAAAAAATCCAAGAAAAATCATGGTGATGGGAACAAAAAATCCAAGAAAAATCATGGTGATGGGAACAAAAAATCCAAGAAAAATCATGGTGATGGGAACAAAAAATCCAAGAAAAATCATGGTGATGGGAACAAAAAATCCAAGAAAAATCATGGTGATGGGAACAAAAAATCCAAGAAAAATCATGGTGATGGGAACAAAAAATCCAAGAAAAATCATGGTGATGGGAACAAAAAATCCAAGAAAAATCATGGTGATGGGAACAAAAAATCCAAGAAAAATCATGGTGATGGGAACAAAAAATCCAAGAAAAATCATGGTGATGGGAACAAAAAATCCAAGAAAAATCATGGTGATGGGAACAAAAAATCCAAGAAAAATCATGGTGATGGGAACAAAAAATCCAAGAAAAATCATGGTGATGGGAACAAAAAATCCAAGAAAAATCATGGTGATGGGAACAAAAAATCCAAGAAAAATCATGGTGATGGGAACAAAAAATCCAAGAAAAATCATGGTGATGGGAACAAAAAATCCAAGAAAAATCATGGTGATGGGAACAAAAAATCCAAGAAAAATCATGGTGATGGGAACAAAAAATCCAAGAAAAATCATGGTGATGGGAACAAAAAATCCAAGAAAAATCATGGTGATGGGAACAAAAAATCCAAGAAAAATCATGGTGATGGGAACAAAAAATCCAAGAAAAGATCTTAAGGCCAAAATGAAGTCCCTTACTCGAGAGGTTAGTGAGCTGCGTGCCGACAAGAGGTCCATTCTTAATGCTATCTCGGGTTTCGTGCGGAGACTACTTGGCAGTTGCGAGTTTGGCAAAGTCATGGGCTTTGTTCAAACTAAAGCTCTTGCATTGGGTGTTCACCGCTACTTGGAAGACATGAAGAAGGATAAACCGGAGGTAGAGATTGAAAGCATGGCAGGTTATAATCCCGCGGCGCTTACGGAGTTGCAAGATGCTGGGAAGAAGCTTGTTGACACATCCTTCCCTTACTTGGAGAAATTGGCTGCTGGCTTTGAGCTCAAGTTTGCAGAATTGGTGGCACTCGAACCTACTCCCTGGCCTACTAAGACCGTTGCCCCTTCTGCTGCTACTGCCGAAGCCACTCCTGCTGTGTCTGCTGCTGCCGCTACCTCTGCCGTGGTCTCCTCTTGAATGTGCCCCCTTTTTTCCCTTCTATTTGAATCGTGATGTTGATGGTGCCTTGTTGGCAAGAACACTTTGGTATTTGTAAGCCTTTGTTGGCATGAAACGATTTCTTTTTCCGTCTGTAAGCCTATGTTGGCATCGTACACTATTTTCTTTCCTTGTTTATATATCTGGGTTGGCCGTAGGCCATGTTATCATTATTCTCTTGCAGGTGGACCATGCTCTGTTTTGTGCATGATATCTAAGTGCTTTGAATTGCTAATAGTGTCTGGTGCTCCGTTAGCCGGAGCGTGTGCGGAATGTCAAAATACTTTGAATTTTCCAAATATATAACGTATTTTGTTCCGTTAGCCGGAGCGTGTGCGGAATGTCAAAATACTTTGAATTTTCCAAATATATAACGTATTTTGTTCCGTTAGCCGGAGCGTGTGCGGAATGTCAAAATACTTTGAATTTTCCAAATATATAACGTATTTTGTTCCGTTAGCCGGAGCGTGTGCGGAATGTCAAAATACATTGAATTTTCTAAATATATAACGTATTTTGTTCCGTTAGCCGGAGCGTGTGCGGAATGTCAAAATACTTTGAATTTTCCAAATATATAACGTATTTTGTTCCGTTAGCCGGAGCGTGTGCGGAATGTCAAAATACTTTGAATTTTCTAAATATATAACGTATTTTGTTCCGTTAGCCGGAGCGTGTGCGGAATGTCAAAATACTTTGAATTTTCCAAATATATAACGTATTTTGTTCCGTTAGCCGGAGCGTGTGCGGAATGTCAAAATACTTTGAATTTTCTAAATATATAACGTATTTTGTTCCGTTAGCCGGAGCGTGTGCGGAATGTCAAAATACTTTGAATTTTCTAAATATATAACGTATTTTGTTCCGTTAGCCGGAGCGTGTGCGGAATGTCAAAATACTTTGAATTTTCCAAATATATAACGTATTTTGTTCCGTTAGCCGGAGCGTGTGCGGAATGTCAAAATACTTTGAATTTTCCAAATATATAACGTATTTTGTTCCGTTAGCCGGAGCGTGTGCGGAATGTCAAAATACTTTGAATTTTCTAAATATATAACGTATTTTGTTCCGTTAGCCGGAGCGTGTGCGGAATGTCAAAATACTTTGAATTTTCTAAATATATAACGTATTTTGTTCCGTTAGCCGGAGCGTGTGCGGAATGTCAAAATACATTGAATTTTCTAAATATATAACGTATTTTGTTCCGTTAGCCGGAGCGTGTGCGGAATGTCAAAATACTTTGAATTTTCTAAATATATAACGTATTTTGTTCCGTTAGCCGGAGCGTGTGCGGAATGTCAAAATACTTTGAATTTTCCAAATATATAACGTATTTTGTTCCGTTAGCCGGAGCGTGTGCGGAATGTCAAAATACTTTGAATTTTCCAAATATATAACGTATTTTGTTCCGTTAGCCGGAGCGTGTGCGGAATGTCAAAATACTTTGAATTTTCCAAATATATAACGTATTTTGTTCCGTTAGCCGGAGCGTGTGCGGAATGTCAAAATACTTTGAATTTTCCAAATATATAACGTATTTTGTTCCGTTAGCCGGAGCGTGTGCGGAATGTCAAAATACTTTGAATTTTCCAAATATATAACGTATTTTGTTCCGTTAGCCGGAGCGTGTGCGGAATGTCAAAATACTTTGAATTTTCTAAATATATAACGTATTTTGTTCCGTTAGCCGGAGCGTGTGCGGAATGTCAAAATACTTTGAATTTTCTAAATATATAACGTATTTTGTTCCGTTAGCCGGAGCGTGTGCGGAATGTCAAAATACTTTGAATTTTCTAAATATATAACGTATTTTGTTCCGTTAGCCGGAGCGTGTGCGGAATGTCAAAATACTTTGAATTTTCTAAATATATAACGTATTTTGTTCCGTTAGCCGGAGCGTGTGCGGAATGTCAAAATACTTTGAATTTTCTAAATATATAACGTATTTTGTTCCGTTAGCCGGAGCGTGTGCGGAATGTCAAAATACTTTGAATTTTCTAAATATATAACGTATTTTGTTCCGTTAGCCGGAGCGTGTGCGGAATGTCAAAATACTTTGAATTTTCCAAATATATAACGTATTTTGTTCCGTTAGCCGGAGCGTGTGCGGAATGTCAAAATACTTTGAATTTTCCAAATATATAACGTATTTTGTTCCGTTAGCCGGAGCGTGTGCGGAATGTCAAAATACTTTGAATTTTCCAAATATATAACGTATTTTGTTCCGTTAGCCGGAGCGTGTGCGGAATGTCAAAATACTTTGAATTTTCCAAATATATAACGTATTTTGTTCCGTTAGCCGGAGCGTGTGCGGAATGTCAAAATACTTTGAATTTTCTAAATATATAACGTATTTTGTTCCGTTAGCCGGAGCGTGTGCGGAATGTCAAAATACTTTGAATTTTCTAAATATATAACGTATTTTGTTCCGTTAGCCGGAGCGTGTGCGGAATGTCAAAATACTTTGAATTTTCCAAATATATAACGTATTTTGTTCCGTTAGCCGGAGCGTGTGCGGAATGTCAAAATACTTTGAATTTTCTAAATATATAACGTATTTTGTTCCGTTAGCCGGAGCGTGTGCGGAATGTCAAAATACTTTGAATTTTCTAAATATATAACGTATTTTGTTCCGTTAGCCGGAGCGTGTGCGGAATGTCAAAATACTTTGAATTTTCCAAATATATAACGTATTTTGTTCCGTTAGCCGGAGCGTGTGCGGAATGTCAAAATACTTTGAATTTTCCAAATATATAACGTATTTTGTTCCGTTAGCCGGAGCGTGTGCGGAATGTCAAAATACATTGAATTTTCTAAATATATAACGTATTTTGTTCCGTTAGCCGGAGCGTGTGCGGAATGTCAAAATACTTTGAATTTTCCAAATATATAACGTATTTTGTTCCGTTAGCCGGAGCGTGTGCGGAATGTCAAAATACTTTGAATTTTCCAAATATATAACGTATTTTGTTCCGTTAGCCGGAGCGTGTGCGGAATGTCAAAATACTTTGAATTTTCTAAATATATAACGTATTTTGTTCCGTTAGCCGGAGCGTGTGCGGAATGTCAAAATACTTTGAATTTTCTAAATATATAACGTATTTTGTTCCGTTAGCCGGAGCGTGTGCGGAATGTCAAAATACTTTGAATTTTCTAAATATATAACGTATTTTGTTCCGTTAGCCGGAGCGTGTGCGGAATGTCAAAATACTTTGAATTTTCCAAATATATAACGTATTTTGTTCCGTTAGCCGGAGCGTGTGCGGAATGTCAAAATACTTTGAATTTTCCAAATATATAACGTATTTTGTTCCGTTAGCCGGAGCGTGTGCGGAATGTCAAAATACTTTGAATTTTCCAAATATATAACGTATTTTGTTCCGTTAGCCGGAGCGTGTGCGGAATGTCAAAATACTTTGAATTTTCCAAATATATAACGTATTTTGTTCCGTTAGCCGGAGCGTGTGCGGAATGTCAAAATACTTTGAATTTTCTAAATATATAACGTATTTTGTTCCGTTAGCCGGAGCGTGTGCGGAATGTCAAAATACTTTGAATTTTCCAAATATATAACGTATTTTGTTCCGTTAGCCGGAGCGTGTGCGGAATGTCAAAATACTTTGAATTTTCTAAATATATAACGTATTTTGTTCCGTTAGCCGGAGCGTGTGCGGAATGTCAAAATACTTTGAATTTTCTAAATATATAACGTATTTTGTTCCGTTAGCCGGAGCGTGTGCGGAATGTCAAAATACTTTGAATTTTCCAAATATATAACGTATTTTGTTCCGTTAGCCGGAGCGTGTGCGGAATGTCAAAATACTTTGAATTTTCCAAATATATAACGTATTTTGTTCCGTTAGCCGGAGCGTGTGCGGAATGTCAAAATACTTTGAATTTTCTAAATATATAACGTATTTTGTTCCGTTAGCCGGAGCGTGTGCGGAATGTCAAAATACTTTGAATTTTCTAAATATATAACGTATTTTGTTCCGTTAGCCGGAGCGTGTGCGGAATGTCAAAATACTTTGAATTTTCTAAATATATAACGTATTTTGTTCCGTTAGCCGGAGCGTGTGCGGAATGTCAAAATACTTTGAATTTTCTAAATATATAACGTATTTTGTTCCGTTAGCCGGAGCGTGTGCGGAATGTCAAAATACTTTGAATTTTCTAAATATATAACGTATTTTGTTCCGTTAGCCGGAGCGTGTGCGGAATGTCAAAATACTTTGAATTTTCCAAATATATAACGTATTTTGTTCCGTTAGCCGGAGCGTGTGCGGAATGTCAAAATACTTTGAATTTTCTAAATATATAACGTATTTTGTTCCGTTAGCCGGAGCGTGTGCGGAATGTCAAAATACTTTGAATTTTCCAAATATATAACGTATTTTGTTCCGTTAGCCGGAGCGTGTGCGGAATGTCAAAATACTTTGAATTTTCTAAATATATAACGTATTTTGTTCCGTTAGCCGGAGCGTGTGCGGAATGTCAAAATACTTTGAATTTTCTAAATATATAACGATAGTCTTTGGTACTCCAAACCTTGTAACAATCTGCTCCCACACGAATTTCTCCACTTTCTTGCCCGATATGGTGGCCAACAGCTTAGCTTCGACCCACTTGGTAAAATAATCGATCGCTACTACCAAGAATTTCACCTTGCCGGGGGCTTTTGGGAATGGTCCTACAATGTCAATTCCCCACTTCATGAACGGCCATGCTGCCGTTACTGGTATCAAATCGTTTTTTGGAGCTTTGGAAGTATGGGAATGGATTTGACAGGAGTCGCATGAGCGGAGTTCTTCGGTAGTGTCCCTATGCATTGATGGCCAGTAGTACCCCATTGTCATCATTTTTCTTACTACCGTCCTTGGTCCGGAATGCAAACCGCAGGAGCCCAAGTGTAGTTCTCGTATTACCTCCTTTGCTTGTCTGGGGCCGATGCATCGCATCATAGGGCCTAGGTATGACTTCTTGTACAGATATCCATCTTGGATTACAAACTGTGGTGCTTTTACTCTTATCTTCCTTGCTTCATCCCTATCTGCCGGAAGCTCTCCGGTAGACAGGTAGGTCATGATTGGAGTCATCCAACTTGTTCCTTCTTCCTCAATGGGGGCCACTACCTCCTCCTCTTCAATCGAACTTTTTTCCAGTGTTTCAACCAACACTTTCTTAGTGAAGTGTGCGAAAGAGGTTGAGGCTAGCTTGCTCAAAGCGTCAGCTATCTTGTTTTTGTTCCTGCTTATGTTCTGTATCTTGAAGTATTTGAACTGTTGCTTTATTTCTAAAATCTTTCTCAGGTATCTTTTCATTGCTGGCTCTTTGGCTTCATATGCTCCTTCTATCTGGAAAGCAACTATTTGTGAATCAACACAAGCATGGATATGCTCTACCTTCATCTGTCTGGCGATTCTGAGTCCGGCCAAGAGTGCCTCGTATTCTGATGCATTGTTGGAGGCTTTGAAGTTAAAGCGTAAAGCATATGTAAATTCTTGTCCTTCCGGGCTAATCAATATCAGACCAGCGCCGGAGCCATCAGCGCTTGATGCTCCGTCTGTGAATAGTTTCCATACGGCCTCCGGCGCATCCTGACCCGTAGCTTGGTCTTCGTTCGGAGGCGACTTCCTTTTTGTTGCCTCCACCTGACCGTTGGCCTGCGGGTGGGCTACGGAAGTGAAAGATTGTTCAATCTCTAGGCCTTCACAGAAATCTTTAAAAACTCCATCCCGAAATTGCTTGCCATTATCACTGACGATAGTCTTTGGTACTCCAAACCTTGTAACAATCTGCTCCCACACGAATTTCTCCACTTTGCTTGCCCGATATGGTGGCCAACAGCTTAGCTTCGACCCACTTGGTAAAATAATCGATCGCTACTACCAAGAATTTCACCTTGCCGGGGGCTTTTGGGAATGGTCCTACAATGTCAATTCCCCACTTCATGAACGGCCATGCTGCCGTTACTGGTATCAAATCGTTTTTTGGAGCTTTGGAAGTATGGGAATGGATTTGACAGGAGTCGCATGAGCGGAGTTCTTCGGTAGTGTCCCTATGCATTGATGGCCAGTAGTACCCCATTGTCATCATTTTTCTTACTACCGTCCTTGGTCCGGAATGCAAACCGCAGGAGCCCAAGTGTAGTTCTCGTATTACCTCCTTTGCTTGTCTGGGGCCGATGCATCGCATCATAGGGCCTAGGTATGACTTCTTGTACAGATATCCATCTTGGATTACAAACTGTGGTGCTTTTACTCTTATCTTCCTTGCTTCATCCCTATCTGCCGGAAGCTCTCCGGTAGACAGGTAGGTCATGATTGGAGTCATCCAACTTGTTCCTTCTTCCTCAATGGGGGCCACTACCTCCTCCTCTTCAATCGAACTTTTTTCCAGTGTTTCAACCAACACTTTCTTAGTGAAGTGCTAATAGATGACGCGCAAAGTGAGAAGTCATAAAAATACTGTCATAATTTGTAAAATCTGAAGGGTTTATGACACGCATTTTTTAGTGTCATAAAAAAAGGTAGGGTAACACGGGGCTACAGTGTCTTCTTATTATACAGATCGCCTTTACTTCTAAAATAACCCAAAAAACCCCCATTTTTCCACACACATACAGTTTTTTACAATCAATCGATCGATCTATCTATCTATCTTAATATAAAACCCTAGATTTCTTCAATCGATCTATCTATCTATCTTAATATAAAACCCTAGATTTCTTCAATCGATCTATCTATCTATCTTAATATAAAACCCTAGATTTCTTCAATCGATCTATCTATCTATCTTAATATAAAACCCTAGATTTCTTCAATCGATCTATCTATCTATCTTAATATAAAACCCTAGATTTCTTCAATCGATCTATCTATCTATCTTAATATAAAACCCTAGATTTCTTCAATCGATCTATCTATCTATCTTAATATAAAACCCTAGATTTCTTCAATCGATCTATCTATCTATCTTAATATAAAACCCTAGATTTCTTCAATCGATCTATCTATCTATCTTAATATAAAACCCTAGATTTCTTCAATCGATCTATCTATCTATCTTAATATAAAACCCTAGATTTCTTCAATCGATCTATCTATCTATCTTAATATAAAACCCTAGATTTCTTCAATCGATCTATCTATCTATCTTAATATAAAACCCTAGATTTCTTCAATCGATCTATCTATCTATCTTAATATAAAACCCTAGATTTCTTCAATCGATCTATCTATCTATCTTAATATAAAACCCTAGATTTCTTCAATCGATCTATCTATCTATCTTAATATAAAACCCTAGATTTCTTCAATCGATCTATCTATCTATCTTAATATAAAACCCTAGATTTCTTCAATCGATCTATCTATCTATCTTAATATAAAACCCTAGATTTCTTCAATCGATCTATCTATCTATCTTAATATAAAACCCTAGATTTCTTCAATCGAATCTATCTATCTATCTTAATATAAAACCCTAGATTTCTTCAATCGATCGATCTATCTATCTATCTTAATATAAAACCCTAGATTTCTTCAATCGATCTATCTATCTATCTTAATATAAAACCCTAGATTTCTTCAATCGATCTATCTATCTATCTTAATATAAAACCCTAGATTTCTTCAATCGATCTATCTATCTATCTTAATATAAAACCCTAGATTTCTTCAATCGATCTATCTATCTATCTTAATATAAAACCCTAGATTTCTTCAATCGATCTATCTATCTATCTTAATATAAAACCCTAGATTTCTTCAATCGATCTATCTATCTATCTTAATATAAAACCCTAGATTTCTTCAATCGATCTATCTATCTATCTTAATATAAAACCCTAGATTTCTTCAATCGATCTATCTATCTATCTTAATATAAAACCCTAGATTTCTTCAATCGATCTATCTATCTATCTTAATATAAAACCCTAGATTTCTTCAATCGATCTATCTATCTATCTTAATATAAAACCCTAGATTTCTTCAATCGATCTATCTATCTATCTTAATATAAAACCCTAGATTTCTTCAATCGATCTATCTATCTATCTTAATATAAAACCCTAGATTTCTTCAATCGATCTATCTATCTATCTTAATATAAAACCCTAGATTTCTTCAATCGATCTATCTATCTATCTTAATATAAAACCCTAGATTTCTTCAATCGATCTATCTATCTATCTTAATATAAAACCCTAGATTTCTTCAATCGATCTATCTATCTATCTTAATATAAAACCCTAGATTTCTTCTGATGTTTTTGTGTATATTCGAAGTTTAGAACTATTTGGCTGCTTTTGATGTTTGATTATTCCAAGTTTTATGGAAATTTGATCGCTACTGTGATCTTAACTTATCAGGTTAAGTACTGTTCAGAGAATAACAAGCGTCTCATTCACTTCTCTACTTGCGAAGTATATGGAAAAACTATTGGCAGCTATCTTCCCCAAGATAGTCCCCTGCGACAGGTAAGAATCCTCATTTGTAGTTAGTAAATGCATTAGTTACTGCAACTTTTGAAATGCTTCTTTATTTAGGCTTGTTGGTGTAATTGGTGTTCTTTATGCAATTTTGACTTATGTCTGTCTGCTACCTGCTCTTTTATGTAATTCGTGAGATTCTTAGTTAATGAAATCTGATAAGATTTTCTTGCTTACGGGATTGTATATTGTTTAAATTTAATTTTTCTTTAGTCAAGTAATTAAGATAACTTTCCTGCTCCTCTATGGATCAATATATACTTGTTACAAAGTGGTCTTTGGAAGTCATGTTGCAATGTCGTCGATCTCTGTACTAGTTTCATTTGTATATGAGGTTCTAAAGTGTGGTTTCTCATTGTGCAATTCTTAAGTTTGCATTTATGGTGGATCAATATATACTTGTTACTAAGTTTGCAATTAAGTTGTGATTTTATGTATGCACGTGTTATTGTTGGCTACTGAGATACTCCAATGTACCTTGCCGATCTGTGGGTATGATACTTATTTTCAACTGTAGTTACTCATTTAATTCTAGTTAAGATATACATAGATAATTGTATACAATCTTACATTGGTGAATCATTGCAGGTAGCTACCTCCATGAAAGACCTTTGTCATGATGTTTTTGGGGTGTCACAGGAAAAGAAAGATCCAAAGTATGTGAAAGTGAACAGATATGATCTCACCTAGCCCAACCATGATGTACTCAGATATGATCATTGCCTGTTTCTGTTTTGGTGCAATTTTCGCTTTGTGTGTTTAATGTTTTGACTTTTTTGGTCAGTTTAGTTTGTTCAAAGTTCACTTATATATATGCATATATATGTATGTGTGATTGTGTGTATGTTTTTGTACTTCTTGATTGACTATGATCATGAGTTAAATAAAATAGTAGTTGTAATCATATATATATATATATATGAAATGCGTTATTTTGATATTTTGTTTTTAATTTTTATTATATTATTTATATATCTATATATATATAATATAAATAATAAGGGTATGTATATATATAGTATTCTTTTATATATATATATATATATATATATATATATATATATATATATATATATATATATATATATATATATATATATATATATATATATATATATATATATATATATATATATATATATATATATATATATATATATATATATATATATATATATATATATATATATATATATATATATATATATATATATATATATATATATATATATATATATATATATATATATATATATATATATATATATATATATATATATATATATATATATATATATATATATATATATATATATATATATATATATATATATATATATATATATATATATATATATATATATATATATATATATATATATATATATATATATATATATATATATATATATATATATATATATATATATATATATATATATATATATATATATATATATATATATATATATATATATATATATATATATATATATATATATATATATATATATATATATATATATATATATATATATATATATATATATATATATATATATATATATATATATATATATATATATATATATATATATATATATATATATATATATATATATATATATATATATATATATATATATATATATATATATATATATATATATATATATATATATATATATATATATATATATATATATATATATATATATATATATATATATATATATATATATATATATATATATATATATATATATATATATATATATATATATATATATATATATATATATATATATATATATATATATATATATATATATATATATATATATATATATATATATATATATATATATATATATATATATATATATATATATATATATATATATATATATATATATATATATATATATATATATATATATATATATATATATATATATATATATATATATATATATATATATATATATATATATATATATATATATATATATATATATATATATATATATATATATATATATATATATATATATATATATATATATATATATATATATATATATATATATATATATATATATATATATATATATATATATATATATATATATATATATATATATATATATATATATATATATATATATATATATATATATATATATATATATATATATATATATATATATATATATATATATATATATATATATATATATATATATATATATATATATATATATATATATATATATATATATATATATATATATATATATATATATATATATATATATATATATATATATATATATATATATATATATATATATATATATATATATATATATATATATATATATATATATATATATATATATATATATATATATATATATATATATATATATATATATATATATATATATATATATATATATATATATATATATATATATATATATATATATATATATATATATATATATATATATATATATATATATATATATATATATATATATATATATATATATATATATATATATATATATATATATATATATATATATATATATATATATATATATATATATATATATATATATATATATATATATATATATATATATATATATATATATATATATATATATATATATATATATATATATATATATATATATATATATATATATATATATATATATATATATATATATATATATATATATATATATATATATATATATATATATATATATATATATATATATATATATATATATATATATATATATATATATATGGCTAACGTGATACACCGGAAGTTGTCCTTCTGCTCTGTTTGCGACTAGGACCGCACTGATCGTTTCTTCTGCAGCTGCCAGGTATATTTGTAATGTTTCTCCTTTGATTGGTGCCGTTATCATTGGCAACTGGCATAGGTATTCTTTGATCTTTTCAAATGCATCTTGTGCTTCTGCTGTCCATACAAAATCTTTTTTCTCTAAACACCCCTTAAGGGTTTTGAAAAAGGGTAAAGATCTATCTGCTGATTTTGACAAGAAACGATGGAGGGCCGCAAGCTTGCTGTTGAGGCTCTGGACTTCTTTTATGCTTTTTGGAGCTTGCATGTCCTGTATGTCGCGGATCTTGTCCGGATTAGCTCGGAACCCATCTTTAGTGACAACATGACCTAAGAACTGCCCTTGCTTTGCTCCGAACAGGCACTTCTTTGGGTTTAACTTCATGTTTATGCTCCTGAGAGTCTGGAATGTTTCCTCTATATCTTCCAACATTTCTTCTCCATTCTTGCTTTTTATCACCATGTCGTCTACATATGCCTCCAAGTTTCTCCCTATCTGTTTTCCAAATGCTTTATCTATCAACCTTTGGTAGGTTGCTCCTGCATTCTTCAGGCCAAATGGCATTTTCTTGTAGCAGAAAATCCCTTCATTGGTGTAAAAAGTTGTTTTGTCTTCATCGGGTGGGAACATTTGGATTTGGTGATACCCCTTGTAGGCATCTAGGAAGCACTTTAGCTAGTCGATTTTTGGTAAAGGATAACAGTCTTTGGGGCACGCTTTGTTAATGTCCGTGAAGTCCACGCACATTCTCCATCCACCATCATGTTTCTTAACCATGACTGGGTTTGCCACCCAACTTTGGTATTTTACTTCTCTGAGGATTCCTGCTTGCACCAAATCTGACACTTGTTCTTTCGCTGCCTTACTTCTGTCCGGAGCTAGGCTCCGTTGCTTTTGCTTTATCGGTTCAACATGCGGAATTACGTTTAGCTTGTGCTGAGTATCAAATTTTTCACCTCCAATCTCTAACTGCCGTGGGACTCCTGTCATGTCTGCTGGAGTCCAGGCAAACACATCATTGTTTCGTTTCAGCAATTCTTTTAATTTCTTCTTTATCTTTTCCGGCAAATTTCTTCCGACCAAGACATGTTCGTTGATAAAGATTTTCTCTTCTGCCCCTTCGACACTGCTCACTTGCTTGTTTGCTTCATTTTTTCTCTCTGGCTCCTTTCCTTCGGCCAGGTCGATCCGATGCGCCGTGGAGGCTTCGGATCGTATGCAGGCGATGCCGTAAGGTGTTGGGAGTTTTGCCATGGCATGTATTGGTGATGCTATGATGCCAAGTCGGCGCATCGCTGTTCTTCCCAGAATGATGTTGTATGGTGATTCTGCTTTTACTATTACGAAGTTCAGTGTCTCCGATCTTACTTTTTGGCCTTCTCCAACTGTAAATGGTAAGGTGATTTCTCCGGCTGACCAAGACCTTTCCCCGGAGAACCCTGTCAGAGGACTGGAGCATTCTTTCTTCAGCTGCTTTAGTGATGATTTTAATTTTTGGAAACAATGATCATACATGATTTCGCAGCCACTTCCCGTGTCCAGATAAACTCTTTTCACCGGGTGGCTGGCTATGACTGCACTAATTACGATGGGTGCCTCGGAAGCTTCTTCCTCTTGGATCGAGGGGAAACTTATTGCGGCCGACCTCCATGCTTCCGACCTCACAATTCTGTCTTCCTGGTGTCTTACTTCTGCAGTGATTACATTTATTGGTTCATCTAGAGGTTCCGGTTTTGCTTCCGGTAAGTTCATTTGTTGCTTTCCTTTGTTTTGTCTTTGACTTGGTTCCCTTAAACCTTTCAAGAGGCCAGAAAATTTGCCTGTCTTCATAGCTTCTTCTATTCTTCCCTTAAAAACAACACAATCATTTGTGTCATGTCCGTGTGTGCCATGGAATTCACAAAACTTGGTTATGTCTCTCCCCTTCATGTTACTTCTTGTTCTTGTTTTTTCTGCTGACAAAACATCTATGTGCTGCTTAGGTGGGGTATGCAAAGTGTTGTGGCTACTGGAAGGGGTATTTGCACTCTTCGGGTAGGGGGAATTACGGCCCCTATCCTGCCGAGGGTTCCTTCTGTCTTTGCCCCAATGTCATTCTCTTCCGTCTGCACATCCGGCATACCCTACATTCCCACTTGTCTCTTGGGCTGTCAGAAATATGTGTGCTTTGTCTGTAGCTGCCGTGTAAGTTTCGGGCAGGTCCATGGAGAGGAATTCTACCAACGCTTTGTATTTTAAACCATGTATGAAGCCTGAGACTCTTTGATTTTCACTTAAACCTCTTATCAGAGAGGTCTCATCTGTGTATCTAGCGATGTACTGCCGGACACTTTCGTTCTCCTTCCTTTTGATATTGTGAGCCTCCAAATGTATCTTTTTGTACTTCCGTTGTTGACTGAAATGGGATCTGAATTTTGTCTTTAGATCTTCAAAATTAGTTACACTTCCGACTGGTAGGCTGTCTAGCCATGCTCTTGCCGTGTCTTTTAATGTCAGAGCAAACATATGGCATGCTACCGGAACCTTCCACTTCTGCATTCGGATCATGCCATTAAAATGTTTCAAATGATTTTCCGGATCATCATTTCCGTCATACATCTCCATCCCCTTCGGGAGTCCACCTTCCGGCAATGGGTAGTCTTCAATCCACTGGACAAAGGGACCGGGTTCTGTCTGAACGACCATGTCCGCTTCCGGAGGTAATCCGGTGTTACTTGCTTGCTGATTGGGTTGTTGACTATTGAATCGAGGAGGTTGTACCGGAGTGAAACCCGGCTGTGGAGTAAACTATGGGCTATTTTGTGGTACAAAGTATTGATGCTGCTGCGGGAAGCCATTTGGAAAATACTGCTGGCCGTAACCCATTGGTGGTACCGGTGTGGGCTGCGGTATGTACGTGTACCCGTAGCCGTTGTACGCTGGGTTGTATGTTTGACCTTGTTGATTAACCTGCTGCGCGGCAAGCGGTGGTAGGTTAGTGGCCGGAGCTTGCGTTGTTGTTGTGTTGCGAGTCAGAGGTGCTCCTCCGGTCACTGTTTCACTGAACCGTACCCGGCTACCCGCTTCCTGCGTTGGGTTTCGCTGAGGTGGTGTTTCTGCCTCAATTTCTTCATCTACGTCTTCACTCCAGTCGTCATATTCTAGCCGAGTTTGCACACTACGCATATTCATGCGCCGTAGGCATTCTCTAAGTAACGGCTCGATTGTTTCGGACTGTTTTTCATTGTTTCTTGAAAATCCTGGAGGTGACCTCTGGTTCTCCTCCGTCATTTGTTCGTCGCAAGATCAGTTAGTAGAGTACGGATGGCGCCACTTGTTTAAGCATAAATTTACACGGGCCTAACTATGTTATGTTTATACTTAATTTCAGGGGTTTTAATCTTGCTTAGAACGTGATTGGATTTATCGAAAACTTGCTAGCGGTTCCCAGTTGGTGTGGAGGTATGATCAACTTCCACGCTACCAAGTATATGAATGTGTGTGTGTGTGTGGTACATGAATTGAGTTGGTTTGGTCTGAGACAGAGGCCTGCTATTTATAGGCACCAAGCAGGAGTGGTCCTTGGTGTATGACGTCTTGATGGCAGGAGGCCGTTATTCGGTGCGTCGTCTAGTGTAACAAACTTTGTCTCTTTAGTTGACGTTCAGTACGTTTCTGCAGTGTACGAGCATGGACGTCACTGGGTCTAGGTACAATTAACTCCGGATTAATGAGTAATGCCGCAGCTAATGATGATGTCCGTAACGTGTGCCGGAGGGCGTACGTCATCAATTTGTATGTCGTTCCTTATTGTATATATGCAGGATAATACCATATGATGCACCGATTTCATTATTCGTCAAACATTATGTGGGTTTCTATAGCTTTGTTCGAGCTTCATGGTTGGTATTTTTATTATATCGTACATGAAAACAAAATAACTCTATGAAAGAAGAATTTAGTCATCAAGTAAGAGTCATCGAGAGTCATTGTATCATGTTGGCAACGAGCTTATTTTATTCTATTCTATGTGTGGTAAATTTGCTTAGAATTTACAATCTATCTTTATATTTTATTTTTTTATTCTATTCTGTGTGTGGTAAATTTGCTTAGAATTTACAATCTATCTTTATATTTATTATTTTTATATTAATCACATGCACTGCTTAACGCCACCATCATCAGTCACCACCGCTGCCCGCCGCCACATCGCGCGGGCAGCCTTCTAGTTTATAAATGTACATGATATACCTCATCAAAAATATCTACCAAAACTTCAGATTCCACTTATAACATAAGCACATCGTGTACGATCAAAACGACTGTTGATCATTATACGCAAAACACAAGCAACAACTTTAACAAATTAGTCATGTAGGGGTTGGGTATTGTAAAACAAATATTAAAGTAAAACAAATAAGACAAGATCTTGACCCTTAGATCATGGCTAAATTGATGCACGGAGATTCACGAAACAATTGATGCACAACGATTTTTATGATGCACAGTGATTTTCAGTAAAGAAAAACCTATTGTTTTATTTGTTTTACTTTAATACTTGTTTTATTTTACCTAAAACCTAGTCATGTATCGCGCTTCCACCAACGTTTCTTATATTTAGCAGTTGAAAACTTTGTGTTATAACAGTATATATTGGTAGTCCTAACGTTTGTTTTTTTTCCAACCAGGTATCAATTAATTTATAACAATAAATATTTCATTAAATCCCTTATTTTTAAGGTTGTCTATTAAAAATAATAATAAAATGATTAACTTAATTGGTTATAGGGTTTAGTATCCCGGAGTGTAAGTAACTTTGCAACTTTTTCTATTGGATGTATGTATCAAAAATTTTGTACAGTATATGTAGGTATTTCGCTAAATTGAACACTTCATGTAAAAGTTTTACGTTGACCAATCAAAAACTTCTACGTGGACAACTCATATGGTTGTCACGTATACATTTTTACATTAAACGTTCAATTTAGCGAGATACTTACATATATTGTTCAAAATTTTTGATGCATACACACAATAGAAAAAGTTGCAAAGTTACTTACACTCCAGGATACTTAACCCTTGGTTATATGAGCAGAAGTTAGATAGGTGTTTTACTTCTTGCAAATTTGTTATCGCAAAAGAAAAGGAGTTGGTCATCCTAACTTTGTTAAAATTGATAGATAATATAGGAAAATTGATATTAACTTACGTTTCATGATAACTTGAAATAATAACCCAACGCGTCCAATGATATTGTCACGAAGGCAGCTACAGAATCCAGCAGGTTTGTAAATAACATACTAATCTATTGTATCATATCATTAGTCAGGAATTATGGTTGTATAACATATAAGTAAGATCAAGGGCTAAATTTTTCACCTCTGTATTTTACATATATCCATATAACATACTAATCTATTGTATCATATCATATCCTGTTCAAGTAGTAATCCACCACGTACCATCATATCGCCAGACGAACAGTTGCAAGCACATGGTATAATGAAAATTAGTTATTTGTCATCTTCCATGAATATTATGAATCTTATTGTTGAGTAAAATACCAAGTTAGAAAACAACCAAACCTGTTTCACTTTGTATTTTCATTGTTTGTTAACAGGGTTACCAACCATATGTTCAAAAGATTACGTTACTCTTGATGGCAAACTGCGACATTTTTGTAGACTTCAAATTCAAAGTTCTGATCAACAACGCGATGCTGTACTCCCTCCAGGTTTTTCACATACATAAAACACATCTGAATACAAAGGTTTTTATCTAAGTTTAATATAGTATATTTTGCCTTTTTAACTATTTATACGTTACGTTTGTCCAGTGACATTAGAAATCCCACCAAACCAAACAACACAACCCTTGCTTGGAATGAGACACAAACATACATAAAGCCCAACGGGAAGATTCAAATATACTATGGTCTGAAAATAACAGAACAAACAAATAGCATATTCTCTGGACCAATTGCTGTGCATACCGAAAGGATTATCAGAGAAGACGGTCGGATGCAAACCTACTGTGGGTTGAAACTGACAGAGAATATTGTCGAGCAACCATTTACTAAAACTTATGCTCAGCTTAGAAAAATAAAAGAAAACTTACCCAGATTGTAAATGAATGTTTTGGAATGTCATATCTTGAAATGAAATTTTATTAACCTGATGCTCTATTTTTCCCGACACAATTACCATTTCATTTTAAAACAGTATGTTGTGAACAATTTTATAAATTTTAGACCATAAGTAATACCACATTTCATCCACAGGTTCTTCATCATTACCAAAACCTAATGCTCAAAAGCGAAGACGTCCGAATCCAGGAAGTTGCTCCACGACGCTTATATCACCAGGTAATATATCCATATATGATACCCAATACTCAGTCCCTTTAACATAAATTATTAGTGAATATGATTAATAAGTTGTATTAAATACGATTACCATAATTTTTAATACAATCATTGTTCAGGCCCATCTTCATCACAGCCAAGAACGACACCGGTTCAATCTCAAAGTATTCAAGAAAGAGCGCCTATTAATTACCAAAGGAATTCCCCGACTATAAAATCAAATGGTAAAAAATTGGTTTATACTAATGTTCAATCATACCTGGAAAATAAACTATAGTAAACCCCGTTAATGCTTTCCATTCAATTGTATATCGTACCTAAAACATTCAATGATTCAGACCTTGGATTGGACGTTCCCCTGAGAGCAGCTTTCAATTCAACTGGTGAGCAATGAAGTTTTAGATTTATCTGATTAGCTAACATTTAATGATAAAATAGCATTTACCATATTCTCTGGCCCATTAAGTTTGTTGCTTTGTTATTTCAAGGAGCCAAAACTGAATACTTTGATGTTGGACCACCATCATATACATGTCAATCATGTAATGCTATAATGTGGTACGAAGAAAGAAATAAGAATTCTTCTACTTCCAAGAAAACAATTTTTTCATTATGCTGCCAAGAGGGTAAGATACTGTTAGAAAGTTTGGTTGACCCACCACAACCATTGAAATTAAAAGACTTTTGGACTATGAAGAACCCGGAACGTCCTCCTTCCGTGACAACATTAGAACTTACAACAGCATGTTTTGCTTTACTTCTTTTGGGGCGAATATCGACAACTCTGTTAACACAGGAAAGGGGCTCTACACATTCAGAATAAGTGGCCAAAACTACCATCTTATGGGTTCTTTGCTTCCTGCCGAGGGTAACCAACCCCGATATGCACAGCTATACTTCTTTGACACTCAAAATGAGTTAAGAAATCGTATTGTAAAATATGTTTGAGATTCAAAAGATGCGTTTAGTAAAAGGATTTAAAGAACGATTATGTCGACTAAACAAGAAACAAAGGTGTAAAGCAATGATAATTAGAATAACAAGTATCGAAATAAATGAAATTACGATAAATAATGCTAATCAAAGTAAATAATGCGTTAAAAGTAAAGAGTAAAGAGCAAGAACACTGAGATTTGTTATCGAGGAAAAACCCTTTATATATCCTTTAAGGATTGCCGGCATAAAAACCCCGGGAGGAAGCAATCGTCCCTGCCTTTGTTCTCTTATTAATGATTGTTAAATGTTTACAAATGGTGGAATTCGGTTGATCGATGTATCTAAGTGTAAAGTAAATGAGAGCAGTGTGTGAATACAAATGTGTAGTGAGCAGTATGTAAGTGATAGATAGGATGCCTATGATCGATCAACCTCATTCTTTATATAGACCTAAGATCTAACTAACTATGTGAGTTTGTAGGGATCTTCCAGGTCTTCAGTCAGTGAACGTTGTGGAAAATCTTGCCCAGTCAAGTGACCGTTGAAGCTTTCTCCTCATGTTGAAATCAACTTGAAGTCCGATTATTTTGGCAGACTAAGTCTTCTTTGCGTGTTGATGAGTTTAACCATGTGCGACATTCCTTTTTGCACCGTTAGAGATATCCTTCAATGCTTTATATCGAATATTCTGGAATCTGCACACTTATCTCATGTGGATACAATAATAATATTTGAAACATAACGTTAGCAAAATATTAATAAGTAATCAGAATATTCAACTATGTCAAGATCCTGGAATGTCAATATCTTGGATCTTCAGGATATTGGTACTTGAAATTTCACCCATAACAATTGTCCCCAAAGTTATTTTAATAAAATCTATTTTGTTGAAATAACTTTGAATCTTCTAGAGAAAGCTTTGAGCGAAGTCAATTAGTAAATTTTGAAACCATCTTAAAGATAAGACGCGTGTAAGTAAGATAACCAAGAGTCTTGATTTGATAGGTAACAATTTGACGGTTCATTTCCTACTCTTTTACCCCTCTATTCAAGCCGACAGTTTTTTATTTTGAAAATTACAAACAGTTTTTCTTCTATGCTAAAGAAATTTCAAATAATATTCTCGGTTTATATTAATTCTCACAACATCACAATGTCAGAGGTTACAAGTGGTGAATCTCATCTTCAAGTTCAAGATCCTCCGAGAGTTGACTGGGGGGTTAACAAATCTGAAAAGCGACTTCTTCATGTATGATAAAATATTAAGTTCATTTTTATTTTAATAAAACTGATTTTCATCTTTTTCTACAGTGTTTCTCCCAGATGCGATACGCACACATGGAAGTCGCGAGGATTAAGGATGAAGAATTGAAGAGCCATAATCAAAACATTCAATGGCTTCTAGAGTCAAGGAAAGCTCAGGGGTCAAGGATAAAAGAGTTAGAAGCAGAGTTGGCTAAAACTAAAGAAGAACTTCAAACGGCGAAAATGGATTTGATCTACTTAAGGGTTGCCAAAAAGTTGAAGCCTAATATTTCTGAATAAGAAGTTTTTATGGGCGATGAAGGATATAATGCAAAGGTCAGAGCCCACATTTTAGACTCTTTTGTTTAGGAAAATGAATAGATGGGGGTAGTGTAATGTGGAACAACAAATGCTTAGGAGGGAAGAGATTGATCTGGTATGATCAATCATGGTTGTAAAAAACTGCTTTTGAGTAGTTTTTTGTAAATATTTTTTGAATGAAAATTATCTTTTGATCTATTTCGGTTTATACTCGAAAATCAAAACTGTTATTAAGTGTAAAAACGAGAAATGAGTTATAACTAAATGACATCATATGTCAGCGAATAATTAATCTTGACTTTATTCGACTATTCTAACAGTAAGTAATCACATCAGTGCAGTAATTAAAGAGTAAGATACATGCACCTTTTTGACGATTAATCATCCTGCAAAATAGAACCAAAGTTTCTGGATCCTATCTTTAAGGCTCAAGATCCTTAGAGACGAAGATATCTGAGCAACGGTTAGTAAATAGATATTCATAAATAATTAAATATTTACCGATCTTCCGGAATACTCTATTATTATAGTTAAAAAGTAAGTGGTCAGTTATGGGACACGTATCTAGCGAAGTTACTGCAGCCTATATATTAGGTTTAAGTTTTTCTCTTTCTTCACCATTCACTTTTCACCGTTTACATCGCCTCATATTTTCTCTCAAGGTAATCTCTTTTCCTTTCATTCTCTTTTCATAATGTCAGTTGATTCTTCTTCCGCCATAGAAATTAGCGATTTCATAGAAACTAATGTTATGGATAATGATATTTTTAGTGATGTTAAGGAGTCAGATCTTGAACGTGTTAAACAGTATTTCCCCAAAGGTGCAATCTTTAGGGCTCCAGATCCTAAATTAAAAATTGACCTCGCTTCTGATGTTTGGATAGGATTCCCCGAATATCCCTTTAGGCATTTGAAATTAAGTTTCCCCTTTCCGAGTTTTATCACTCAGTTTTTTAAGTCAACGATGATTTCCTATGGTCAAGCTAGCCCTATGCTTTGGAGAATCTTATTTGTGTTGAATGATCTAATAACCAATAAAAACCTAGAACTTAGGGTTCCAGACTTGAGTATAGTTTACAATTTAACAACCTTTGGTTCTGGATTCTACATCCTCAAAGTTAGAGATAGGAATAAGCGTTTGATTGGTGAAGTAACTCAGAATGATGATGCTTGGAAAACCAGATTCTTTTTTGTCAAAAGAAGTTCACTCCCTGTAGGCAGTTATCTTCCTCCTTCTTGGGTGGCTGGAGGTAAGATTGTTGAATCTTTCTATTATTTTGATCTAAATTTTCTTATATGTAGATATAATATCTTTTCTTTTATCCGTAGCAAAACTGAAGGCTTCAAATGACAAAGCGGCTCAAAAGAGGATCAACAATTTCTTTGATTTGGATAGTCAAGAGAGAAATTTTGGGTGATACAATCTCAAATCAGCATCTTCAAACAAGACCAGCGACGACACCATGGATGATAATACTGCGCAATCTGCTCCGGCAAAGAAGGGTTCTCCTCCAGTTGATTTCGAGGATCAAGGGTTGTTCGACATGAGTGAAACATTAAAAACTCCCTCAGCGCGTCGCTCTACTCTGTCTAACACTCGTGCCAGCAAGAAGCTCAAGACTGAACCAGGTTTGAAGGCTGAAGCAGGGCTGAAAACTAATCCTGGAGCGAAAACTGAAGCAAAAGTGATTGATTTGACAGGAAAGAAGTCTTCTGTGCTCAAGGTTCAAGGTCCTATGGATTTGGCTTCAGTTCAGGCGCTGTTTGAGAAGGTATAACTCTTTTCTTATTATTACTTAGTTATTTTCAAATAGGCTTGTTAAAACTTTGATTTATTTAATGTTAGGCTCTAGATATGGCTACCTATAGTAGTGAAATGGTTTGGAAGTTCATGAAGGAGAAGGTAGATGAGTGTAATTCTTTGAAGCAACAGTTAGATAAGAAAGAAAAAGTGATGAAAGATTTGGAACAAGATTTTGCCAAAACTAAGAGTGAGTCTGCTAAGTTGGCCAAGAAACTTGAGAATCAAACAAATGAGTTTGAAAAGAAGTTGAAGGAAAGGTCAGAATTGATTACCAAGAACGCCAAGATGAGTACACAAAGATGTTAGGTCCAGATTTAGTCCAGGTTTACTGGACTCGCTCCAGACTCGACTACTGGAGCCTTACTGAAGATCTGTCCAGAAACGTGTTCTACTGGACCTACTCCAGACTTGGAATCTGGAGTCCCTCTGAAGATTTGTCCAGAAATAATGGAAGACCAGTGAGCAAATACTTGTATAGGAAATCTGGAGTATTCTCCAGATGAGCTCACTGGACTTCACCCCAGTCCAGATCAACTCTACTAAAGACATTCTGACTGAAGTCTGAAGAAAGAAGACTGACAAATGGCGGAGTCCACTGGAAAGTCTTACCAGATCTGTACACTGGAGGATTGTCAGTGTTCTAGACCCTACAAGTCTGAACACTGATATCGAGGATTGACTTTGCCTTTACACACTTTCCAAAGAACAATCCACTTGTTCTTTACCAAAGTATACGTGTGTAGAGATGGTTGGATAAAAGGATACAAAGTCATTTGATGTGACTTTATCCTTATTCCTTATCCAATACATTAATGTTCTTGTCGGATCATTAAATGTATGCAACCATATTTGTACGGCACAAAATTCACTGGTGAATTTTGTTGCCTATAAATACAAAGTCATTTCCTTGAGAAAAATACTTTTAAGCATACACTTTGCATGAAAGTGAATTTGTCCAAATACTCTCGATCTTAAACAGGGATACTTCACAACTTTAAGTATCTCGATCCAAAAGAGTTATTTGACAAATATAGATCATTTGTAACTCATAGGTTGTTTGGATACATACTTATTTGTATTATCTTGATTCCGCACAACCTTGTATTTTATTTAACATCATAAATAAAATACACAATTGAAAAATACACAATGTTCCACTTTACTTGTTTATTGCTTTAAGTCTTGTATTACTTTGTTTATATATTCTTGCATTTATTTACAAGTAATACTAGTCCATTCTAGTGATTATTAGACTTGTTGTATTTTACAACTTTCCTGGTTAACCATCGAACTTAAGGGACTCACATTTGGTATCAGAGCAGAAGGCTAAACATTGCCTAGATCTGTTTCTTGATGGCTAACCAAGAAAATACACAAGGAAGTTTTAATCTTGGTCCCGATCCTAATGCTAATATTAATGATCAAAATGAACCACCAATTGTTAATAACACTAATCCACCTCCTCCTCCTACTCCTGCTCTCCACACGTGCATGTGCACTACTCAAATAATCCTGTTCCTAAATTCAGTGGGAACAGTGATGAATTTGGTACGTGGAAGGCTAGGATGGTTTTGCATGTCACTGGTATTGAGAGGAACATGATGAAAATTTTAAACGAAGGTCCTTATGTCCCTACATCACCTCTCAATCCCCTTCTTGATCCTTCTGGATCTAGAAGAGGAAGGGAAAAGAGGGAGGAACATTGGTCAGAAGAGGAGAGGAGATTGGTGAATCTAGACACCCTTCTCAAAAACATGAGTGTAAAGGGGGGTAGGGAGGGGTAGATGGGGAGGGGGGTATGGGTAACGGGAAAGAGGAGAGTGGGAAGGGTAGAGGGGACGAGGGAGGGGGTGGAGGATGGGTGAGAGGAAAGGGAGATGAGAGTGGGGTGGGGGAAGGGAACTGAGAGGGCAAGACCGGTTGGGTGGAAGGGGAAGAGGAAGGGGGAATAAGGGATGTAAAATGGTGAGAGGGGAACAGAAGGGAGGGGGAGGCCGGGAGGGGGGGGGAGGGGATGTCTAGAAGGGAAAAGAGGGAGGAACATTGGTCTGAAGAGGAGAGGAGATTGGTGAATCTAGACACCCTTCTCAAAAACATGATCCTTGGGGCCGTTCCTGAAACCCTAATTCCCACACTAGTTCTTTTTCCTAGTGCTAAAACCATGTGGGATGAACTTTTAAACCAACATGAGGAGGAGATGACACCATTGTCACCAGAAAGGTCTCCTTAAACAAGAGGTATGAGTCATTTTTTGCTCAACCTAACGAGTCTCTCACTGGTACTTACACCAGATTTATGAGTATCATAAACCAATTGAGAGGTCTTGGGGTTGAGAAGGACAAGGATATACTTCTGGATAAATTTTGTGATATTCTACCCACCAAATGGTCTCACATGATCCTGGTCTTACGACAAGGTAAAACTCTGCACACACACACTCTCTCAACTCTATATGGAGCTTTCAGGTACACTGAAGAAAATCAAGCTCAGAGAGTGGTAGCAGATCCTATAACGACAAAAATGAAGATTCAAAAGACACAGTTTCCAGTCATCCTGATCTGGAACATGTTTAGAAAAAGAAACTCTCCAGTAGTACTCCATTCTATCCTTCTATTATTTTCAAACTACCCTCTGAAATTAATATTGGATCAGATGTTCGTACTACTCCCCCAGTATCAGTGTCAGTTGAGAATAGACCAGAAATGTCTTCTTATGAAGAATTCCAAACTGAACCAGTACTTCAGGAAATGCATTCAAATGAAGAATTTCATGATGCAAATCGTGATTTAAATGACTCAGATGAAGATACTGAAGTAGTCTGGCAAGATCCTCCTCCAGAAGCAACTCCAGATGAGACTCAACTGAATTCTTGCACTGATATTGTTGTCTGTAACAATCCTGGTCAGTACTCCAGATGGACAAAAGCTCATCCTATTGATCAGATCATAGGTGACTCCAGTAGAGGAGTTCAGACCAGAAGAGCCTCCAGTAATCAATGCTTATACGTTAGTTTTCTATCTTTGATGGAACCAAAGAAGATTGACGAGGCTATGGAAGATCCAAGCTGGGTGACTGCTATGCAAGAAGAGCTTCACCAGTTTGAAAGGAACAAGGTCTGGTATCTGGTTCCTTTCCCAGTTGGAAAGAAAGAACCAATTGGAACAAGATGGGTCTTCAGAAACAAAGTAGATGAAGATGGCCACGTAATCAGAAACAAGGCCAGACTGGTAGCACAAGGCTACTGCCAGTCAGATGTCGACTTTGATGAATCATTTGCTCCAGTGGCTAGACTTGAAGCGATCAGAATATTCTTAGCATTCGCTGCTTATCATCAGTTCAAGCTCTACCAGATGGATGTAAAGAGTGCTTTCTTGAATGGAAAGCTTGAAGAAGAAGTTTATGTCAGACAACCACCAGGTTTCGTTGATGAAAAGCATCCACATTGGGTATATCGTCTGAACAAAGCGCTTTATGGCCTCAGACAAGCCCCACGTGCCTGGTATGACACTCTGACTAAACATTTGTTGAAAAATGGTTTCAAACGAGGTGCAATTGACAATATCTTATTTATTCTTCATGAAAAAGGTAATCTGTTAATGGTACAAATTTATGTTGATGATATTATTTTTTGGTCTACTGATGAAAACATGTGCAAGAAATTTTCGAAAATAATGTCAACTGAATATGAGATGAGTTTGATGGGTGAACTAACATATTTTCTTGGACTCCAGATTAAACAAAACAAAGATGGCATTTTTATTAATCAGGAGAAATATGTTAGAGATCTTTTAAAGAAATTTGATATGAACTCTTCACCATCTAAACCAACTCCAATTTCTGCACCACTAACACTGGACTTCGATCCAGATGGAAAACCAGTGAACACCACTGTCTATAGAGGCATGGTTGTTTCACTGATGTATTTAACTGCCAGTAGACCAGATATTATGTTTTCAACATGTTTATGTGCCAGATATCAGTCTAATCCAAAGGAATCTCATATGCTTGCTGTAAAGCGCATACTGAAGTACCTTAAAGGTGTCCCCGGTCTAGGTCTTTGGTATCCCAAAGGCTCAGGCATGGATCTAATGGGTTATTCAGATTCAGATCATGCAGGTTGTAAGATAGATAGGAAATCCACAACTGGTGGATGTCATTTCCTAGGTGGCAAACTGGTCAGCTGGACCAGTAAGAAGCAAACTTCAGTTTCATTGTCCACTGCTGAAGCTGAATACGTGTCTGCAGCCAGTTGTTATGCTCAGATACTCTGGATGAAGAACCAGTTGCTTGATTATGGTATTAAATATTCAAAGACCAATCTTTTGTGATAATACCAGTGCCATTGCTATCTCAAACAATCCAGTCATGCACTCCAGCACGAAGCACATTGATCTCAGGTATCACTTTATTCGTGATCATATTATAAAAAACAACATTGAACTCCATTTTATTCCCACTGACAAACAACTCGCTGACATTTTTACCAAACCTCTGGATGTCAAAACTTTTGAATATCTTGTTGGTGAGTTGGGAATGTTAAATCCTTAAATCTGGTGACTGCTCAGATATTGAACGCCTTTGTGTACTATCTTTGCATTATTAGATTT
Source organism: Erigeron breviscapus (assembly GCA_034093135.1). Taxonomy (NCBI): domain Eukaryota; kingdom Viridiplantae; phylum Streptophyta; class Magnoliopsida; order Asterales; family Asteraceae; genus Erigeron; species Erigeron breviscapus. The sequence goes on along the minus strand of CM067171.1, from coordinate 119,669,156 downwards.
CTGGAACAACATTCCAGGGAAAGACTTGAAAGATATTTTTTTCTTAAAAATGTTTTAAGTTCAGGGGGAATTTATTAATTTATTTTCTCACTGGACAATTCTTCAGAAAATATACTGGTGCTTTGTAAATGTGTCCCTCTCACTGGTAACTGGACAGATTGAAGTGCGTGTTTGAGGTGACTTATGTCTCCTTGTAAATGTGTCCCTCTCATTTGTCTGAATTAGTTGACGTGCAAGTTTGAGGTTACCAGTCTTTCAAAAATGGTTTTCACTGGTACTTTACTGGAGTGTCCAGTCAACCTCCAGATGCACTGAAATATGTCATAATATTTTCTAAATACTTGGTCATTGTGTGTGCCACATAAGCAAATCTTTTTGAAAATATCTTAATCCTACGTGGCATGTAAATTTTTCAACGTAATGATGGTCTTTTTACTTTGGGAAATCAAAAAGTACAACTTGTTACTGTTTGTGGGCTGTAAACCGTCATGCATTTATGTATGATGTGATGTAATTAATGCGGATCTCAGAACCCGATCAAAAACTTTATTTGATAATTTCAAATATCGTTTGAGTTCCACATTGTCTCTCCTATAAATACCCACTTTCAATTTCAATTGCATTTACTTCGAACATATTTACTCCCAAATCTTTCAAATTCCTTCATTTACTTCTTCATTCATTTTCCAATCATCATCATCTCTCTTATTTACTCCATTTATATTCAATTCCTTCATCAATTCTTCATCATAACCTATATATATTCAATTTCATCTTCATTTATTCTGTATAAAATGGCACCTAGACAGTCAAAATCACTCAAAAATCTCCTTGCCGCTGAATATGCTCCTTCGGATAATGTTGAAAGGGCACCTCATATCAATCTTGAGGCAAGTGCCATAAGAATCAATATGAATAACTGGATGGCAAGACTCTCTCTTTCCAGTGTTCATGATGCCCAATCGATTATTGGGAGATTAAACTCATTCTTTCTCTCTTGCCCATTATATGGTGCGTTAACATTGAATCCAGGAAGGATGTACCACGAGTACCTGTGTGAATTCTGGTACACTGCAACATTTGATGATGAAACTTCATCTATCAATTATACTCTCAAGGGAGGTACCAGATCCCTTGGTTTCACTGCAAGTCTGCTCAGGTCTGTTCTACAGTTAAACTATCATGAACAGAATGAGTTGCCTATTGAGCTTCCCACTGGTATCAATACTAGGGAAGTATGCAGGCTGATGGGGCACACGGATATCTTGGATGAGCATGGCCAGCTATCCAGGAAAGGGACTATCTACATGAGCAAGCTGTCAGACTCATGGAGATATTTCTTCACCCATATTGTTGAGTGTTTGGGAGGCAGTTCTGGAGGGTTAGACCAGATCAATCAAACTCACCTCCAGATTGCCTACTACTTATGGTTTGGGCTTAGAGTGGACTTTTCCCAGATCCTTTTTGATGACCTGGTTGAGCGCCTAAGAGTGAAAGGAAGAAAACCATTTGTTCCTTATATTCGTTTCCTTTCTCTTATGTTTAAGAATGCTCTTGGCGACCAGTATGATATGGATACTACTCACTTTTCTGTGAGTGAGTATATGAGGGACCTGGTCAACCTCAGGTCTCCACTGGATGAGGTAGATATTCCTCAGTCCATGCTTTCCTTCCAAAGGGAAGAAGCTGAAATGGGTCCAGATAGAGGTCAAGCTGTTGAAGGACCATCTGGTGATGATGTACAGATCATTGAGGCTGTACAGCCCATTAGACAAGTTGCTCCAGAAGGTCAAGGTACAGAAGTTGTTGAACCTTCCAGACGACCTAGAACTAATAGGCGTCTGATGCGAGCTGGACTTCAGGTGAATCCTGAAAGACATCCTGGTGATGTTATGAATCTAGATGGATCACCAATTTTTGAACAAGAGGTTGTTGAGCAGGTTGTTGAGGAAGTTGAAGATGTTCAGATTGATGAACATGTTTCTGGTGAGCAAGAGGCTCCAATTGACTTGAATATAGAGGCTGGTGAACAAGTGAATGTAGAGACTGGTGAACAGTCTGGTGAACAGACAGTTGGGATTGCTCCAGAATGGGATGATGTTGACTCCCAATGTCTGAAGGTTTTGATGTTAACATGAATTTTCTGGGTGAAGATGTACAAGAAGAAGAAAATCTACCAGAAATGCCAACACCTCCACCAGAAATGCCACCATCACAATCAAACATGCCACCACCACCACCACCTTCAATTCCAGAACACACTCAATACTTCACTCCAGCAACCAATCAACCTTCACAATCTCAACTTCCACCTCGTGCGCCGGAGTCACCAGTTGCAACATCTGAAGCTGCAACTGAAGAGGACTGGGCACAAGTTCCTCTAATGACCAGATTGCCTTCAACTCTTGAACCTCCCACTGGTCTCTCCACTTCTTCTTCTGCCGAGGTCCAAGGCCTTTTAAGTAAGGTGGCGACCTGGAGAGATCACTCCAGACTTCATCTCAGGTTATTTCAGACTTCAAATCTTTATTATCAAATAACCTGGCTTCTGAGATGAATGTCTTTGCTGGGAATGAGAAGCTGGTTTATGAGAAGCTTGATGAACTGGTACTGGCCACAAATAACAACACTGAAAAGATCAAAATGGCAGTCCAGGGATTAGAGACAAGGTTGGTTAGTTCTGTTCAGACTGCAGTCACTGGCGAACTGGCAGGTCTGAAAGAAGATATTCAGAATTTGGTTTACAGGGTCAGTTCTCTGGAGAGTAGACCCACACTAGACCAGGGTGCAGTTGTTAGCACAATAAGTGATGCATGTACAAGGAAGTTCAGAAACAATATGTTGAAAGAATTATGTGAAGAAGTTTCTGGGACTGTTCTTCGTAGCATTCATGATGAGGTGTTACCCCAAGTAGACAACTTACTGGATGAGAAGTTGCCAAAACACTTGCCTAAAGCTGTTGCAAATGTTCAGAAGGAAGTGCAGGCACTTAAGAAAGTTGTGACTGAAACAACTCCAGTAGAAGGTATAACTTTTGGTCCACTGGACAGACTTATGCTTGAAGATTTATGGAATGATCTCAAGTCAAGGACTGGTGATCATTCCAAGGGGGAAAAGTCGTCTGGTGACCAAACTCTGAAGCACATGTCACAAAGAGCATATGGCACTGAAGCCGGGCTAACTGAAGGAGCTACTGGTACTGAAGCCAGTGACCCCAGTTTGAGTCCTTCCCAGATATTCCATCAACTCTGAAGTCAGTTAAGGGAAAACAACAAATGGAATCTGGAGAGGAAGAGCAAACTGTTGAAGATGCTGATGATGAAACATCTAAGAAGCTTGAACAAGAATGCATCATGATAGAGATTTTCAAAAGAAATCAAAAAGATGAACTGCTGGCCCATCAAAGGGAGATGGCAACAATAGGTACTCTGGATTCTTACAATGCTGGCAGGTTAGGCATTAATATTGAAGTATATAAAAAGATGAAAGATGACCCCAGAGTTCATCAATGTTTGAGTTTATTGGATGATGTTCATGTACGCTCATTCTACGCTAAAGAAGAACAAGTCTATGATTCAATTATTTATGGCGTGAGTGTACCAGAACTCATCAGACAAAGAAAGGATGAACTGGTAAGCCTCCAGAAAAAGATCAGAAAGAACGCTGGTGCTCTGGAGATAGAGTACAGGAAGCGACTTACTGGCTTACCAAAATTGACTGCCAGACAGATCAAAGCAATCAAAGATGCTGATGTAAGCAATTTCATTCCCCTGGACACTTCTCGAAAAATCAATCGTCAAGAACTCCAATCTGCTGTAGAGCAAAGGAGAGTGTCCAAGGAAACTGAATCATTGATCCAGCAAGCCAAGCTGAAAGAAAAATACAATGAAATGTTGAATTTCAGGGCTGATGCCAGAAGGATCACTGGTGCTGAAATCAAATTGGCTGAAGATCATGAAGGCATGTCTAAGTTTGAAGTAAAGTTGACCAGGGAGGGTAACTTTACTGATGAGAGGAAAAGTACTTCAGTCCAAGCATTTGGATGGAGTGAACTGAAAGAAATCGCTTTAACGTTCAGGGGAAGACAAATGTGTCGACTGATGTTAAAGCATTTCTGAAAAGAATTGAAAAGGTATGGAGAAGAAAGCAACAGATGGAAGTTGCAATGGGCATAAGAACGCCAGAATCAATACCATCTTCTCCATCACCAAAGAGAAAGGCTACTGAAGATGCTCCAGGACAGACATCAAAAAGAAGGGTCTGACTCTTATCATTTACTTATTGTAAATTATTGTCTTATGAAAATTGTATACTATTTATCAGTTGATGTATGTAATAATAGTTGCAATTTTTTATTCTTATAAGTAAATGATCAGATTTAGTCTAAGTTAGAACTTAAAAGATGAAACTGAAAACACTCATGATCTATAAAGTGTTTTCCAGTAACTTAGATTTTTAGACAAATCAAAACTTGTGTTTTTCAAGCATACAAAATGTATAGATTCAAGCTTGAAAACACTTGCATTATTTCTAAACAAATAGGGGGAATTTGTTAGGTCCAGATTTAGTCCAGATTTACTGGACCTCGCTCCAGACTCGACTACTGGAGCCTTACTGAAGATCTGTCCAGAAACGTGTTCTACTGGACCTACTCCAGACTTGGAATCTGGAGTCCCTCTGAAGATTTGTCCAGAAATAATGGAAGACCATTGAGCAAATACTTGTATAGGAAATCTGGAGTATTCTCCAGATGAGCTCACTGGACTTCACCCCAGTCCAGATCAACTCTACTGAAGACATTCTGACTGAAGTCAAAGACTGAAGTCTGAAGAAAGAAGACTGACAAATGGCGGAGTCCACTGGAAAGTCTTACCAGATCTGTACACTGGAGGATTGTCAGTGTTCTAGACCCTACAAGTCTGAACACTGATATCGAGGATTGACTTTTGCCTTTACACACTTTCCAAAGAACAATCCACTTGTTCTTTACCAAAGTATATGTGTGTAAAGATGGTTGGATAAAAGGATACAAAGTCATTTGATGTGACTTTATCCTTATTCCTTATCCAATATATTTAATGTTCTTGTCGGATCATTAAATGTATGCAACCATATTTGTACGGCACAAAATTCACTGGTGAATTTTGTTGCCTATAAATACAAAGTCATTTCCTTGAGAAAAATACTTTTAAGCATACACTTTGCATGAAAGTGAATTTGTCCAAATACTCTCGATCTTAAACAGGGATACTTCACAACTTTAAGTATCTCGATCCAAAAGAGTTATTTGACAAATATAGATCATTTGTAACTCATAGGTTGTTAGGATACATACTTATTTGTATTATCTTGATTCCGCACAACCTTGTATTTTATTTTTACATCATAAATAAAATACACAATTGAAAAATACATAATGTTCCACTTTACTTGTTTATTGCTTTAAGTCTTGTATTACTTTGTTTATATATTCTTGCATTTATTTACAAGTAATACTAGTCCATTCTAGTGATTATTAGACTTGTTGTATTTTACACTTTCCTGGTTAACCATCGAACTTAAGGGACTCACAAAAGATCAATTGCAGGTGTGAAAGTTCAAATGGCTCTTGAAGCCCAGTTGGCTGGTATGGTACTTCCTGAAGAGTGGGATTTGGAAAAGTTGGATAATGAATATGTCAGTTTAGGAGGCAAGTCGAAGTTGGAGAAGCAGGCTGAGGAACCAGTTGATGATACATATGATGCTATAGTTAAAACAGGTCAGGCAGCGGCTCATGAAGTACAGGCAGAGGATGAAATGCAGGAGAATGATGAAGTGCAGGTGGGAGATGAAGTGCAGGTGAATGATGAAGCAACCTAATGATTTCAACCAGTTAATTTGATGGGCTGTAATTATATTAATACTTTTTATTATGTTATTTGGATTGTGGTCTGTAACTTTAAACAATTTCTCCGGGGCGTGGTTGATCTGGAATGATCAACCGTGGTGGTGTAGTTAACTTAGTAGTACTCTGAACTTTCTTTCTCTTAGGATTATGCTTGCTAGGGTAGTTGTCCCAGTGCTTTCGAGCACAATTTTAAATTTCAAAAAGCAAGTATTTCGGATATTTGTTATCTTAGTTTATTATAAATTAGTGTTTCTCGTTTTTATTTGCAGGTGAAGCGGATCATCTTTTTTGAAGGTATATATATAATCATATTTTGGGTATAAGTAGTATAATTTTTGTATGCTATGTTTGGGAGATAAAAATTTTATCCTATAACAATTATTTGCTACTTGTATATATACATGTACTACTCTTATATTATTGCATGCTACATATTGTTGTTATTATTATTATTATTATTTTATTTTTATTTTTATTTTTACTGAACAAAAATACTTTTTATATGTTAGTTAATAAATGGTCTAAATTATGAAAACAGTAAAAATTTGACATGACAAATAGAGGGTTGAATACATGCACCTGGCAAGCGTATTTAAGATCCCACTTGTAGACTATGACTTGCTAGCTTCCAGCCTCTTTATTGATCGCCAGTCTTTAATCATTTATCGAGGTATTTAACAGCCATAACTCCTACTTGTTCTTCTGAACTTATTGTGTATCAAAAGAAGACAAAAATTCATATTATTTTGTGTGGGAATGAGTTTTAGGAATAGGAATCCTAAAACCCATCATTGTTTGAGATTGAAGATATTGATCTTCAAATCGTCAAGGGGATATTGGGCTCTTAAGATCTAGGGGGTGTCCCCAGTCTCTCGAGTATATTGGATGGCGTGATTAGCCAATTCGAGGGAATGATTTTCGGGTGGCGTGGTTAGCCAATTTCGGGAGATCGATGGTAACATCGATAACCAACAGAATTAATTTCGACGACCTTGGAATTTAACCCTTCAACCGTGAAATTAATTAACGTGCGACACGGGCGATTTTTAAGAGAGGGTGAAAACCCTCAACCAAAAGTTGGCGTGAAAGCCAAAAGGTGAAGACCTTGTTCCACGTTGTAATGCATATGTTTGCTGAATTATAGTCGATGCTCTTATACCTGTCTAAAACAATTTTAGACTAAAATTGCTTTGAGTTGTTAGTTTAAGGAAATCATAATTTATAAATTTGCATTTCCATATTCCAAACCTTTAGGTTAGGATTCTTTGACATATCAATGCCGTCTTTGGGTAGCGTTCCTGCAATCGCTATTTTGTTAGAATTGATAGAATTGATACCTTGAGGTTGTGCTTCCTCATAGTTGGAAGGCTCATGGTTTATCTTTTGCCGTTTCAAGTCTTCAATTCCCAGACTTTCTATGGCATGAGGGTCCAAATCTTTGGATTTCTTTATAATTGCTTGGAGTTTAAGAACGTCTAAAAATCTGAGCTGTAATATCTTCAGATCTCTCATGATTTCAGAGCTCCTTTGTTCCAAATCTGTTTCAATTCGACTAATAATAGAGAATAGATTTTCATTAGCGTAAATAAAAGGGTAAGAATGTTTGAATTTTCTCCTTGCATCGAATGTCCCTGTGTTTTTACTCTTGAAAAACCTTTTCCCTTGCCTATTCGACATGATTAGATAGAACAGAAGACAAATCTTGGTTTTTAGAAAAGCACCTTTTGCCCCACGGTGGGCGCCAAATTGTTTTGGTCAAAAATTACCTAAGATAATCTATATTGAAGACTTAGAACAATAATGTAACCAAACTTTTGTTCGTGAGGTTAAGGGCTTGTAAAATATGTTTGAGATTCAAAAGATGCGTTTAGTAAAAGGATTTAAAGAACGATTATGTCGACTAAACAAGAAACAAAGGTGTAAAGCAATGATAATTAGAATAACAAGTATCGAAATAAATGAAATTACGATAAATAATGCTAATCAAAGTAAATAATGCGTTAAAAGTAAAGAGTAAAGAGCAAGAACACCGAGATTTGTTATCGAGGAAAAGCCCTTAATCCTTTAAGGATTGTCGGCATAAAAACCCCGGGAGGAACCAATCGTCCCTGCCTTTGTTCTCTTATTAATGATTGTTAAATGTTTACAAATGGTGGAATTCGGTTGATCGATGTATCTAAGTGTAAAGTAAATGAGAGCAGTGTGTGTGAATACAAGTGTGTAGTGAGTAGTATGTAAGTGATAGATAGGATGCCTATGATTGATCAGCCTCATTCTTTATATAGACCTAAGATCTAACTAACTATGCGAGTTTGTAGGGATCTTCCAGGTCTTCAGTCAGTGAACGTTGTGGAAAATCTTGCCCAGTCAAGTGACCGTTGAAGCTTTCTCCTCATGTTGAAATCAACTTGAAGTCCGATTATTTTGGCAGACTAAGTCTTCTTTGCGTGTTGATGAGTTTAACCATGTGCGACATTCCTTTTTGCACCGTTAGAGATATCCTTCAATGCTTTATATCGAATATTCTGGAATCTGCACACTTATCTCATGTGGATACAATAATAATATTTGAAACATAACGTTAGCAAAATATTAATAAGTAATCAGAATATTCAACTATGTCAAGATCCTGGAATGTCAATATCTTGGACCTTTAGGATATTGTTACTTGAAATTTCACCCATAACAAACCGGGCCACAACTTCGCCAGCTTTTTGTTACAATTCTGATGTTTTGAGAAGTGACCAGCCCGTTGAAGCTGTGGGAAGAGAACTGGGAAGCGTTATCTGAAGACATTTTGTATAAGAAAAAAAACATTTCAACCTTCTAGCCTTGGAACTTTCAGAAGAGCATATACAGAACTATTGTTTAGTTGACATTCAAGAACTTTTACACAGGAATGGAAAAGCATTAGAAGATTTCCCAGGTCTCCCAACACCAGCATTGCTAACAAACCTTGATAATCGATTGATCCGGGAAGAACTTTATTATAACAAGAGGCACGAAGCAATGGAACACGAACGCCTATATGCATCACTTAACTCTGATCAACACCGTATATATATACAGTGTTGTTACATCTGTCGAGCAGAGAAGAGGTGGCTTTTTCTTCGTGTATGGTCCGGGTGGCACAGGCAAAACATTCCTATACAAGACTATCATATCACATTTAAGATCCGAGGGATTGATTGTCCTAGCCATAGCATCATCAGGTAAACTATTGTATAATGTTGCTCAAAACTTCCTCTTAAGAAAGGCTATAAAAAATAAATTAGAATTTACAAGAAGTAAACTTACTTGCAACAATGTAGTTCTTGAACAAATCTTTAACGTTCAAACATGCCTGCAGGAATTGCATCACTACTTCTGCCGGGAGGAAGAACGGCGCATAGCCGCTTTGTGATACCATTGGAACTTTTTGAAAGTAGCACCTGTGGTATTAAACAAAACACACACTTAGCAGAATTATTGCGACAAGTACGGTTGATAATCTGGGACGAAGCCCCAATGTGTCAAAAATATGCTTTTTAAGTACTTGACAAAACATTAATGGATATTCTGGGCTACAAAGAACCTGCAAGAAGAAGACAGATATTCAGTGGCTTAACCGTGTTACTTGGAGGAGATTTCCGACAAATTCTGCCCGGTATTCCAAAGGGCAAAAGACAAGAAGTCGTTCAAGCATGTATCAACAAATCTGATCTGTGGAAGGAATGTCGTCTATTTACACTGACACGAAGTATGAGAGTAAACGAGTATACTTCATCAGGGGAAATAGATAACCAAAAGCAGAAGTTCAATAAATGGGTTTTAGATGTTAGAGATGGAGTGTTACCGGCAAAAGCTAACGCAGACGAGGATGAGCCCACTTGGATTGACATTCCTGAAAAGTTCATCGTCAAATACAGTGGTTCCCCAACTGAAGCAATCATCAATGCAACATTCCCAGAGTTTGATGAAAGACAACAAGATGAAACATATTTAAAAGAAAGAGCTATCTTAACACCGAAAAATGCTGATGCAGATGAGATAAATGAAGCTATGTTTAAGAAGCTCGATCGGCCAGCAAGGACTTACAAAAGCTTTGATGAAGTCTGCAAAGCCTCCACAGAAACTGATGCTCAAGAAGAGTTATACCCAACTGAATTCTTGAACTCTCAAACATTCCAAGGAATGCCTCCGCATGAACTACATATGAAAGTAGGGCTCCCAGTTATGCTTATGCGAAATGTTAACCCAACCCAGGGTTTATGTAACGGTACCTGACTATTGATTACAGATCTCGGAAAATTTGTAATTAAGGAAAGAATAATCACTGGCTCAAGAGCAGGGGAAACGACATTAATTCCAAGAATAACTCTTTCATCAACTAAAACGAAATGGCCATTCATCTTTAAGAGACGGCAATTCCCTCTAAGAGCATGTTATGCCATGACTATTAATAAAAGTCAGGGTCAATCTCTTAAATTGGTTGGACTTTATTTGCCTAATCCTGTTTTCAGCCACGGGCAACTATATGTTGCCTTATCGAGGGTAACAACACCAGAAGGCCTCAAGATTCTAATGCATGAAGAAAATGCCCCTGATCTCAAACATTGTACAAGAAACATTGTCTTCGAAGAAGTGTTCAACAACCTAATCACGTCGTAGGTCTAGGCAAAAGCAATTTCCCAGCTTTTATTGTCATTGACTTTTACAATCATGTTTCTTTCATAATATTTGACTTATAAGAGACAAAGTACCCGCGCGTTGCGGCGGTGAGATGGTGGGGGTGATAGGTCATAGAGTATGATAGGTCATAGGAGGTGATAGGTCATAGAGTGTGATAGCCAAATACCTTAGCCGTCCGGGCTCCGTCCTCGGATTTAAAAATTCATCGAAAGTATATCGAATGACATCTCTAATGAAAGAGCATGAAATTTTAAGAACACCCATATAATTTTTATAATTTATCGATGTACGGTTTTTGAGATAAAAGATTTTGAATGAATTGGAGGAATAAATGATTTATAGAGGAGAAAGAAAAAATAATGATTGGTTGAGATTTGAGGAGAGAGAAAGGTATTATAGTTATTATAGGTAAATATAAAATAGATAGGAGGGACATTTTGGGAAAGCAAATGTTGAAACTTAAAATTTAGACAGGGGAATTTGCTTTATAATATATCACTTATATAAACATTAAAAACTCTCTGCAATTTTACTCTATTATATTAAAACTAGGAGGTACAAAGGCCCGCGTTGCAGGGACGAAATAATTGTTGTTGTGCATTGTCATTGTAGCGGTTTTCTTTTTTAATGACAATGCTGCAAATACAACATCGTAGATGTGTTTACTTTCAGAAACCACAAATGGACCTAGTGATAAAAAAGCTCAATAATCAAATAAAAGATATATATATTTATCTAAGAGAAAACCCAGCTACGTTCAAAAGTGCTGAAAGTTTAGTATCCAAAATTAATAAATAAAAGTTTTAGTGTCAAAATAAATAGATGGTAATATTGTGTGCTGCCGCGAGTACCTTTTTCCCTTTTTAAGGTCAAGATCAAAACTTAATCATCATAGTAATATTTAATCCCAAGTACCTTTTTCCCTTTTTAAGGTCAAGATCAAAACTTAATCATCATAGTAATATTTAATCCCAAGTATCGACAACATCAAAATCACTCCATTTTAGATAAGTATCCTTAAACTTTAGCGTATGAAATATAAATTTATTTAGAAGCAACACCCACCATTCCTGAAGATTGAAAAAAAAAAAATTGTGCCAAAACAACACATGGCGCCATTTCATTGAGCCACATCACCATTTTACTATTCACATATAATGTATCCAAAACGATACATGTTTACCCTTCACTCGGTTTTCATAACAAAAGTTTTAAAAAAAGTCCATGCCGCTACAATATTGCTCCTACATAATAAGCGCATATACCCTGACAGCAAAATATGTTTCATGATTATTAAAAAATTCCCCGTGTGAAAAAAAAAGTTACGTATATATTTAATTTTATACTTTCTTTTTACTGATTGAAAAGCATCACTTGAATTACCTATATTTCATTAAATCACTCCAGCTACTAACACACAAATGGGATCATAAGTAAATAAAGCCCCACTACCTATGCTGCTAAGCTAAAACAAATATCAACAACATTCTCATATCTTACATATCATTTTCTAAATACATCATTTGAATACCCGTTAAGCAATGACTTTTTATTGACCACCAACTTTCAATTGGCTTCTTCAGTAACTGCATTAGAAGATCAAACAATCTGTCTTGATGGTACCCATTAGTATATATGTTTTATTAATTCCTCAAAACTATAACAGTTATTTAATTTATGAGTGACTCTTCAATCATCAAAATGTGATGCCTATATAAAGATAATTTTATGTATATAATAATACATGCTAATCTGAATGCTATAAACTCCCTGTTAACAAAAGTTCTTCATTGTTTTCTTTCCTGTACGTTTACAAGTTTTAAAAACCAATACTTCCTTTTCTCTACCTGCTTTGTATCATTTTTCGATCCTATCGGATGGCTGTCCAAATTTTGGTAACGATTAAAAACGACGACAATCTAGCATAAGGACTGATAAGCAGGCTGTCAACCACATAACAATTCACATTCGAGTAAAGAACCAAAAATCCAGTTTACATTTAACAGCAACTAAATATTCTGAAATATGTTTTATGTGCAGGTCCTGCCCAGAATTTTCAGCACAAAACTACCAAGGTTATTAGAAACAATTACCATTGTCGACCACAAAAAGAGAAATTTTGATGTATCAGTGGCCATTACTGAAGACAAGCGGCTAAAAATTCATGGTGCCGGCTGGAAATCATTTGTGGAAACATTTGAAACGAATGACGTGTCCTATTTATCCTTTAAATGGAAAGATGAAGTCACTTTTAAAGTTACCTGTTTCACGAAAGATGGTCTGGAAGAGCGAAAGGATCATCATGGGCATACGAGATTTCATGCTTGCTTGGTTGACGCTACTGGAAAATCATGTCATCAACAGGTTACCTATACACCATGACATTAAAATATATTAACAAATTCACCGCAAAATACAACTATATACAAGCATTCCAATTAATAAAACAATACTTTTATTTTTTTTTAAATGTCACAGGCTGTACCCCTTCCCTTCCTTTCACACCTCAATGCTCGAGAAACTATACATGAAAACCTGAAGGCCTGGATAGTCAAACCTAGAGAAACGACGAAAGCAGATATTTTCTACCAGTACACATCAAACAATAACAAAGGAGTCGCTGCTGGTTTTGAAGGTGATAATTGGCATGCATTCTCAAGTGAAAACGACATTGAACATGGATATACCCTGATGTTTAAAAACCAAGGAATCCTGGAAGCTACTGAATATACCTATTTCCTAACAATATTTAATACTGATGGACTTGCTGTGAGCGACGACTTGGAGCACCATTGTAAAAATCCAGATCATGCCTATAGTTACCGTCGACCCTTTTTCCTAAAACAGATGGAAACCCGTACAATTCATAATGGAGTCAAGGTATAATCTTAATCAACTAAATACTTTTTATTACTTACTGAGATTTCTAATATAAAAGTGATGCCTAATATAAAATTTCTCCTTTTTGCAGACAATTCCTAGGAAATTTGTCTATGATCACGAACTCCATGAACACACAATGGCTATACTTCGCTACAGAGACTTCTCATACCCAGTGACACTGCGTTTGGATAAGGATCCAATAGATCCAACTGATCAAACACAACTACACATGGTATACGACTGGACCTTATCTTTGATGAGACCGGTTTAACACCATGGAGCGTTTTAAGGTTTGAACTACGCTTCCACAGATCCATCGCTGGCGACTTGCTATGCTTTGATGTTTGTTAGACAGTACTAAAAATTTCATTCATAGGACCAAATGTCTCCATCAATTCAATCTAAATGCAGCATCTTTTAAAAAAAATTGTGTGCACATCAATAACAATTCCAGATTTAATGAACCGCTTTCTTTTACCTACCCCTTTGAAATCTAACCAGTGTGACTCATGAGCATTACAAGATATCTATTTCTAAACCAGTTGAGCTAAGTACCAATTAATAATTTGGAAAAATATTATTGCTTCATAGATACTCATCCTTTTCATATAATTGGATATAAAACACAATTCTAATGCCAACTCTTCCAATCATGATAGTATTAACAAATCACACATTGTACATAGCAACTTTTTAAAGCCCAATTATACCAGCTCTATCTTATCTTAATACTTGTATAAAAAATATTCTCTATATCTAATATATGTAGTAAATATTCATACTATAAAAACTTTGCAGCAGACCAAGCAATGATGAAAATAACTTACAAAACAAAGAACTGAATAATCCTCAGCCAAGCAACCGTTAAAACAACCTTTATCTACTTCTATCACACCTTTCCATCTCACAAACACTTGAAAGATTATTGCACCAACAACCCTGCAATCCATAAAACACGAATTCTGGCGTTATTTTGTTCCAATATTATAACATCCATAAGAACCGGTAATATCATTGTGTGGAAAACAAATTCTACACTAAAAACCAGGATCAATTAAAATAAAAGCACAAACACCATTAATACTTCAACCATATAATTTGAAGAAAATATAAGAGCATATAACTTATATATCCAATCACTATCCATTATAAACGATCGGATCAAAAAAGGATTTACTAAATCCTATATCAAAAGACATCCAGACTACTTAAAAATTACTTTACATAATTCTAAACATTGCGAAATTAAAAGCATCGAAACCTTTACGGCCATTTCCACTAATCAGCATCAATCATGTCATCCGATAGATACAAGCCATCCCCTTCATGTTCTTCAAAAAACCTTAATTCATCAACCCTTGCACCAAGATCAATCTCAAACTAGTTTATATAGTCACGGTTCTTCCTTCGTATCCTCAAAAAAATAAGAAATTTATTAAATAATCAAAATTTTTAGGGAGATTAAGACATAATTACATATCTATCCAAAGTATGTTTAAAAGCATTGTATTTATGCATTAAAAACTTGCACTTTGGATAAATATGTAATTATGATATATATGTAAATTTTCCAATTTTTTATAACCAATAAATATAAACATTTCCAAAAACATTTTTTTCAAAAACATTCTCACTTTTTAGACAAAATAAGAAAATTTATAGCATTATGAATTATTATTATTATTATTATAACAATAGAAGTATGGAGACTTCTATTGTTTTACATTTTTACCCTAAACTTTCACATCTTCTATTTTTAACACAAACTTAGATTATTTAGATTTTTAGGTTTCTTAATTTTTGTCACATAACTTTAACCTTTTAACTTTTGTCACATAACTTTAATTTCTTTTACTTTTAGCACAAAATTTTTAACTTTTTACTTTTTGTCACAAATTTATTTTAATTTTGTCACATAACTTTAACCTTTTAACTTTTGTCACATAACTTTAATTTCTTTACTTTTTATCACAGAAACTTTTAACTTTTTACTTTTTGTCACATAAATTTAATGTCTTTTACTTTTGGTACGAAAATTTTGTTTTATTTAGTTTTTAAACTTTCGTATTTTTAATTTTTGCCACGAAACTTCATTCTTTTTACTTTTTATCATATAAACTTTTAAACTTTTACTTTTTGTCACATATTGAGATTTACATTAATATAGTTTTGAACCATCCGCACGAGATGCATCTTGTCATATACAAAATGAACCCATCACACAAAGGAACCAATCAAAGAACCAAAAATGTATAACTTGGTATATATTCGAACCAACAACGCAAAACAAGTTTCACGATTTATGTATGA
>CM067171.1:119633405-119648405 GCA_034093135.1 Erigeron breviscapus | reverse complement strand
ATTATGACACTTTGGGAAACTCTCAACCCATTATACCCATTTCTATTTTGCTCGAGTTCTAAAGTCACCTTTTTTTTTAAATTAGATTACAATTCCATTGGACCCACTTTTGGTAAAACTGTCAAAATGCCAATTCTACCATATAGTCTACCTCAGCGTGGAAACTAGCACATAAGTTAAAACATTTTCTGCTCGTATAGGTTCAATCGACAAATTTTCCATCGCTTTACTTAGGCCTGGCTTGGTTGGCAGTCAGCACACCTGTGCGAGCTTACATGTCCCAATAGGACAATAAATTTGATCATATTTTCCTAACCACCTACACGTGAGTACGTGACATCCACCTCACATTGGGGGCAACTATAAACATAAAACTCCTTATAAGTCGTATACAACAACAAAACTCAATCCCTGGGCGGGGGGTATGGGGGAAGTGAGCTGTAGACAGTCTTATAAGCAGTATACATTAGGTAGTTTAATAACTTCTCACAATGGTTTTGGTTGATTTGAATATTAATGCTCCCTTTTGACCATTTCAAATGGCACTGAACAGTGGACAGTTACTTACCAGTATTGGTCTGGATAAATGTTAATGAACTATTGCATGTAGAAAGGTTAAGTTAGCTTCATATTAGCAAGCCATTGACTAATGAGGTCGAATCATAATAACACAAATAACTGATAAACTCGGCCAATGATTCAAAAAATTTATGACAAGATACAGTTATTGGAACTATATACCACACCATAAAAATTAAGTTCAAGACTAAGAGGAACAGAGCTAATGTCATACCAGCTGGTTAATAAACTCATTCTGAAATTTGGCCATTGACTTGATCTCTGAAGCTACCTGTAATGCAAAAATAACATGAGCATGAAGAGAGAGATTATTTCCTAGCAGACATACTTGTGCACCAGAAAGGAAGGGGTACATATGCAGCAACATCTGACTGACATTTGAAAATATAGAAATGTAAAGCAATAACCAAGAAAAGTTAAACAAAACAAAGGGACCATCAAAAATGTGTAATGAAGTTCAAGAACATCATCCAGACAAGTTTCCATATATACAAGATTATTCAAATTGTTGGGGAAAGGACAAGTGAATATTGCCTATATTTGATGAATGATAATCTTCTACCAACTTAGGATTCGATTAATCTTTCTTTAATAGTTTAACTATTCTAGGACCTAGTTAGAGAAGAATAGTAACATTATGTCCTAAACTTAATTCGTGTTTTTTTGTTCATTGATTTCTTGTCTTATGTCGCTATGTTAGGTATTATAAACAATCCAAGGGGGTAACCCGGTGGTTAGGGACTTAGAAATTTCCAATGAAGACGCAAGTTCACTCCCCGTAGGCTACAACTTTGGGGTAAGGTTTCAGGTACATAGCTCATTTTGTTGTTGAGGTGAGGATTTTGTGAATATGATTATCCTCCCAGGTTGGGTGGACACTCTCCTTAGAAGTTGCTGAGTGAACTCTTAGAAAGTGTGGGGCCGGTCAGCGTTGCCCGTTACCAACATTTTCATATGTTATGTACAAGTAACATTGATAGATGATGTTTATTATTATAGGTGTTTTTAAAAAAATTTGGTACAACTAGTTATAACACTTATTTAACAATGATTTCGTTATATGTAAAATGGTCTTGTTGCCAGAACAATATGACCTTATTTCATTTCAAATTAGTAGAAGATTATGTGCCCTGTATAATGCAAAAAGCTGATAAAACTTAAAAGGTTGCTTACATTCTTTAACTGCCTAACTTGCTTTCGGAGGCCACTGATCTCATCATCTAGATCTGCATGCATTGGATCAATGCGGGGAAATAATCTATGATTTAATATTCCAAGTTTATTCTTATTTGTATTGAATTTTATTTGGTTTCCTTTCATGTGTTTATTGTGTTACCTATTTTAGTGGATCTAGATCTATTTATAGGGGTATTGGTTTTTGTAAACATCAGTTGATTATTATTGAGTTTTATAAGAATATTGATGTTTTATCAATGTTTTCGGTCTTTGATTTAATCATTTGTTCTTGAGCCATTTGATTGCTTCCAAAACTGCATCAGTTGGTATCAGAGCTCAGGTTAATTCAAATGGCTATGCGTGATGAGAACAACTTGTATCGATGACTATGGAGATGATTGGGTGAATAAAGAAGAGTATTTGTGGGTTCAACAAGCTATTAATGGTGGTACTGATCGAGAAAATGAAAAAAAGAAGGCAAGAAACAAGCCCAAGCATTCATCGGTTATTTCTTTGTGTGTTGAAATTTTAAAGGATGGTCATTCGATACCCATGGATGGTGATTTGGTTGCCATTCGGGATGATAATTTTCTTAGTGGTGATGAGTTTGTTGGATGCCGTGAATCAATTTTGGAAGTGCTAATTTTTTAGCCATGGAATGGAGTTAATCTATGTCATGATTATGGGTTGCTATTTAATTTGGAGATTTCATATAAAAGGTTAGCTGCACAAAATATCAGTGATGATTTAATAAACAAATATGAGGACTTGAGTGGTAGAAATATGTGGGGTTATGAAAATATTATTATGAGTTCAAAAAAACTAAAGTTTGACAAAGTGAATACAATCACCGTTATATTTGGTATTGATCCACACGGGTACAATTTTAAGATTACATCAATTGATAAAAGTTTTGTAAGAGATTGTTCTGTATCTTTTGTTCTACACCAACCACGTCTAAGTTTGAGCAAGTCTTTGTTTGGAGAACCGTTTTCATTTGAGGCACTTAAATTTGGCGGAGGCGAGAAACGAATTGATATTCCCTTCGATCCAGGAGGTTGGGAATTTGAGAGCTATCAAGACTCGAGGACGAGTCTTTTTCGAAGAGGGAGAGAATGATGCAGGAGACCCGTGACCCGACCCATCCCACAATGCGGTTAATTTAAATTATCTTCTATTTTAATAAGTTATATTTTATTTTTATAAGTTATCTTTTTATTTATTATGATAAGTATGGATTGATTTGTTTCCTATTTTAGGGTGTTAGGATTATTATAAATAAGGATTTTGATTATTGTGAAATTCAGAGTTTATATGAAATTTGACATTTTGTCAAAAAAACCTATATGGTTTTGGTCTTTGATTAATCGAGTATCTTTGAGCCATTTGTATGCACACGAAACTGCATCAGTTGGTATCAGAGCTCAGGTTAACTCAAATGGCTCTGCGTGATGAGAATCACTTATTTACTCGCCGAATCACCGAACGAGGCAGCGATGAAATCGTGTTCTATTCACAAGATCGCAACATCCAGGAAACTGACCCAAAGGATGTCATCTGGGATGAGATCATTGGGAAAGAGGAGCATCCCGAAGACGGTGATGTTTACAAGTTTCAGGAAACCGACTCAGAAGCTTTCATCCGGGATGAGAACGATGGGAAAGAGGAGTATCTTGGAGGTTGTAGCGATATCTATCTATCACCTCCTTGTTTCGATAATTATGGAGACGAAGTGATAAGTGATAAAGGTTTCTGGTGGGTTACAAAAGCCTTGAATGTGGGGAGTACTGTTCAAAGAGAGTTTATTAGAGACAGTCCCGAATCCAGTATTTTAAGTGCTTTTGTGATGGGAGAAAAGATCGACATCAGTGACGTTGATCTTCGAGTTGCAGTAGTTGCAAAGGGTAATATATTGGTGTCCAAGATTAAGAATGATCATGTTGAAGGTCTTGAAGGGGTGGAAGATGATGGTTTTAAGGTGGTCAGGAATGTTGGCAATGGTACTTCGAAGGTGATGACAAGTGGTTGGGCAACTAACGTTGTAGATCCGTCTTTCATGCCGGGAGACGCGAAGAGTTTGATTGTTGATCGCGATTTGTCAGGATTCCAAACTGTCGATGATTCGAGTCAATGGACTAAACAATTGTTTATCGAAGAAAGTAAAAAAGGAGTAAATATTGAAAGGAATGAAAATATTTTGTTTCATTGTGAAAAAGATATACTTGCTAAGAATTCATGGGAGAATGGGAAACTCACACGTAGATTGTCAATTAATGATTGGCATGGAAATCTAATTCAACTTATTTGGTCTGATGGTGGGCCTCAAACAAATACAACAACAACAACAAGGGTACTCAATCCCAGCATAAGCCGGGCTATGGGGGAGGTATGATGTAGACAGACCTTACCCCTACTCAAAGGTAGGGAGGCTGCTTCCAGATCCACCGAAGTGGAAGGGACCTCCGGCCCGAAAGTAAAAAATAGGGTTAGATCCACCGGATTGGAGGTCTAAACCAGTTCTCAATCTCAACTCTCGATCTCACGTTCTCATCTCGATCTCAAGAATAAAAGATTTTCAATCTCAGATCTTAGATCGGATAAAAAAAGCCGTTAGAATTGAGAGAGAAAGAGAGTAGAGAGAGAGAAGAGAGAAAAAAAAAAAATTAAAAAAATAAAATTAAAAAAAAAATTAAAAAAAAAAAATAAAAAATATATATATATATATAATAAAATATTGATGAATATGTTAATTTTAAGAAAATGTGCAACAAATATAATGCCACGTGAAATATTGATGAGTCAAGTGAATGATAGGGGTATTTGGACAAGGCTAGTGGCGCCTTTCGATCCGGGTGGTTTTGGTCCAACAACAAAACTCGAGGACGAGTTTTTTTTAAGATGAGGAGAATGATGCAGGGAAATAATCTATGATTTAATATTCCAAGTTTATTCTTATTTGTATTGAATTTTATTTGGTTTCCTTTCATGTGTTTATTGTGTTACCTATTTTAGTGGATCTAGATCTATTTATAGGGGTATTGGTTTTTGTAAACATCAGTTGATTATTATTGAGTTTTATAAGAATACTGATGTTTTATCAATGTTTTCGGTCTTTGATTTAATCAATTGTTCTTGAGTCATTTGATTGCTTCCAAAACTGCATCAGTTGAATTTCATCAGATCCAATCCCTTGTCTGGTGCTAAGCCCTTCTCTGTTAATATAAGCAAAAGCATATTAAACTCAAATTTCCACTCTGCCTTAATGATGAAAGTTGATCAAGCGGGAAGTTCAGAAGTATAAAGGATCGGGCTTGGGCTCATAATGTAATATTGAGATTTACATTAATATAGTTCCTTCAGTAAATCATTTATTTCTCTGCTTTAAGGCATTGAAGCTTGGACTAGCTAATGAAATATTCAGATAAATTATTCAGAAAAGATGAACAAAATGACTACCTCGATCTATATGGAGCAGCACCATAGTAGCCACCACCTCTGTTAGAACTGGACGCCATTAAAAAGGGAATTTGAAATGTTGTACTAACTGAGTGAACCCTGAAAAAAGAACCGAATAAGATCAGCGAGCTACAAGGAAATCATCTAGTATGAAAATCCCTGTAGCAAAACTCTCTCTCCCTCTTCAAGTGAATAGTTTGATGACTAGCAAAACCAGGGAAACACATTACATGTATGAAAACTGGATGAAAATCATGTAAATTGATAAGGTAGTGATGATGGGTAGACTAATAAATGAATTTGAAGTTCATAAGTGCAAAAAACTTGAAAGTTAAATGATCATCTTATATATTTTGCCTTATGTTGTTGTCATCTATTGTTTATCTCTTTCGTCATGTCCAAGTATTTGTTAAAGATAAATATCACATACGTATGCATATGATATAGAACTACAACCTCGTAGTAAGAGTAATGCTACTAATCTTCCAAATGTAAACTTACTAATGATCCAAAAACTAAAGCTACACGTACACAAAACCAAAACAATAATCCTGACACAAATGACTCGGCGCAACATGCTTGTGTACAAAGCCGTTAATCTTGTTTTGAACCATCCGCACGAGATGCATCTTGTCATTAATACATACATATATATATATATATATATATATATATATATAACTAGCACTGATACCTGTGTGCGATAACCAGTCAAAGATCTGGTATATATTACAACCAACAACGCAAAGCAAGTTTAACGATTTATGTATGATCCGACTACCTTCAAAACTATACCCAACAATTTTGACTATTGAATTCATAGCATCAAAAAACTGAAATTTTCATTGTCACATACAATATACTCATCAAACTGAAAAATAGGTTCATTTCCATTTAATTTTACAAAGAAAGTATAACACAAATTCTAAAGGGTGTTTCTTTAGTTTAAACTACTCGATTCGACTCTCCCCACGTTACCTGAACTCGGATCCTGTTTAATTTTCTAAGTTTTGTGGGACCTCAAACCCTAACATATAACCCATGATCCTAAAACAATATATCATAATTATAATTAACTCAAACCCTAACACATAACCCATGATCCTAAAACAATATATCATAATTATAATTAACTCAAACCCTAACACATAACCCATGATCCTAAAACAATATATCATAATTATAATTAATTGATAATAATTTAAATAATAATTTGATGCATAATAAATGGATTAATGTAAATATCGAAAATTAATTGTAAAGAGAGAATTGAAAAATTACGAATTGGAATTAGCGAATTGTAGCAGCTGCAGAGAAACAAACTTCCTTCCGATTGGATTATGAATCAAACTTTTTTTTAAGTTTGTTTAAAATGATCCTTTTTTTACAAGGGGGACACGGTATCCAAAAGCTGAGAAAAAAAATATATTAAAAGTTACATAACAGACCCTAAACTATGAGACACTCGATCCTCTTAGTCTTCGAGCATGGGGTATGGAGCATGGATGCCGACCCCGAACATGACATGGCATGACGGCACCGGACACCCCTCCATCCCTCCCCTACTCGGTGCCGAGCATACTTTCGGGGTTCTTTGTTTCTTTGCCGGACATCGGCGTTGTGTTTCTTTTCTTTTCTTTTTTGTTTTGTTTTGTAGCGTGAAGTGTAAACAAAAATAAAATAATAACAAAAAGTCCAACAAAGGAGGTAGGCGATCTTTTAAGAAGAACAGAACACATATAGTATACTAGCATAGATATATGTATTACAGATATATATATTATAGATATATATTACAGATACATGAATAGAATACATATAATATACATATATGTATTACAAATACATATAGTATATGCGATCTTTTTAAGGAGGTATACATATAGTATAGATGCATATTACAGAGTATGATATTATTTACCTTTGTTGGGTTCTTTTGATTTTGTTTGGTTGAGACTTGAGAGTGGAAGAAAGAGACGAAACAGAAAAATAAAGTAGTTAAATAAATATGTGTCTCTTTAGTATTTTTTATTATATTTTAAAGGATTCTAATAGTTTGTCAATTGAAATAATCATAAAATAATACAAAATAATATTTACTAAACCCAAAAAAGAGTACGTGTCTCATCAAAATGGTGGAGGTGGAAGCCCGGAACTCCGGAAGGAATTAAAGTATATGAAACAAATGGCCCAAGCACTTATGCTTTTATGTAGATTATTAGATTATACCCGTCCGTTGTACGGTAACATTATAATAATTAAGCGGAAATATTATCATTAGTAGATAATATATTTTATTTTTAATACTTTTAGATCATTAAAAACTATAATGTAATAGATATATTAGAAAATATTATAGTAGAATGATTACTAAATATTTTTGAATATTATATTATACGTATAGCTACATATATAATTTTAAGAGTTTGTTTTAACAACAAAACGTTACATAGTAGAAATTTTACTTGACAAAAGAAAAAAATGTCAGATAAGTTATATAGAAACAAATGATAAATGATTTTACATTTGTAAATTCATTATTAAAGAAATAATTAAATAAAAAAGAAACATGTATACTTCTCTCTCTGAATCTAACTTTAGTACTCCACTGAAGTTTGCTTCTTACTGGTCCAGCTGACCAGTTTGATTTTTATGTTCCAGGAGTTCATTTAGTTGACTTAGATTTAGTTAAAAATACACGAAACAACAAGGTTAAGTTAGAATCTACCTTCCAAAACCTTCACAAAAGTTAAATCCGAAATTGAGCTACAAATGGTGATTTCTTGAACTATGAAACCCGAAATTTCGATATGATGAGGGTGTGATGATGATGATGCCTAATCTTGCACTAATTTAACTTAAACAACAATAAATGAAACAAGAATTTAGAGAGAGAGGGGGGAGTATCATTTCAAAGTATATGGATTTGCCACTAAAAAAACGTCCTCTAAAATGGAAATTTAGTTTAAATGTAGGGTTTTGGGTCTTGGGTTGATTCTTGACCGACTTGATGTTCTTGTTAGTGTTACGAGTTGAATTACTAGATGGGTCATGTTCATTTCGAGTTAATATATCACAAAAACGGGTTTTGGAACTTGTCAACTCATAAATTAAGCCAAGTTAGGGTTTTGGTGAGTTTTGAGTGAAAAATTAAGTTCATAATTGCTGCTGCTCGTTTCAGATCAAACATGGCGTCTGTTACGCCGCCTTTAGGCGTAGGTTACGCTGGCTTGGGGGTGGCTGAGCGTCCATTACGCTGAGATGGGCGTAGGGTACGGTGGGAGATGCATGTTGGTGTCTTGTACGCTAGGAGTACCGTACCTTACGTTGCTCTCCTTTTTCATTACGCCAAAACAATTCTGTTTACGCTAGGAACTTGTGCATGAGGCGCTGAAACCTTAACTTCCAGGGTACCGTAAGGTACGGTGCCTGGACCGTATGTTACGCCAAGCCAATCTTGACCACCGTAAATTACGGTGGGTATGACCGTAAATTACGGCTGTGTCCTTGTGTCTTTTTCCAGATTTCTTGGCTTCACACCCATAGTACTTGGATCGAGTTGGGCTTCAGATTAAGCTATCACTAGACTTTCTTGATGACATATATGGGCCTCTATGACCTCTTAAAGTCATGAGTTACTTCTACAACTCAAATGGAATATGAATTTAAATTATATATGTAAATATGTACAAAAATTAATTAAGGGCTTGGAACGGTTTCCACACGACTTAAAACTCGACCTGAACTATACCTTGACGTCTCTAACGACTAAGTTGAGCCTCGAGAGCCTCTTAGGGTCTTTTATCACACCTTAACCTTAATTAGGATTTTGACACAATTAAATGACGTATATGTATACATATAAATATTAATGTGTATGTATATTATCAATATATAGGTGGTGGACGTGAAGTGAACATTGAACGACTTTAACTCGACTTATATCAAACTTAACTTCTTTTGCCGATCAAGGTGAGTTCCGTAACTCCCTACTCATTAGAGATTCGGGCTGGAAAGTGTACTTTTATGTGATTACGTGTTGGATTGTTTGATTGAATGATTGATGGGTTGATTGACACGTTTGATTGCTTATGTACTTGATTGTGATTTATATATTGTTTAATTAGGATAGTAGTGCATACATGAAAGTCGATTATGCCTTAAAAGAGTTTTAGATGTGGTGGAAAGGCTGCGGGTGACCCTATATATAAGCATCTAGGACTCATTGAAAGTAGAATCCTCCTAAGTGTATGTACGTATTGCTTGGTTGGTTTGATGGTTTGATGATTGATGAACTTATGATTGAGACAAACACGCATATGTATTGATATGGATATTGGTGAGACGGATATGTACATCCAAGTGTATAGATGTATACACTTGTGTTGAATTGATGAGGCGTACATGACTCCGGGTATATAGACATATATACAACGATGATTTTGAGAGGCCACATTGTTCATTGGGATGACATGTGAGTATCGTTGCATTGTTGACTTGATGATCACACATAAGATATGCATTATGACTTTGTCTTGCGTACCACACATATCTTGATATTGACATATCTTGTGCTCTTTTATTACACGTATTTACCTTACGTCGTGTAACCCTGATGTGATTATTGACGATGGTTCCTTGTGAACCATTACTACGAACTCACCAACCTCGTGTTGACTTGTTTAGTACACTTTTCAGGTAATCAGGTGAACCAAGGACGTGATGCTTGATAGATTGCTAGCTTTTGATTCGGGCTTGGACTTACATGGATCAAGGATTCATTTGCCCACTTTTGCATTATGCTTAGGATCGATAGCCATCTCTTGATTATTGTTTTGTAAACTTTGATGGTCGTTTGCTCCTTATGCATTTTGTATGAATATTTGACATATTTTGTTGGATTCACCGAATTCACTTATTTCATTTAGTTTGCCTACGATAATTCCTCCATGTGCTATATAATTTCCGTAATATTTCGAGCCCTAGCTCGAGGTGTTACATAAACATTCTTTTACACTGTTTGTTATCAACAAATCTAATCAATTACACTAGGACTCAACATGTATATCATACTAAACAAGTTCGATACATAAAATTTTTGAAATAGTAATATCATCATATATAAACTTGTCTTATCTATAATTAGTAAGCATGTTATTGTTAAAGCTTGATATATTTATCTCGCGTATTACGCGGGAAAATTATCTAGTTGCAACTTAAAAGATCTTTTTTAAAAAAAAAACACATTAACAGCGCGTTAAATTTTTTAACAAAAGGTATTTTGTAATTTTATACATTGAAAGCTAAAGAAAGCTCATTGAAATAGTTTTACGCCATTTCTATACGTCTATTTTATCTTTAGTGCTAAACGCCTAAACTTAATTTACAAAATATACTCAATTTATTTATTACGAAAAATCATGTATGTATTTCCATCGCTTGAATCATATTATTCAAAGTTTCATACTTTAAACTATCATAGTGTTATATATAGCTCCAACCCAATCCCAACTCCAATCCTCAAGTTCGACCTTTCAAAACTACTTTTTTCAAACATATTTAAAGTTATTAATATCATCTGATGTTGTATTTATCATTTTTTTTTTTTTTTTTTTTTTTTTTTTTTTTTTTTTTTTTTTTTTTTTTTTTTTTTTTTTTTTTTTTTTTTTTTTTTTTTTTTTTTTTTTTTTTTTTTTTTTTTTTTTTTTTTTTTTTTTTTTTTTTTTTTTTTTTTTTTTTTTTTTTTTTTTTTTTTTTTTTTTTTTTTTTTTTTTTTTTTTTTTTTTTTTTAAAAAAAGCAAAAAAAAATAAAAATCACCTACCAGTAGCAGCCTCAGCCTCCTCAACAGGCTCTTTTCCAGGCCTACGCCCAGGGTCAGAAGTACCAGCTAAACAAGAAGGCACATACATCAGATTTACGGAAGACATAAGTAGCATAATTAAAAGGAAATATACATACCCTCGTCAGAATTGGGAACAGGTGCAGTAGCAACAACCTCATCCCTCACTGGAGAAGAATCAATGATAATAACTGTCACACCCCGCCCTAGACGGAATGTGACGTACATGGATTCACAACACAAGATATACTGAACGACACAAAACGTTGTCGTTTTTAAAAATACATTTATATAACAACATTGTTCACAAATTTATATTACAATTTATGAAAAAGATATTGTTCTTGGAAACATTTATTTAAAATATTAGCCTGAGACTTTAGCAAATTGATGAGTCAGTCCTAAAGCCTGAGGGTGGTCCTTGGTTCATCATGTTGTATGCAGCAGAAAAATTTCCCATGTATAGAGTATCATCTAATCACCTGAGAATACATGCTAAAATACGTCAACATAAAGTTGGTGAGTTCCATAAATTTTTCATATTGAAAATATAGTTTCTCAAAATGTTAGAGTCCAGCGTGACCATTGCCTTACCGCATGTCAAGTGGTTATGATACAATCTAAAGCAAAGAGTATCATAGGTTTTGTATATAAAAATATAGAGTCTGAACCACAAGATTTTTAGTAACCATTTGATCAACACAATGGATCAAATATAATGCAAGAGTAGATACTGTATACATCAAGTTCTAAGCTCATGAACCGAAACCAGACAAGTGTGTGTTTATTTGCGTCCGGAGAAGTACCTTGTTCAGGGTACTCTATGTTTTCCAGATATAATGCATCCGTTTAACCAGTTGGCATGACCAACCCGGATGGGGGTGCCTACCCCAATAGTACTATTCAATTTACCCACGTTTATGTTTCCATAATTAATCGTTCATGATAGTGAGGACTTTGGGTGAACAGAGTAACTTAGAATCAACCATGTATACATTTCTGAAGTACTTGTGTTCATCATAACAGTAAAGAGTTTGTATTTTACACCGAAGGTAAAATAAATAAAGCGGAGTTACAAAATATATAATATAATATATAATTTTGTAAATATACATATAGGTATAACAAATAGTTTTTAAGCATGTCTCAGTCCCAATACATATATAACAGTTTGAAAAGGGGGTTATGGAAACTCACGTAGTATATATAACATAACATAGTTTTTACAATTGTTTATCTTCAAAGTTTCGTTTATATATAACATAAAATAATTTTTATGCATGTATCTCAGTCCCCGAAATAAATCATATAAAAGAATTAAAAAGGGGAATATGAAAACTCACCTTAGTAGGAAATAATAATGATCAAGTAGGTGAAATGAGCCTTGTGTGGTTAAACCGGAGAGTATTTAGAAGAGAACAAGTAATTTGTGTGATTATGAAGGTTAATCAAAGTGGCTATTTATAGCAAACGATTTCGAAAGTGTTCCATTAATTTAATATATAAATCATTATGCATTCCTAGTGGCAAAGTTAGGCCATGTTTTTTTTTATATAATATATTAACTTTACCTAAATTAGGTAATTAATAAACAATTATTTCCTTATTTAATAATATATATATATATATTTAATAATAAATATTGTTTTTGGGTTTGGGATGTCATTCACTTAATGAGTGTACACTCTGTACTTCCAAACCCATTTACAAGTATCATAACCATATCCCTTAATTACACTAAATTACTAACAATCCCCCCCAATTTAGTGCAATTCCTATACATGAGCAGATAATCAAAACAAAACTTATGCGTAAATGAAAATGTCCTGGGGATTGAATTTCCACTTTAGTATATTACTCATTCTAAATATTCGAGAATCAGGGTGTTCTAAGAATTGAACCCTTCAACCCATTTGAATACCTGAAAATAATATACACATAAACTTTTAAATACTTTAAAGCTGTCCTGACACTATACAAGTCATTTCTTATAAAATATGTGTAGTGGTAATAATTGATTAGGTATGTTGTTGGTTTATGTCTCCTAATTATATTTGATGACTTTTAGTTATTTAAAATGAACATGTAAGTCCCAACTCAATAGATGGTACTACCTGAAGATACCTCAATGTCAATTGTGGAGTTACTTTGCAATATAAGCGCTGAACTGGAGATGACCAGTTGTAGTGAGTATATACCAAGTTCTGGGATAGATTACTTATTAAAGTGACAATAAGTAAAAACAATGCAATAATATAAAATACTTGTAAAGTAAATTGGTGAGACAATATGTAATTTTCAAGTGTAATTTATTTATTAACTTTAAATAAATTACAAGGTTGTTGCGGAACCAAGATAATACAAAGTATGTAAATATCCTAACAACCTATGAACTACAATTGATCTACACTTGGAAATTCTCTAAACAATCGAAACACTTAAAGTTGTGACATGTTCCTTTTTACGATTGAGAGAATATTGCACAAGTTCACCAAGAATATTGCAGGTTTGCAAAGTATGTGTGTTTATTCTTGTTGTGCAAAGACCTTTATTTATAGGCAAAGTTGACATTGGGATGTCAACTTTGGCCGTACAAATATGGTTGAGAACATTTAAGGAATAGCATTTAATTCCTTAAAAATGTTGTGTAAAGTTGCAGAATAAAGCAACTTTTCTCAACCTGCTTTATATACATTTTGTACTTTATACATAGATAAATCCTTTTATCCGTGTACTAGTACATAAAGCATAAAGGTCAATTCCTCGTAATCAGTGTAAAGCTTTGTAAGAGCTTTCCACTGATGGTCTCTAGTTTGTAACTGAGTAGAATGTCAACTGGGCCTCGCTGCCATTGTCATTCTCTATCTTCCACTTGTTGTCTTCTACTTCAACTGGAATGATTCTTCAACTTGGTCAGTTCTCAACTGGAGGAAGTCTTCAGTTGTATTAACTGTACGCTGCAACTGGACTTCAATATATTTCTGGACAAATCTTCTTAGTCTCCAGGTGCAACTGGAGACTGGCCAGTTTCAGTGAAACTGGTCCTAACAGAACAAGTATTATATAATCGCTCTGGTATAGTTTAAGTGTATACCCATTAAATGTGATTTAAATGTTTTATAAACTTCCAAGTGTATCTTAAAAATATGAATGATAATGATTTAGTCAAATTATTATTGTAGACATGAAATATATATATTTTTAATACAAATTTTAGATTTTGACATTTTATTAGACATTCGTCTAGATAGCTATTAGTCTAAAGGTATTTCTAATAGTGGTTGAGCTACACATATTAAGATATCCGTTTGAGTGCATATATTTAATGCCGCCCCAAATTTTGGTATGTTATATTATAATACATAACAAACAATAAAGTTGATTTTGGCAGGGTACTCCTTTATAAATTGTCGGCATAAAATTACAAAGATGTTAACACAAAGCAAACTTGACAAACGGTTAGGTTAGTGTGTTAGGTGTTTGTCTATACGTACGTATTTAAATAACTACATATTTAAATAAGATTTGTAAGAAATTGTTTAAGTTTAATTGACCTGAAATTTGTCGGGTGTTACATTCTCGTGTTATTGGAATTTTTTTAATTTTTTTTTTTTTTTTTTTTTTTTTTTTTTTTTTTTTTTTTTTTTTTTTTTTTTTTTTTTTTTTTTTTTTTTTTTTTTTTTTTTTTTTTTTTTTTTTTTTTTTTTTTTTTTTTTTTTTTTTTTTTTTTTTTTTTTTTTTTTTTTTTTTTTTTTTTTTTTTTTTTTTTTTTTTTTTTTTTTTTTTTTTTTTTTTTTTTTTTTTTTTTTTTTTTTTTTTTTTTTTTTTTTTTTTTTTTTTTTTTTTTTTTTTTTTTTTTTTTTTTTTTTTTTTTTTTTTTTTTTTTTTTTTTTTTTTTTTTTTTTTTTTTTTTTTTTTTTTTTTTTTTTTTTTTTTTTTTAAACGGTAA
>CM067171.1:119593713-119632405 GCA_034093135.1 Erigeron breviscapus | reverse complement strand
AGATGGCTGGAACAACAATTCGACGGAAGAATGATAATGGACTATACATGGTTGAAAGACTTTGGGTTCCTATTTTCGGCGACTTAAGAACGCTTATATTGAATGAAGCTCATCAATCGCCTTATTCGGTCCATCCCGGGTCGGATAAGATGTACTTTGATTTGAAAGACTTGTATTGGTGGCCGGGCATGAAGCGTGATGTGGCTAAGTATGTGAGTGAGTGTCTTACTTGCTTACAAGTTAAGGCCGATCACAAGAAGCCACCCGGTTTGTTGGTGCAACCGGTAATGCCCGAATGGAAGTGGGAACACATTTCAATGGACTTCATTACTAGACTACCGAAGACGAGAAGCGGCCGTGACACGATTTGGGTGATAGTAGATCGGTTAACGAAGTCGGCTCACTTTTTAGCCATTCGTGAGACCGATAAATTTGACACTTTGGTTCGATTGTACATCAAGGAAATAATATCTAAGCATGGAGTGCCGATTTCTATCATTTCGGATAGAGATGCCCGTTTTAAATCAAAATTTTGGGAAGCCTTTCAAAAAGCCATGGGTACTCGACTCGACATGAGCACGGCATTTCATCCTCAATCAGATGGACAAACCGAGAGAACCATTCAAACACTTGAAGACATGTTGAGGGCATGTGCGATTGATTTTGGTGGAAGTTGGGAGGACCATTTACCGCTAGTCGAGTTTTCATACAACAATAGTTATCATGCTACCATTCAAATGGCGCCCTTTAAGGCGTTGTATGGTAGGATATGTCGTTCTCCCTTAGCTTGGGCAGAAATTGGGGAGAGTCAACTAATCGGGCCCGAAATTGTGATTGAAACGACTAAGGTAATATCTCAAATTAAGGAAAAGTTGCAATTGGCCCGTGAGCGTCAAAAGAAGTATGCCGATGTGAGGCGAAGACCGTTGGAGTTTGAAGTTGGTGATTATGTACTTTTGAAGGTATCGCCTTGGAAGGGTGTTGTACGTTTTGTGAAGCGGGGAAAACTTGCGCCAAGGTATATTGGTCCTTTCAAGATTCTTGAACGGGTTGGGAAAGTTGCTTATCGGCTAGAATTGCCTCAAGAGCTTAACGGTGTGCATGATGTGTTTCATATTTGTAATTTGCGTAAGTGTTTGGCGGATCCTACACATCATGTGCCTATGGACGAATTTAGGGTTGATTCGAATTTGAACTTTGTTGAAGAGCCGGTAGAGATCTTGGACCGTCAAGAAAAGAAACTCAAGAAGAAGCGCTACACCATTGTGAAGGTAAGATGGAATGCTAGACGTGGAGCCGAGTTCACTTGGGAGCGAGAGGACCACATGAAGTCTAAGTATCCGCATTTATTTAGTAATTAGTATTTGTTAAATTTCGGGACGAAATTCTTTCAACGGGGGGATAATGTAACATCCGTGAATTTTGACCCGTTGACTTTTGTGTAAATTGACTAACAAACTTGTTGAATGAAATAATTGGGCCCATTTGTGATTACATGACTATGTGGTATGTTAGTCGGGTCGTTAGTATGTTTGTTTGGCGTTTAATTGTGTAATCAATTGTAAATTGGCTTAGGGGGGGGGGGAACGGGTCGACCCATGGGTTGTCCATGACCCATGAGCCAACTAGTTACCCATCCCCACCTTATCCTTTCATTTCTATCCATCTATTCTATCTATCTTTATCACCTTCTCTCTAACTCTCCAAGAACTCATCTCTCCCCCTCTTTAAATCATCGTAAATCATTGTTGTTAAGTTGAAATAGGGTAATAAGTATCATCATCTTCATCGTATTTTCATCATCTAAAATTTTGGAGTCTCAAGGTGCAAGAAACTTTCTCTTTAAGCTCATTTTCGGATTTGAACTCTAGGTGAAGATTTTGGTAAGTTAAACTCCTTCCATATTTATCATTTCATGTTTGTTTACATTTTTCTAGTTGATTTCAAGTGGATTCGGGTCACAATTCGGCTTAAATCTCGTTTTAGGTCAAATTAGGGTTTAAATTAGGGTTTGAAGGTTTTGGGTATGATTTTGATGTTTTGGTTGAATTTGTGGATTGGGTTATGTTTATTTATGGTTAATGGTGTTTATTTATGCTTCAAATCAAGTTACAAGGCTTTACAAATTGTTTGGTTTGGTTTGGGTCGATTTGGGGGTTTTGGTTTAGGTTTTCCTGCATATGCTGGTGCTGCTGCTGCTTCTGGTCAGAACTGGGCCACTGCGGCGCAGTGGCTTAGGCTAGCCCACTGCGGCGCAGTGGCTAGGGCCTGGTCGTTTCATGGTTAGCTCACTGCGGCGCAGTGGTTAGGTTCTGTGAAATTATGCGCGTCGATTTTCAAATGTTAATAACTTTTAATCCGTAACTCCAAACAAGTCTTACGACCTATCGTTGGAATCGTAAGAGAGTCTAGTTTCTAGTAGTAACACTCTTTTTGTATGAATCCTTTCTCATTTCTAAAAAGTTCGAGTCGAATGCGTCTTGTTCCTACTCGCTTAAGTTGGAAAGGCGTTTAGGGTTGTGACTTGATCTAATTGTGCTAAACCAACTTGTTTATGATTGTAGAGTTGACATTATGGTATATTGATGTATAATTATAGGTTGTGGACGTGTGGACCGTATTACTCGCTTGTAATCTTATACTAGCTTCTTTGTCGGACAAGGTGAGTTTCGTATCTCCCTACTCACTTGAGATTCGGGCTGAAAAGTGTGAACCTGGCGTGTTTACTTGCATTTATTGATTTTTTGATTGTTTGACTTGATTGTTGGATTGATGTGACGGTTCTTTTCGTTTGGTTGACTTGGTTTATGTTTTGGTTAAGTATTTCATTTATGTTAGGATAGACGTACATACATGGAAGTCGGTTATGCCTTCATTGGGTTTTAGATTGGTGGGAAGGCTGCGGGTGACCCTATATATAAGCATCTGGGACTCGAAGGAAGTAGAATCCTCTTAAGTGTATGTACGTGTAGTTGATTTAAATTGTGGTTAATGGTTTACGTCTGACGATTATTGATTGTTGGCTCATGTTTGTCGAATGTTAATTACTGGTTCAAGTTCATCGTATATTGATTATTGGTTCATGATTGATGCATTTACAATTGATTGTAAGCATTGCATACATTGTTGATGACCCTCGACAGGGGATTGCCGACATCCTGGTGCATAGATGTATGCACTCATTTTGGATGTAGTTCCTGACTCCGAGTATATAGACATATATATCTCGATGATTTTGAGATACAGCCTTGTTCATTGTGATGACAGAAGGGTATCGTTGCATTGGTGGCAGGTGTTCACGCATAAGATAGGCATGTTGACTTATCTATGCATTGGTACATGCATTTGATATTTATATCATTGAGCATTCATTTACACGCATTTTCGTACTTATGCAACCTTGTTGATTGGATATTGTTGTGTTACTTAGAGGCTCACTGAAAGTCACGTCTAGCCTCTACTCGTACATTATGATTATTGTTTATGGCTCCTTGTGGACCATTACTACGAACTCACCAACCTTGTGTTGACTATGCTTAGTACACTTTTCAGGTAATCAGGTTCTCCCAGGGCGTGGAGTTTAGTTGCTTTGCTTGCCGTAAACCCGGACTATGGACTTTATGGATCAAGGATTCATTGGCCTTCCTTTTGCATTATACTTAGGGTCGTTTGCCATCTTTGGATGTTATTTTTTTTTGGTTAACTTTGATGGCTATTTGCTCCTGTTGTATTTTGGTACTTGTTTCGCTTTGTATTGGATTCACTGAATCCTTAATTGCATTTAGTTTGTTCTATTGTAATTCCACCTTGTGCTATATGATTTCCGTAATATTCTGAGCCTCGGCTTGGGGTGTTATAGAATGGTGGCCCATGCGTGGTCGTAGAGAATTAGGCGGTTTGACCTAGACTACGGCTTAAGTTAAAACTCTTCATATAACATGCATGGTTAGGAAATTTGTGTGCAATGTGAATTTTGTGAATCCCCGTGTGAGTTCGTAGTTAAGACCACTTGTGTGTTAGCTTGAATTCAAGGTGATGATTGTAGATTATGGTTAATATGGGTTGTTGTCGTTAATTGTTGGAACTAATGTGATGATTTAGGGCAAAATGATGGGATGCCATTAACTTAGTATAATATTGTGGCAACCCTAAAAGAACCCGATCAACTCTTTTATGGTTACCCGATATTATAGCAAGTTCATGACATCGTGGATTGCGCACGTGTGGCTTAAAGTATAATAAGGAACCGATATGCTTAATGGAAGTTGATTAGGTGGAAGGTTAGCCATTGGTACACCTTTAACAAATCGTGTATGCAATAACACATGCTTTTCAGGCCCAAAGTAAAAGGAAAAGGGCGCCATAAACTCACCTTAGCGATCTAGTGCTAAAAGGTGCAAAGTAGCTCGAGAAGATTCAACAATCAGTTCTCCACGTTATCCAAAACCTATGATACCATTACCAATAATGAGGATCAAATCTCTTGACGACGAGTATCCTACATACAACTACTTAGCTATAGACCCTAGAATGCCATAACCGAGAACGTGTTTCAAACTTTCGTTTTGTTTACCTTTAGTTGGTAAAATCAATGACATAGTCATTTAAAAGTTGTATAAAATACCATAATGTCAACCCTATAACCTCAAACAAGTTGATTTAGTACGATTAAGTCAAGTCATAAGTCCCTAAACACATTTACAACTTAAATGAGTGTGAACAAGACGCATTCGACTTGACCCTTTTTGAAATGAGAGAAGTTTCATACAAGAAGAGTGTTATTACTAGAAACTAGACTCTCTTACGATTCCAACTATAGGTCATAAGACTTAATTGGAGTCACGGATCAAAAGTTATTAACATTTGAAAATTGACGCGCAAAATTTTACAAGGGGTATCCACTGCGCCGCAGTGAGCCATTGCCAAGCTCACTGCGCCGCAGTGAGCTAACCACGAACAAAACAGACCCTAGCCACTGCGCCGCAGTGGGGCTAGCCCATGCCACTGCGCCGCAGTGGCCAAATTTTGAACCAGGAGCAGTAGCTGCAGTTTATGCAGGAAAACCAAACCCAAAACCCTTCAAACTCGACCCAAATCAATCCAAAACGATTTGTAGGAGCTTGTAACCCATTTTGAAGCATAACTAAACATTATAAACCATAAATACACATAACCCAACCCATAATTTCATCCATAACATCATCGAATCTTCCGAAATGATCAAATCAAACCAAAACCCTAATTCCATTTTAAGTTGTTTTAGGCCATGTAAAAACTCGAAATGACTAGAAAAGAGTATGTAAACATAAATAGGCGCAAAAGGGATGATTTAGACTTACCAAAAATTGATGTTCTTGAAGATAATTGAAGATGGTGAAGATGATGATGCTAATGATAATAAACCCCTTTAAAATCTCCAAATGATTACTACCTTTGCAAGACCAATTTTAGAAGAAAAAGAATATAAGAGATTGAGAGATTTTGAGTGATGTATGTGTGTTTTGTGTGGTGTGTGTGTGTTGTGTGTGGTGTTGGGGTCGATCAAAAGGAAGGAGGGAAGGGGAAATTTTGGTGTCAAAGCCCCTGCCTCACAATACATAAATCGGCCCATGTGGCTTATTTAGGTATATTCTGTACCCTAAATTTGGTAAAATGTTTACGATTAAATACCGTTTGACCTAAAAGTCAAAATGTAAAGTAAAGGTATTTTCCCTCGTCTTATTTTAGTTAAGACAAGTAAATAAAACTTTAACTAACTTTAGAAATATTAAGTTTAGACCGTCTAATTACTGTGCATAATTTATAACCTTTAAATATCTCATTTAAAGTTATTTTAAGACTCGGCATTCTGTCTAAATAGCTAATAGTCTACGTCATCAGGATACGTCTAATTGAACTATATCAAATGTTCAATTAACTAATAATTTCTACGTCATAATTTCTAAATTAGACGAAATTATAATAATGATCGAGATTAGGACTAACCCGTTGTTAATAAATTACGAGTTGTCACAGCATCCCCGACTTCTAAGGATTTCGTCCCGAAATCAAGTCTTGCTTAGTAAAAAGATGAGGATAGTTATCCCTCATATAGTCCTCACGTTCCCAAGTCGAGTCTGGTCCGTGTTTTGAGTTCCAACGAACTCTGACCAACTTGATACGACTTTGTCTAAGCTGTTTGAACTGTTGGTCTAAAATTTCAACAGGCTTCTCTACAAATTGAAGAGAGTCATTCACTTGCAACTCTTCCACAGGTACAACCAATGTTTCATCAGTTAAACATTTCTTTAGATTCGATATATGAAATGTGGGATGAACATGTTCAAGCTCCTGGGGTAAATTGAGCTTATAAGCCACGGAACCAATCCTTCGAACAATTTCGAATGGTCCGATATAACGGGGACTAAGTTTTCCTCTCACGCCAAAGCGTGCAGTGCCTTTCCAAGGTGACACTTTCAACATAACTTTATCACCCACTTGAAACTCAAGGGGTTTCCTTCTACGATCTGCATAGCTCTTCTGGCGATCCTGAGCCGCCTTCAGCCGTGCCCTAATTTCAACAATCTGGTCAGTAGTCTTCTGAACCAGTCCATACTTATACAAACGACGCTCACCAGCATCAAGCCAACAAATAGGCGATCTACATTTCCGCCCATACAAAGCTTCAAAAGGCGCACACTTTATGCTTGTGTGATAGCTGTTATTATATGAAAATTCAGCTAACGGCAAAAAGGTATCCCAGCTACCTTTGAAATCGATAACACATGCCTGAAGCATGTCTTCTAACGTCTGAATGGTACGCTCACTTTGCCCGTCCGTCTGTGGATGGTAAGCCGTACTCAATTTCAACTAAGTGCCCAAAGCGTCTTGAAAATATCTCCATGATTGAGAAGTAAAACGACCATCACGATCCGAGATAATAGACACAGGAACGCCATGAAGTGACACGATCTTCTCAATATATAATTGAGACAATTTCTTTATTTTCCAATTCTCCCGTATGGGAATGAAGTGTGCAGACTTCGTCAATCGGTCAACAATGACCCAAATAGTATCGTAACCCTTCAAGGTTCGAGGTAACTTCGTAATGAAGTCCATAGTAATCTGTTCCCATTTCCAGTCAGGAATTTGGGGTTGCTAGAGCAGCCCAGAAGGCTTTTGGTGCTCTGCCTTAACCATTGAACAATTTAAACACTTTGAAACATACGTGGCGATATCTCTTTTCATACCAGGCCACCAATAAAAATCCTTTAACCCATGGTACATTTTGTCAGCACCAGGATGGATTGAATACTTAGATCGATGACTCTCGTTCATCAAGAGTTCTCTAAGTCCATTATACTCGGGAATCCACACTCTGCCCTTGACATGTCGGATCCCATCGCCATCCAATTCAAATAACCGTTCGGCATTCCACAATGCTTCCTTCTCGATACGCCTTGGTTGTAAGGCCTCATTCTG
The DNA here is from genome assembly GCA_034093135.1 of Erigeron breviscapus. Classification (NCBI taxonomy): domain Eukaryota; kingdom Viridiplantae; phylum Streptophyta; class Magnoliopsida; order Asterales; family Asteraceae; genus Erigeron; species Erigeron breviscapus. The sequence goes on along the minus strand of CM067171.1, from coordinate 119,624,944 downwards.
ATCATCTAAAACTCTATCCCTTAATGATGAGCCAAGGTAAGAACTTGCTCTTGTTATGACAGATAGTGAAATTCTATCTTTTCGACTTAGCGCGTCAGCAACAACATTTGCTTTACCGGGATGATATTTGAGTTCACAATCATAATCACTGAGTAATTCTACCCATCGCCTTTGTCTCATATTCAGCATTTTCTGATCGAAGATATGCTGAAGACTTTTGTGATCTGTGAATACCGTACACTTTGTACCATACAAATAGTGCCTCCAAATCTTTAAGGCAAAAACAACCGCTCCGAGTTCAAGATCGTGGGTTGTGTAATTCCTTTCGTGGGTTTTGAGTTGTCTGGAAGCGTAAGCAATGACCTTACCCTCCTGCATAAGTACACATCCCATTCCCTGATGTGATGCGTCACCGTATACCACGAAGTTTTCAATTCCATTCGGTAACGCTAAAATAGGAGCATTACATAGCTTGTCTTTCAACGTTTGAAATGCTTCTTCCTGGGCATTCTGCCAAATAAATTCCTTGGCCTTTTGAGTTAACAACGTCAAAGGTTGAGCAACCTTTGAGAAGTTCTCAATAAATCTCCTATAATATCCAGCCAATCCAAGAAACTGGCGGATTTCTGTCGGAGTCTTAGGGGCTTCCCACTTCTTTATTGCTTCAATCTTAGATGGATCTACGTGGATCCCATCCCTGTTCACTACATGACCCAAGAAGTGTACTTCCCTAATCCAGAATTCACATTTTGAGAATTTCGCGTACAACTTTTGATCCTTGAGCAGTTGCAGAATGGTTCTCAGATGACATTGCTTCGCACAGGATTTCCCTCTAAAATGGGGTGCGCACCACAACAATGTTTATGACTAGCATATGACAGCCGGGAGCCAAGTCCGACAGTATCAGTCACTATGCTACATTGCTTCGCACAGGATTTCCCTCTAAAATGGGGTGCGCACCACAACAATGTTTATGACTAGCATATGACAGCCGGGAGCCAAGTCCGACAGTATCAGTCACTATGCTACATTGCTTCGCACAGGATTTCCCTCTAAAATGGGGTGCGCACCACAACAATGTTTATGACTAGCATATGACAGCCGGGAGCCAAGTCCGACAGTATCAGTCACTATGCTACATTGCTTCGCACAGGATTTCCCTCTAAAATGGGGTGCGCACCACAACAATGTTTATGACTAGCATATGACAGCCGGGAGCCAAGTCCGACAGTATCAGTCACTATGCTACATTGCTTCGCACAGGATTTCCCTCTAAAATGGGGTGCGCACCACAACAATGTTTATGACTAGCATATGACAGCCGGGAGCCAAGTCCGACAGTATCAGTCACTATGCTACATTGCTTCGCACAGGATTTCCCTCTAAAATGGGGTGCGCACCACAACAATGTTTATGACTAGCATATGACAGCCGGGAGCCAAGTCCGACAGTATCAGTCACTATGCTACATTGCTTCGCACAGGATTTCCCTCTAAAATGGGGTGCGCACCACAACAATGTTTATGACTAGCATATGACAGCCGGGAGCCAAGTCCGACAGTATCAGTCACTATGCTACATTGCTTCGCACAGGATTTCCCTCTAAAATGGGGTGCGCACCACAACAATGTTTATGACTAGCATATGACAGCCGGGAGCCAAGTCCGACAGTATCAGTCACTATGCTACATTGCTTCGCACAGGATTTCCCTCTAAAATGGGGTGCGCACCACAACAATGTTTATGACTAGCATATGACAGCCGGGAGCCAAGTCCGACAGTATCAGTCACTATGCTACATTGCTTCGCACAGGATTTCCCTCTAAAATGGGGTGCGCACCACAACAATGTTTATGACTAGCATATGACAGCCGGGAGCCAAGTCCGACAGTATCAGTCACTATGCTACATTGCTTCGCACAGGATTTCCCTCTAAAATGGGGTGCGCACCACAACAATGTTTATGACTAGCATATGACAGCCGGGAGCCAAGTCCGACAGTATCAGTCACTATGCTACATTGCTTCGCACAGGATTTCCCTCTAAAATGGGGTGCGCACCACAACAATGTTTATGACTAGCATATGACAGCCGGGAGCCAAGTCCGACAGTATCAGTCACTATGCTACATTGCTTCGCACAGGATTTCCCTCTAAAATGGGGTGCGCACCACAACAATGTTTATGACTAGCATATGACAGCCGGGAGCCAAGTCCGACAGTATCAGTCACTATGCTACATTGCTTCGCACAGGATTTCCCTCTAAAATGGGGTGCGCACCACAACAATGTTTATGACTAGCATATGACAGCCGGGAGCCAAGTCCGACAGTATCAGTCACTATGCTACATTGCTTCGCACAGGATTTCCCTCTAAAATGGGGTGCGCACCACAACAATGTTTATGACTAGCATATGACAGCCGGGAGCCAAGTCCGACAGTATCAGTCACTATGCTACATTGCTTCGCACAGGATTTCCCTCTAAAATGGGGTGCGCACCACAACAATGTTTATGACTAGCATATGACAGCCGGGAGCCAAGTCCGACAGTATCAGTCACTATGCTACATTGCTTCGCACAGGATTTCCCTCTAAAATGGGGTGCGCACCACAACAATGTTTATGACTAGCATATGACAGCCGGGAGCCAAGTCCGACAGTATCAGTCACTATGCTACATTGCTTCGCACAGGATTTCCCTCTAAAATGGGGTGCGCACCACAACAATGTTTATGACTAGCATATGACAGCCGGGAGCCAAGTCCGACAGTATCAGTCACTATGCTACATTGCTTCGCACAGGATTTCCCTCTAAAATGGGGTGCGCACCACAACAATGTTTATGACTAGCATATGACAGCCGGGAGCCAAGTCCGACAGTATCAGTCACTATGCTACATTGCTTCGCACAGGATTTCCCTCTAAAATGGGGTGCGCACCACAACAATGTTTATGACTAGCATATGACAGCCGGGAGCCAAGTCCGACAGTATCAGTCACTATGCTACATTGCTTCGCACAGGATTTCCCTCTAAAATGGGGTGCGCACCACAACAATGTTTATGACTAGCATATGACAGCCGGGAGCCAAGTCCGACAGTATCAGTCACTATGCTACATTGCTTCGCACAGGATTTCCCTCTAAAATGGGGTGCGCACCACAACAATGTTTATGACTAGCATATGACAGCCGGGAGCCAAGTCCGACAGTATCAGTCACTATGCTACATTGCTTCGCACAGGATTTCCCTCTAAAATGGGGTGCGCACCACAACAATGTTTATGACTAGCATATGACAGCCGGGAGCCAAGTCCGACAGTATCAGTCACTATGCTACATTGCTTCGCACAGGATTTCCCTCTAAAATGGGGTGCGCACCACAACAATGTTTATGACTAGCATATGACAGCCGGGAGCCAAGTCCGACAGTATCAGTCACTATGCTACATTGCTTCGCACAGGATTTCCCTCTAAAATGGGGTGCGCACCACAACAATGTTTATGACTAGCATATGACAGCCGGGAGCCAAGTCCGACAGTATCAGTCACTATGCTACATTGCTTCGCACAGGATTTCCCTCTAAAATGGGGTGCGCACCACAACAATGTTTATGACTAGCATATGACAGCCGGGAGCCAAGTCCGACAGTATCAGTCACTATGCTACATTGCTTCGCACAGGATTTCCCTCTAAAATGGGGTGCGCACCACAACAATGTTTATGACTAGCATATGACAGCCGGGAGCCAAGTCCGACAGTATCAGTCACTATGCTACATTGCTTCGCACAGGATTTCCCTCTAAAATGGGGTGCGCACCACAACAATGTTTATGACTAGCATATGACAGCCGGGAGCCAAGTCCGACAGTATCAGTCACTATGCTACATTGCTTCGCACAGGATTTCCCTCTAAAATGGGGTGCGCACCACAACAATGTTTATGACTAGCATATGACAGCCGGGAGCCAAGTCCGACAGTATCAGTCACTATGCTACATTGCTTCGCACAGGATTTCCCTCTAAAATGGGGTGCGCACCACAACAATGTTTATGACTAGCATATGACAGCCGGGAGCCAAGTCCGACAGTATCAGTCACTATGCTACATTGCTTCGCACAGGATTTCCTTCTACTAGTGGGTGCGGACCCTAAACAAGACAGTCAAGAACTAAGTCTGACAACACGTCCACTAGGGTTCCATAACAATGATAACTACAGGGACAACATTTTAGTTCGTCAAACACAAAGAAACTTTTTAATCAGCCATCACACGGCAATTCAACGTCATTTTATCCAACATTTAATAAATGACACGTATACACATTTTCACCGCCTCTAACATGGCAAATTTATTTCAAATGATCTAAGCATCCAAATCCCATGGCATACTTACAAAACAATCATTTATTTAACAAATCGTGTATGCAATAACACATGCTTTTCAGGCCCAAAGTAAAAGGAAAAGGGCGCCATAAACTCACTTTAGCGATCTAGTGCTAAAAGGTGCAAAGTAGCTCGAGAAGATTCAACAATCAGTTCTCCACGTTATCCAAAACCTATGATACCATTACCAATAATGAGGATCAAATCTCTTGACGACGAGTATCCTACGTACAACTACTTAGCTATAGACCCTAGAATGCCATAACCGAGAACGTGTTTCAAACTTTCGTTTTGTTTACCTTTAGTTGGTAAAATCAATGACATAGTCATTTAAAAGTTGTATAAAATACCATAATGTCAACCCTATAACCTCAAACAAGTTGATTTAGTACGATTAAGTCAAGTCATAAGTCCCTAAACACATTTACAACTTAAATGAGTGTGAACAAGACGCATTCGACTTGACCCTTTTTGAAATGAGAGAAGTTTCATACAAGAAGAGTGTTATTACTAGAAACTAGACTCTCTTACAATTCCAACGATAGGTCATAAGACTTAATTGGAGTCACGGATCAAAAGTTATTAACATTTGAAAATTGACGCGCAAAATTTTACAGGGGGTATCCACTGCGCCGCAGTGAGCCATTGCCAAGCTCACTGCGCCGCAGTGAGCTAACCACGAACAAAACAGGCCCTAGCCACTGCGCCGCAGTGGGGCTAGCCCATGCCACTGCGCCGCAGTGGCCAAATTCTGAACCAGGAGCAGTAGCTGCAGTTTATGCAGGAAAACCAAACCCAAAACCCTTCAAACTCGACCCAAATCAATCCAAAACGATTTGTAGGAGCTTGTAACCCATTTTGAAGCATAACTAAACATTATAAACCATAAATACACATAACCCAACCCATAATTTCATCCATAACATCATCGAATCTTCCGAAACGATCAAATCAAACCAAAACCCTATTTAAACCCTAATTCCATTTTAAGTTGTTTTAGGCCATGTAAAAACTCGAAATGACTAGAAAAGAGTATGTAAACATAAATAGGCGCAAAAGGGATGATTTAGACTTACCAAAAATTGATGTTCTTGAAGATAATTGAAGATGGTGAAGATGATGATGCTAATGATAATAAACCCCTTTAAAATCTCCAAATGATTACTACCTTTGCAAGACCAATTTTAGAAGAAAAAGAATATAAGAGATTGAGAGATTTTGAGTGATGTATGTGTGTTTTGTGTGGTGTGTGTGTGTTGTGTGTGGTGTTGGGGTCGATCAAAAGGAAGGAGGGAAGGGGAAATTTTGGTGTCAAAGCCCCTGCCTCACAATACATAAATCGGCCCATGTGGCTTATTTAGGTATATTCTGTACCCTAAATTTGGTAAAATGTTTACGATTAAATACCGTTTGACCTAAAAGTCAAAATGTAAAGTAAAGGTATTTTCCCTCGTCTTATTTTAGTTAAGACAAGTAAATAAAACTTTAACTAACTTTAGAAATATTAAGTTTAGACCGTCTAATTACTGTGCATAATTTATAACCTTTAAATATCTCATTTAAAGTTATTTTAAGACTCGACATTCTGTCTAAATAGCTAATAGTCTACGTCATCAGGATACGTCTAATTGAACTATATCAAATGTTCAATTAACTAATAATTTCTACGTCATAATCTCTAAATTAGACGAAATTATAATAATGATCGAGATTAGGACTAACCCGTTGTTAATAAATTACGAGTTGTCACACTTCTCACCACCAAACCAACCCAAGACCGGTAGGTTTACCCACAAAATCTTGACCGCTAGCGAACAGACCAACATCATTCCTTATTCCTTGAGTCACGATTCGTACCTTTGGCATCACCGATTAAAAGTTAAATCACCTTCAGATTCTAATCTTGATCCTTGAAACACCTACCAAAGTTTCAATGTTTTTGTTTTCGTTTACCTTAAATAATCAAATTTTGACCAAAGCCTAACAACCTTGCGCACGATATGCTAATATAACGGAGCTAGTAGCTACAAGATACTTGCCCCCTTCAAAACATGAAATTAAAAAACAACCTAGCTCAACTCTAAACAATAGTAACTACCAATTTTTAAGGAAAATGATAAATCCTCCTAACCAAATAGCCTAATAACATGTGGTATCCACTAATTCTCTTTCCTAATCTTGCCCCCTGATTTTTTCACATGTCATCATCTCATAGTTAGGAGGATTATTAGGCTATTTGGTTAGAAGGATTAATCATTTCCCGATTTTTAAACATTAGACTATGAGAAGGGGGGGAAAAGGGGCTTCCATACCGCCATGTGACGGAGGCTTCCCCAAGAGTTGCCCCTCCTTTTTCTTGGAGTGAGGCAACTCTTTGGGGTAGCCCCCCTTTTTTTTTTTTTTTAAATTACTAAGTTACATAAAAAAACACAATTTTATTAATTTTTCCAACACAACAAAACAATTATTCCAAACATCACACAATACAACTAAACAATTATTCCAAACAATACAACTAAACGATTAATTTCTTCTAAACTTCGGATTGCTTCGTACCAATTCCCACTCCTCCACGTGATGAAAACTGTTTCGAGATACCGCATTGTACTCGGCCAAAGTCCTTGCAACCATTGCACCGTGTTCATCGTCGTGACCTTGGTTCACACTGTTGAACATCATATCGAATGCGTGAATGTTTGTGCGCATGCGGTGCCATTTAGCGGCCACTGCATCTGAATCTCGATATGTCGATGGTTGGTTTTCATAAGCGAGGAAAAGATGGGTCACTTTCGACCATAACGTAAGTTCCTTTTGATAGTTACTGCACAACGGGTCGTCTGACACCTCGACCCAAGCTCGTGCCAAACTTATTTCTCCGGACCGAGTACAAGCCATTTGATTATAGAGAGAAAAGCTAGAAGATTATGTAAAATGTAGAGAGAAAATGAGTATGAGAAGTTTTTTGTTTGTAGAAAATGAATTGGTTTTGGGTGTGTATAAATAGGTAAAGTTTTAAAGAAAAAAAAAAAATTTTTTTTTTTGAATAAAAGCTCAAATGAGCCGTTGCAACGTTCGATTTTTTGGGAAACAAAAAAAGGGGCGATCAATATTAGTCGGGAAGCAATTTTTTGACAGCCGCCCCTGGGGCGGTGTGCTGGGCGGCCTGCGGGCGATTTAGGGCGGCGTCGGGCCATTTGCCCCCCCACTCCACACAGTCTTAATCAAACTAAAATTAAAATAAAAATTGTATTAAATAAGGCATAGGGTAACACGACCAGGAAAAGGTCAACCCGACCAGGGGCATTAGCGGCGACGTCGCCGCTAATACTCTGTTACTGACGGGGGCCCCGCTAATATTCTGCCAGATTAGCCGTTACTGACATGGGGGCCCGCAGTATTAGCGGCGACGTCGCCACTAATGCTGCCTGGTCGGGGTTTGACTTTTTTGGCCTGGTGGGCTTACGCTCCTCGTTAAATTAAGATCTCATCACATATTCACTTGACAAACTTGTTTGACTTTTAGGAAAAGATTGGCAACAGTAAATAAAAGAAAAATCACCACAGAAAAGGAATATGTAGGTTAATTTCCTGTCAATAAAACAAGGTAAAATCATGATGTTACATGGTTCAGGATCCTACACTCTTTCTGCAGGTCATATCATGCAAGAAAACGCAGCCTATTTTCAACCTTTTCACTTCCTTAAATTTACACTTTACACCCATGAACTTTGCTATTAATCAAAATTATTCCTACTCCTTTTTTTTTTCCATTTTATAATCAGCCAGCTAATTGAACATCATTCAATAACTCCAAAACCAACCAGTTTCACACACCCCAACCATTCTCTCTCTCTCTCACTCACTCACTCTCTCTCATACACACACACACTCATTACACACACTAAATACACACACAAAAACCTTTTATTTTTGTTTTTAGGAGAGCCCTCCTTTATTTTCTCAGATCTCTTTCTGTCTATATACACACACACACATATATATATATCAGAGATGGGTGTTTGTTAAAGATATCTTTCGAGCCATTTTCCCTTTATTCCATCCTCTGTTCTGGGTTTCTCTCATTTTTCACACACACACTCTAAATTCTTTTTTTTTTTGAAAGTTACACACACTCTAAATACATACAAATATACGTGTGTGATAAAAAAAGATACAAACTTGATAAGATTATATATATTTTATTAGATACCCTTTAAGTATCTTTGACTTGTCTGTTTGATTTTCACCATAAACTTTACAAACTTTTTCCTTTTTAATTTTTATTTAAAAGATAATTGTTATCTTTCTCTGTGTGTGTGTGTGTCAGTGTGTGTAGAAACACACAGATAAGTGGGAGATGGCGAATGTGAGAATGATGTTTAGTGAAGAAGAAGTGAAAGAGATAAGTGGGTTTAAACAAGGTAATGGTGGGGAGGATTACGTGGAGGTCACGTGCGGATGCACGAGCCATCGTTATGGTGATGCTGTTGGTACTCTTAAGGTTTATGTTAATGGTGATCTTGAAATTACCTGTGAATGTACTCCTGGCTGTGATGAAGGTCTCTTGTCCTTTTTTTTTTTTTTTTCTCTCATTACACCCATTGCATGTTGTTATTGTGTTTATATATTTGTGTCATTATTAGTATATTCGTTAGTTGATGCACGTAAGGTGTATGATGATATGTCTGAACGAAAGAAATTTGGGCTTCTTTGTTAATCTCTTCATCTTTGTATAGCTTTATTCCTTCATATATATATGAATAAATGGGGTTTGTTATGCTTTGAATAGTTCTGTTTCCTTGCACAAAGTGATATACATAAAACAGTAAGTACCACTCAATATTGTCTTGCACGGGTTATGCAACCGAATAGGGGTCTTTGATGGTGTATGGGGAGGTGAGATGTAGTCAGCCTACCCCTACTTAAGGTAAACCACCTCTGGTATGCAAGGAGTAAGGATTGAACACTTGACCCCTGTCTCTAGAAACAAGTGCTTTTCCACTCGAATGCTCGATCCCATATAAATGCATATATATTATATATATACATGTGTGTGTGTGTGTTTAGATGATGATATATGGAAAAGTTTGTGGGAACTTGTCGAAAGTTTTAGTTGTTGGCCTTTGTTACGAGTGATATTCTTGTGGAAGAGTACTTGTGACTAAGGAGGTCAATTTGTAAACGCATAATAGTGCTGCATTTATATAATATAAAGTGGTCCCTTAGAAATTTACTGTTGAGACTGATTCTAATCTAAAGACATAGCTAGAATCTATTAGGATGGTGTTATTTTCATTGTATGCATTTACAGTTTTCGACTGATTTTAGAAAGGATTTGGGGTTTAGAGCGGTGGCACTTGCCGGGTCCAGCCTGTTAAAAGTTTTTTAGTAATCGTTAAGGTTCAACAGCTGACTTTTTGAAAGGAATCCCGGCTTAATTCCAAAGGGATACTGTGGTAAATAGCTACTTCAATCATTCAAAAAGTGAAGTGGAGGCATAAGATAAGAACGCCTAATAAATATTAGACTTATTTAGCTGGATGACATGTAAGAAAAAGCCAATCGACTTCCTCTTTATGTCTTTCTTGAACTGTTCGGATATCAATTGAACATGTCCCATTTTATGTGATTTTCCATTTATTTAAGTTTATACAGTAGTTTGTTTGGCATCTAAGACCACTTACTATGTCATGCAATGCAATATTCATGTCCGTTCCTTTAACATTTTTATATTATGGGTCCTGTTTATCCAACTTCGAAATAAAAGTGTTGATTCTTATTATTTTGGTATCTATTACAAAACTCATATGAGAGTGTGGCTAGTTGTTTGATTATTATTAACCAGGTTTTATAGATCTTACTAATAAGCTCTATTTTATTCTGCTGAACTACGTTACGAATTCCCACTAGGCGCTTTGACCATATGGCAGAAGAGTTTTTTTTTTTAAAAATCGGTGTTTTTACTATGATGCAGCCAGTTTATGTACCTTATCTTTTGAGCTGACATAACAACTAGCATTCTTAATGATAATCCACTTTGAGTATTATCATGAGGGCATCTAATGTATCAGTCCCCTTTTTAACATCCCCTTATTGATTGTGGCTTGTTTTGCATCTAGTTGTAAAGTTTTACCTATACCATAAAATGATAAAATCTATTACAATGTTGTCATTACTCCCCATCAATAGCCTAAATGATTTTGCTTTTGAGCTGTTAAATAATGTGACTATAATATAATGCATCTATCTTTTATTAATCTTTAACTTAAATGCTTTTTCATTGATGGTTAGACAAGTTGAGCCCAGCTGCGTTTGAGAAGCATTCTGGAAGAGAAACTTCAAGGAAATGGAAAAATAATGTTTGGGTGATTGTTGATGGAGAGAAGGTTCCATTGTCAAAAACTGCACTTTTGAAGTATTACAATCAAGCTTTGAGCAACGGGTCAAACAGATCACAAGCAGGTCGCCTTTGTCACCGGGATGAATTTCTTAGGTGCACACAGTGCAATAAGCAACGAAGGTTTCGTCTTCGCACAAAAGAGGAATGTCGGTCTTATCATGATGCTTTTATAAATGCTAACTGGAGGTGTTGTGATATGCCTTATGACAAGTATGCATTCTTTCCCTCTTTCAGTTGTGTTATGATTATTGATTTTTATTGAATTTTATAATTTTGTAACCGACTTTTTGTAGCAAATAAACAAACCATCTTAGAAAAATTAAGTATTTGAAGAAAAAATTCTGGATTAATAAGTGAAGAGTGCTTGCTCTATTTGCATTTTCATGTCCATCTCTGTATACCATCAAAGAATATTTGTTTTATATAACCTTTGCAAGAGTGGATGTTGGTATGCAACAATGAAGCGAACTAGGAAAGTATGATTAGTTAAATTGTTTATCGCTGCTGCATTATTACTACTAATACTAGGTGTGACAACATTGGGATTTGGGACCTTGGGCAGTTTGGGTGTTTGGGTATCAGGTTCAGGTTGGGATGGTTTGACAATGCCTATATGTTTTTGTCCCTTTAAATTGAAAGGCAATTTGCCACATATGTAGAACTTGTCCACATTGGGTCTAGAACCCACAACCCATCTTAAATACTGCTAAACCAACTATCATGGAGAGAATAATTTACATTAAATTTTTAATAAAGTGATAAGAGGATACTCACTGTTGGTCAATTTCTATCCATTTGGCCAGATAGAAGTAGATTATTTCCCAAATCAACACATTTCTAGGTAAATGGGTTGAAATTTTCCCTTTTATTTATCACTGTGTGTGGTTGTTTACGTCCAGTTATGTGTTCATAATGCTTGCATGCAGGGTAGTGAATAAGTAATGGTTATCAAATGTTTATCACAAGAATCGTGAGTGAAAATAAGTTTGTTATACGTATCTGTTTTGAAATGTTTGACTATTTTAAATTGCCATTCAATAAGTTGGTTTAACTTTTTAGTGATGCTAATTTGTGCCAGCATGCCCCCTATATATATTGTGGATAACAAATTTTATATGAGTTGTGATTACTGTCTGGCTTAGTGTACACAACATCAGTGCTAAATTTGAAACAAAAAATGTAAAGTCAAGCCAATTCTTTGATCAAACAGACAAACACGAAAACCTTAGATTAGTGTCACCAAAAAAAACCATGATGATAATCTGATATGATGCATCGGTTTTGGTCCACGTCAAATTTTACTAATTTTGGTTTGATAGCTTGATGCATCTCAATGTTACATTAAATGTCTGTCACTCCTAATTCAGTGATCCACATACACTTAGTTTTGATGGTTGGCATGTAATTAGAATGATAATATACAACTTTTTATGTTTGTCTACTTGCTTTTATTAACATTTTATGCATCTGTATTTCAGAATAACATGTGATGATGATGAGGAAAGAGCAAGCAGGAGGGTTTACAGAGGCTGTGTGAATTCCCCAACCTGTAGAGGCTGCACATCATGTGTTTGTTTCGGATGCGCCACTTGTCGGTTTTCTGATTGCGGTTGCCAGACGTGCATTGACTTCACCATGAACTCGAAAGCTTAGAAAAGGTTACAGAAATGCCAGTGACTTGTCTATCATGTTTTAGTACTTATGAAGTTCAGAATAACTTATTCCTTTCATTGAAACCAGTTCTTATTTAACATGAATTTATTTATCCGGGTTTAACTTGCCTGTGTTTTTGGATAATACATGTGAGCCTGGAATTCCACCCGTTATTACTATTATCGATTTATTTCTGACCCTCATACTATACTAATTTCTTAAGTTATGAGTTTTGTTTGATTGAAAAGTAATTGTGGAAATGAAGTTTACATTGATGGTCAAAAGTTGAGTATCATAGGATGTATCGATAGTTTTAAAGCATGATTCAAGTATTACAGGTTTAAATTTCAGGATGTCTCTGAATATCATTTTAAAAAAAAAATTTCATTTTCTTTTTAAACATATTGTCTTGGTTGCTCATGATGTTAGAACTTTTATTAGTTGAAGTCGTTTATGTTCATCTCAGTTCTCACCACCGTCGGTAAATATCAGGATTTTTCTTGCCCGTGCTTTGCACCAGCCAAATTAACAGAGGTTAGTAGGTCGCGGTTTGATGCAGGTATAAATACTAATACATATATATCTTACCTGAAAATAAGGATAAATTATATCATAATCCAAACTGCTTAGCCAACAACGTGAATTACTATCCACTTGGGGAGCACTTTGATAATTGATATAGGTATAGATGTGAATCATATACTTGAAACCTTTTATCAGTTTTTGGTGAAGTTATAAATATTGTTGGGATTCTATATATAGTATTTATTTAGTGTCATATACACATTGTATATATATATTTTCTAGATGCAAAGATTAGTTGTTAGATATTTCAGAAGTTAGTATTTAAATGACGACGCGTCGATTTGAATCCAAGTAGCAAAGCCTCCCACCTCCACAACCAGTCAACCACTAAAACAAAAGCTCATTCGTATCATACATAAATACATTGTACTCTACAGTCCGTCAATCTGTGATAGTTCTTAGGGGTAAAAAAAATTTTTTTCCCTAAAAATCTTCAAATGGTTAAAATTATGACCCTTGTGGGCCCCAACCACAACGGATCTCTCCTCTCTCCACTCGGCAAAGTTCACCGATCCACCATCACCAAATGCCTTCGCCGATAGGTGACGGTGATGTTGCCGATGATTGCCGCTCGGCAAACGGTGTTCACCGCCAGCACTCCCTCCCCCTTAGAGTTTCTATTTTTACCCTTATGTTCATATAATTAGTAAATGCTTTCATTTATGTCATTTTATCATAGTATATACTCCGTAGTACTTAAATCCTTTATTATTATTGTTATTATGTGTTTGTAGTAGTGTTTATGTTTTATATGTCTTTCTCCACCGACTAATAGTTACTCAAAATGAACCACATTTGTTGCTAAAAATCTTTCCTTTAGGATGACTAAGTTGTTCGGACACCTTTTGTCTCAAGATTTTCAAAACAAGCTGTGCCCAAATTGAGCCTTAATGGTAAAAATTGTACGTATTTCATGTAGATTAAACATAACAGTAGAGCCTGTACAGTTAAAATTAAAACCCTATGATTTCTTTTTTGTATCTATGAATATAATTATCTCCATCTCCATCAATAGTATATTAGAAATTTGTCTATTAAAGTTAAAAAAAAAAAAAATTAAAAAAAAGAATTGATAACTTAATTTATTTTGAATCACAATATAAGTTATTCATAACTTAATTCATTTGAAATTTACTATTTCTAAAAGGATACAAGTATCACATTATCCGCTATCCTGGTTAATTGTGACAACCATTATTAAAAGTTATTAAACAATGCTAATGAAAAATATGTATGGATACCATGCTAGTGAATTGTACACATTCAAATAATACCAAAACTAAGAATAAAACTCAAACTCATTTCTCAACAATTATATTTCATTACCACACTCAAATAACATGATCTTTGACTTGGGGTTTACCCTGTCCGCGACCGCGAGTCCACATAATTGGTACACATGTACGTGCTACTATCAACCATATTAGCCCCTCCCTTTCCGCGTTTTGCGTTCATGGTTATGTGTCCAAACGTCGAATTCGACTTGATTTTTTTTTTAATTAATTTTTTAATTTTTTTTTTTTGTTTTATGCATTGAATGTGTGTGTAGGTACATATATTCATTATGGAAAAAGTGGTGTTTTACGTTATGCGTCCATAACTGATCAAAACTAATGAAATGATCAAAGTTGATTTGGTGTTGATGCGGACGATCTTTAACATTTGGAAATCATGGGTTTGTCTATGAATCGTCTAGATGCATCATAATCGTCTACAAGAAAGGATCTTTGTGCTAGTGATATTGGATGTGGCCCACAAAAAAACTTGTTTTTTTTGTTTGTTTATGAGACAGTTGGTGTAAGGAATTGAAAGCTAGGATGGTAAGTGTAAATGACATCTAATATCATATAAATGCTGCAAAGAAATGAAAAGATAATTCTAAAGGCAAAATAAATTTGGGTCTGGAAATAAATATTGGGATTGAAAACTTGGAACAAATTCATAGCAAACATTTTTAAGGCCTCATCAACATGGGGAACCAAACAGGGTAAAATGCAACGATAATTAAGACAAGAGCGACGGCGACGGCGATGCAAGCACATTTCCTCGAGCTCTTTTGCAACTCCCTTGCTTCCACTAATTGCTCGGTTCCACGATGGACAAATGAACTTGCGTGGGCAACATGACTCTCAATGTCGTTTAATTGTTGTCCTTGAGCTTCTACTAGCGCTGCCATGTCCAAAAAGATTTGGTGGAGTTCTATCAAGTTTTTCTCGATATCTTTGACTGCATCGTGTCTTTCTTGGATTTCTGAGATTGTGTCCATAATTTGGCCACGGCCCTGCTCCTGGATGGCTTTCTGCATAAAGTCCTCGCCTTCCCCACTAGATATCAAATTTTCAATTAATTCATCGTTTGCTTTCTCTCCTGTTATTGTAAAATATCTTCTCCCAACGGTTTCTTTGTATTCTTCATTCATCCGAGTTCGTAATGACTGAAAGTCATCCATCATGGTTTTCAGCTTCTTGCCCAACCCACTAACAACTGACGTACGGGTTCTATCAGTTGAAGAGCCAGGACCACAACCAGGAACCTTCCGATGCTCAACATTTGACTTGTCAAGGGCTACGAGCTTCCCCTTAATGACCTTTACACGCTTCAATACCTGCTCCACGTCCGAGTCCATCTTAGCCCGGAGTTGTTTCATTGTCTTAGCATTATGGACCGTTTTACTTTCCTCATTTGATTCTTGTAGCTTTTTATACAATTTTTCGACACTTGCCATGTCTTCTTTTACATTCTCCACATCTAGGAAGAACTGATCAAGATCAATTGCGTCATTGCCAGGGCCACCCCCGGCCTCAACATCATTTTGATATTGCTTGAAAGAGCTAGAGAATAGGTCATTCATCTTGATAACCTTTTCTTTCCCAAATATTTGATCAAGTTTCTAACCCAAAGGATAAACAATGAGTTGAGATTCAAGATTTAAGATTAAAAACGAAAATTGAAAAAAAAAAGAAAAAGCAGCACCTTCCCTTCTTCTCTCCCAGGAAAACAAGAGAGAATAATAATAAATTAATTAAAGGAAGAACCGGAAGAGAAGGTGAAAAAAATCCAAAAGGTTGATCATGTACCTATTAGATAACATTTTCAATGGAAGATAGATGATATTGGAGGGCCAGTAACTACTTTTTATCTGGGGTTAATATTTAATGTAGGAGAATTTCTGAGATTTAATGGTGGAGAGCATGAAATTCAATTTAATCCAATAAATTCTAATTTCTATTTAAGATATTAACAGAAACTAGATAAATACGTACGCCGGGTTACATTGTAAGCCTTAAACCTTCGACAATATCCATACCAGAACACGCCGATCAATCTAGCAGCACAAGAACTGCCTAATTTTGCAGCAACATTTTGGTTACACTCCGAATCTTCCCATATCAAATTACCTTCACTAATTCTTCTTGATACCGGTTGATAAGTAAGAATTGGATCTCTGCAAAAAGGTGTCACCCATGCTATACAATATTTTTCCGTTGGTTATAAAACAATGTACTCTAGTTCTTACACAACAGCCTCCTGCATAGACCGTTTGACCTCCTAAAATTACATCCTACCCAAATTTGGGAAAATATTAAAGGAATGATACCATATACATTGACATTCCACCAAATACATGTTTTAGTCCATGTATCCAAAGCCACATTGCAATAATCTAGCAGAGGGCCAAAGTTTTAACAAAACCACCACAACACTGACATACAGTAATATTCAGTGTAAGTGAATACCTTCACTACTTCACTTTACACAAAAGACCGGTTTCCTTTCACCAAACGTTCTCTATTACATTCTGAACTGGTAATCAGAACTGGAACTTATAACCCCCACGAAACACAAAACACCGTTAATACACATCTTCTCTCTCTCTCGAAAATAAGACAACTAGTTGCATATTAATAAAGCATGAAACAGGTTGCTTGTCAAGTTTGTTGTTAATGGCGAGCAATACAAAGGAAAAGCATAGCACACACAAACACAAATCACCTAATCGCCACTTGATCCCCCATTGATCGATTATCGTATACAGCCTTCACAATTAATCAGTTGTAGTGAAAGGTTTTCGCATTCAACTCCTCATCGATCAACATAACCCCAACCCATAACCCTTTATACAACTTTTCGTTAACTTTTGATCTTCATTTCATTCTTCACAATGAACTCATTCCGATAATGCTACACCTTAGACTCTGCTCTTCAATCTGTCATACACAGAAAATCAACATCTTCCTTTCTCTTTTAATTTTCTTTTCTATAGAACACGATGTTAACATCACAACGAAAAAAGATACATAGAAAATGGTTAGAGTCTTTGAGATGATTATTACCTCTAATGTTGAAATTACTATGAAATGATCAAAGCACTCTTCAAGCAACGATTTCTCCTCGACTGCAACTTTTGCCAGCTCTGTAAATGATGGAACAATCTCACAAGTCTGACAAAAAAAAACCCCAGCGTTCTCAATATGTATTCTATGTAAGTTTGATAGCTAAGTCTACTCAATAAAATTTACATATTACCGTGGGCATCAGAGACAACGTCGTAGTCATAATCGCGCTCACCAAATCTGCTGCGTGTCTAAGAGCAATGGCAGTTGTTTGTAGATCCATCTACAGAGCAATTAATATTTGATCAAGGTAACATCTTCTAAGCAAATTTCTTAGTATACAACTTCAATTTCCGACGATCATTGTGGCATGCCGCATATGTAACATGGAAAAAAAAATTATGTCCCAACTTACATGTTAAGATTATAAATGAGTACAATCTTGATACTCACATGTATCTATATATTTGTCTAATATATATGGTTAGTTGTGCAGGTTTTATAAAGAAATAAAAGAAGAAGAATTGGAATTGTACTCAGAAGAAAGAAAGAAAGTTGGAGGACTGCTTATGACATTTAGAAGAGTTGGAGGGCTATGGGGTCATTATGCGATTGTGCTCCAGTATATATACTCTCTTATAACCCTGTTAGGGTTACTTATTCATTCGATTGATACACTTTTCTCTCATATATATCTATATTCGTCTGTATAATTTTAGGGTTTCTTACCCATTGTATTCGTCTAAATCATCTGTATTTTAGATTGTATCATCTAGATACAATCAGTATTGTAATCATTCTTCTATAATAATAATCATACAACTAAATCTCTAATAATAAATATAAGTATTTCTCATATTCTTTCATTACACAACAAGGTTGGGTTTAGGGTCTCGGAATGTAATTAACTATACATGAATGTTTATGTTGAGTAATGAACTACACGAGTGTTCATTGATCTAATAAACTTTCAAATCCCCTGTTATTGGATCTACCCGACCAATATAAAAACTTACTAACTGACAATGTGGCGTTGGACGCGACAACTTATATAGTTTCTACATATATATTGTACATTCAACAACCGAGTTTAAAAGTTCATTATATGCAATAAACACACGAATAGTTTATTACACAACATTAACTTAACATTCGTGTATAATTTATTATATTCCGATACCCTAAACCCCAATAAGGTTTGGATTGTGTTTATGTTACATAATTTCTTTTTTAACGTTCAACTTTAAGAAAATGAAATACTTTTGCATCATTAGAAAATCTTAAAACTTTTAAAACCCTTCTAGTTAGAAGTTTAAAGAATACATAAAGTTTTATATTTCTGAATTAGAATATACTTAGATAGCTATAAAAATAAAAGTTTTCAAATGATAGCTATCAGCTAGAAAACGAAGTAATTTTTTGCTTTCAATTAATGAAACTTATGTTCGAAAAATCACGTTTGACCATGTTTCCTATATCCATAATGTTTTCTTCAAAAAGTGCAAAATTAATAAACTTGTGTAGGTTGTGATGATGTTATATGTGTAGGTAATCAATACCTTAGCTCCTTGGATAAGGGGTAATCTACAAGCAACTGCTTGTAAACAATCTTTGGTCATGGAAACGTCAGATGTATGTCTCCTTTCCATGTCTCTCCAGGCTTCCAACAGTTTCATCTACACATTACATTGACTTAATTATTAATCAGGCAAGTAAAAATGGGCAAGTCTTTCTCATCATTAAGTTGTGCAATATTGAATTGTTCTTAATTAGCTACAACATTACTCACTTGAGAATGAAATATAAAGTTGAGTTTCATTTCCAACTTGTCTTTCTCCAATTGTAATCTCTTTTGTAACACAGATTGTTGCAGCTTCACAACACTTTCCCATACTTGTAATGAATGATTCTGCAGTCATGCCAATCTTCTGGTGAATTAAAAATTAATGTAATAGTTATATCTATATATATATGGGTGTAAATCAAACCGGCCAAACCGTTTTTAGTATGTTAGTTTCCCCAGCGGGACAGTTTAAAAAATGAAAAACGAGATTAGCTGGCACGGCCTATCGTTTGGTGAAAGGAACTGGCAAAAAACCAGACCACTGGAATATACAAATTATATGTATCTTGGAAGTTTATAACTTCCATCAAATATTATCAAACACAAACAAAATTACGTAAGATCAAAGTTAAAAAAATTAAACTTCGAAAATTTAACACATGACATTTTTATTGGGACTTAAGGAGTAAATGGTTGTTATTTTTCTAAATTAGGTAGTGGAACCATATCTATTTTTTTATCATATAAATATTATCTTTTATCTATAACGTTTTTATACAGTTATGATATTCTATTTAGCCGTGTCTCATTAGATAAAAATATCTTTAAACCTCAAACTGGCCAAGCTGGACCGGTTTTTCAAGGGTCCGCATGGCCCAACAGACTCCTCCTAAACCCGGTCTGGTTTGAAAATTTCACAAACCGTATTTACCGGTTTGGTTTAGTGTTTGTCAGAACCCAGCCAAACCGGATCCTGAACATTCCTAATTATATCTTGATAAACTTTCTAACTTTTTTTTAAATTTTTTTATTGTGAGTCATATTTTGGAACATACCTTAGATTTGGTATTTAAGGTTTCATTAACAACATTTGCTCTAGCATTAACATATCTCCATCGAATATAACTTCCATGCAACATTCTTAACTGATGAACATTCTCCACCATGCCCATACCTGCCCCGAGAGGTGACAAACAACCCGACCCATTTTTCTTACTCTTGATCAAATCAAGACCCATATGTAGAAAATTTCTTTTCGGCGTTTTTGAAGGACTTGTAGGAGGCTTGGAGCTCGAAAATGTAGAGTTTGTTGTCATTGGTGGTGATTCAGATCGTCCTGCCAATGAATTCCACTTCGATGACAATGATAATGAATTAGCCTTTTTCATCGCTTTCTTGATTGTGGATTTCATGGGGGAATTAGCCATGGAATTTCTAAAGCTTAAAGTGGGTGCCATGTAGGATGCAGAAGAGTTTCTTTCTGTGATGAATGGAGATTGAAAATCGCTGCACTCGGAATCATCTGAGAAGGAATTATCTGATCTCATTCGAGAGTATGATTTTCGGCGTAGTTCATTGTCATCCACTGATAATCTCGCAGGCATTACCACTGCGACATATATGTGTATTTCAGGAGTAGGAGTATAATAGTTTCCGTTTCAAAAAACATATGTATTGTACACGTTTAGTATTTTTACGATTTTACTAAACATACACCAAAGTTCAATATATATGATGTTCAACATAGTATCTGCATGCTTATTACTATGTTTAACAATGTGTCTATGTATGTTAAACACATATACAGTAAAAATACACTTAGTTCATACTTATTTTCGTTACAAATATAACAAAATGTGAATGAAGGAATTATAAATTTTTAATTAATATACAAAATAAAACAACAATGTACCTGCTAGTTCCTCCCTAGCTCCATCACTAGATGAGGATGAAGAAGACACTGATGATCTACCGGCCGAAAATCTAAACTTCCCAGTGTACCTCATCGATCCACCAAAAATCGGCTTATGATTTTCTTTCAAGTTGTTCTCTTTCTTAGGAATGTTTTCAAACCTATTAAACTCTGAACAACTTTTTTGTTTACTAAGAAAAGACGAACGAGCACTATCCCTTTTACGATCATTTCCAAGACAATCCGCCAACGTGATGGCTTGTGGATTTTCCTTATCGGATTTTAATGAGTTAGGAGTGGAAGAAGGCCATACTCCATTAAGCAATGATCCTTTATGTTTTACAGATGTTTTTTGTTTAGCGTGACGATTAGGCGATGGGGGTAGAGATGGTCGTTGTTCCGCGGTAGAGACCGGTGATAGGTGTCTAGATTTAACGGACCGGGATTTTTCAAGGAGAGGTTTATCAGAGGAGAACATTTTTTTTAGAATTAAAAGTGAAGAAAAACAAACATTTCCTTAAAAATTGGCGGTACTTGCAGGCAGGCAGGCTTATATGGAAGTACTTGATCCAATGTCCTTGTGGCCGATAAGATTCAAGAATTTTGGACTTTTTAGTTAAGAGAGTGAGTCAATGAAAATGAAACTTAAGTTTACAATATGCCATTTGGTTTGTTTTGAAAACTACAGTACATTTTTATTGTTAGCCGGCTTATAAACAAGTCCAACATTATAGTAGGGGTGTGTTAAGATTGCTTTGCCTATAAAAATGCATGTTCCTTAATTTAAGTGAAAAACTTATAGTATTAAGTTATGATCTTAAAGTAATTCAAATAAGTTACGCCAGTAAAGAGTAACTTTATGGATAGCCAAAGCTTCACATTAGACGTTAAGTATCAAATTGATGTCATATACTCGTATTATCTGTTTGCTTTACAAATTAATATACATACTTAATCAAAACATTCGGAGCTACAGTAACCGGTCCAGTTTCTACGGTGGCCGGTTCGGTTGCTACAGTACCGGTTCAGTTGCTACAGTACATGCTGATGTCATGCTGACATCAACTATTTTGTCTTTTTTTTTACGATAGTATATTTTTAGAGTTTCGTATTTTTATCACTTAACTTTTTAGTTTTTTAACTTTAGTCCAACATTTATAAAGTTTTTAAATTACTTTCTATCTCTTATTATAAGATTTAGAACTTTTACCATCGAACTCTTGGTTTTTTCAACTTTAGCTACCTATTATTTCAACTTTCTACCCCTTATAGTAAACTTTAAGTGTCCAAACTTTTTGTTAATGCTAGATGTATATTTGCATGATGCAACGGCGATCCGGAGCAAAACCCGTAGATGCGGCGGCGATATGTCTCCCGTGGCAACGCCCGAGTTAAAATTCTTGTTACATTCTGATTTGTATAAGTTACAACATTTGTTAATATTTTTAAAAATCAAGTGAATTGTTTATAAAGTAAAATGACTAATGTCGTATTTACTTAATAATACGTTCGGTAATGATACTATTATTTTTGAACAAAATGATACTATTATTTTGATCTAAGGATTTTACATTTTAATATCTAAATTCATTTTTAAAAATATTTTTATATTTTAACATATAAGTATTTTTTGTTCCATCACTTATATTGATGATGTTGTAAAATCCGTGTATTTGACACGGGTCTAAAATCTAGGGTAAACCAAAATTTACCATCGAAAGACAAATAAAATGGTCATATATACCTCGATAGGACACGTGGGTTGGAGCACATGCGATGTAGAAGATCCAACAATGTCCGCATTATTGGAGGTTTTGGAGCGCTATAGAATATGATGTATGCCAATTTACTATATATACTAAATCAAATCATTTGGAGCTACAGTTCCGGTCCAGTTTCTACAGTACCGGTTCGGTTGATACAGTATCGGTCCAGTTGGTACAGTACATGCTGATGTCATGCTGACATCAGCTATTTTGTCCTTTTCTTATTTTTTTATTTTTTTTACGATAGTATACTTTTAGAGTTTCGTATTTTTACCACTTAACTTTTTAGTTTTTTAACTTTAGTCCAACATTTATAAAGTTTTTAAATTACTTTCTATCTCTTATTATAAGATTTAGAACTTTTACCATCGAACTCTTGGTTTTTTCAACTTTAGCTACCTATTATTTCAACTTTCTACCCCTTATAGTAAACTTTAAGTGTCCAAACTTTTTGTTAATGCTAGATGTATATTTGCATGATGCAACGACGATCCGGAGCAAAAACCGTACTTTAGTCTAACTTTTTTATACAAACTAGATGCGGCGGCGATATGTCTCTCGTGGCAACGCCCGGGTTAAAATTCTTGTTTGTAAGTAAGCGAGAAATTCTACCCGCGCGTTGCCGCGGAAACGCTAATTATCATATTTAACACTATTAATGTAGGAATAAAAATAACCGAGCGAAAATAAGAATGGGAAAGTAGAAACCAATATAAAAAATTCGAAGTAAAATATCAATATAGTTTCATTTACTTATTTATCTAAAGTATTTCCTTGTTAAATAATATTAAGTATCAGTTTACCGAGGCAAAAAACATAATTTTTTTCTTTTTTAAAAGAGTTTTTGTAGAAAAGGGGGAAAAAAATTAGACCAAAAAAAAGAACCAAGGAAAAAAGAAAAAATTTTCAAAAAAAAAAAAAAAAACTGGCGTTGCCCGGGATCGACGTTGCGTCATGCAAACATATATAGATACAACATTACCTAAAAGTTTGGACATTTAAAGTTTACTATAAGGGGTAGAAACTAAAAAAATTGGTGGTCAAAACCAAGAGTTTGATGGTAAAAGTTAGAAGCCTTAAAATAAGAGATAGAAAGTAAAAAAATAAAATAAAATTGATGATTAAAGTTAGAACTATAATTAAGTTTGTATACAAAAAGTTAGACTAAAGTGATAAAACCTAAAAGTTAAGTGGTAAAAATAAGAATCTCTAAAAGTATACAATCGTAAAATAAAAAAAAAAAAAAAAAAAGAAACGACAAAATAGGAATAAGACAAAATTGCTGACGTCATGATGACGTCAGCATGACGTCATCAATTTACGGTTCCTAAGAGGACCATAATTATTATTATATTTATAATTCCTGTGGCCTCGGGCCACTGTAGCATTTACTGTAGATCTACAGTACCCTGCTCACGTAAGCTATTTCGTCCTGTTCTTTATTTTCTTTTTTTTTTTTCTTTTTTTACGATAGTATACTTTTTGAGTTTCGTATTTTTACCAATAAAATTTTTGGTTTTTGACTTTAGTCCAAAATTTTTATAGAAACTTAAATGTACTTTAATTCTTCTACAAAAGTTTTTTAACTTTAATCATCAAATCTTTATTTTTTACTTTTTATCATTTATTATAAGGTTTTTAACTTTTGTCGTCGAACTCTTGGTTTTTCCAACTTTGGCAGCCCAATATTTTAACTTTCTACCCCTTATAGTAAACTTTAAGTGTCCAAACTTTTGGGTAATGCTATATGTATGTTTGCATGATGCGACGGCGATCCGGGGCAACGCCCGGGGTTAAAATTCTAGTTGTAATATATAATAATATGGAAATTCTTATGAAAGATTTCTTACAATCATTATATTTGATTGTTATAATGGAAATTAATAATAAAAAATATTTATATTTATCTAAAATAATCCAGTTGGGTCCTAATGATCGATGTATAAATATACATATAAACAAAAATCTGGATTCACATATATACATATAGATACATAATGTTAAAAACAAATAAATATCAAAGATCACCAACGTTAGTATAACTATGTAACTTGAAAACATATAGATCTAGGATGAATCATCTTTTCGTTTTCATATGATCGATGTATACTGACAGTCCTTGATTTGCACACTTATGTTTAGTTTATCTTAGACAAAGAGTTAACAATAGAAAGTAAAGAACATAAACAAGAACAAGTTCAATTGTAAGAGAACTATGCAAGTCTAATCATATGTATCATTGATTTAAACGATGAATACATGGTCGATATTACAACTTGTCTTAAAAGAATACAAATGAACTAGATAATTGCTAAGCCTAGAAAGGAAGAAAGAAACTTGAGCAATTACAAATAAAGTGTCACACACTTTGTGGTGATAAAACACACGCGTAAATGGTGCGGCTGTGTTGCTTTATATAGAAAGGAATTAGGGCAACACAGCCTTACAATGATAGTGATGTGATGGTGGTTGTCGACACCTCATAGGCTCGTTGTACTTTGATCCAGGAGCCTTTGTCTTCTTTACCAAAACGGGTATGAAAGAGAGAAACCCTTGTTTTGGTCCCAACTGTACCTTTGCCATATAAGGTAATATTTAGTTGGAAGAACCACCATGTGACTTCTTGTCTTCTTATGGTTTGAAAACTTCCCGCCTTGACACACAGCTTGGGAAGTAAGCCACCTGCTGACAAGAGTCATTGACTCGCTGATGACTCGCTGATGACTCACTGACGACACACGTCAGCGACCAAGTCTGGTCAGCGAATCCTTGACTCAACATATACATATACATATAAACAAAAATCTGGATTTTACATATATACATATAGTTACAAAATGTTAAAATCATATACATATCAAAGATCACCAATGTTAGTAATAATGCAGTAACTTCAAAAAATATAGATCATCTATTCGTTTTCATATAAATGCGATGAGATAGGCGGCGCTGGTGAGGGAGGCGGCTGCTGCTGGTGTAGCGGAGGCTAGTGTGTTTTCAGGCGGCGGAGTAGCGGCAGGTGGTCGTTACATTACTTGACAGAACTTTAACTGTAGCTAATAGTATAGATTTTATTGCTTCAGGTACAACTATGTATTACGTAGATAAAACAAAAACAATAAATAACTTTAACGAGCATTAAGTGTAGTCACAAAATTTGCTACAAATGCATACAAAGTACAAGTATGTATTGCATAGATAAAACAAACCCAATAAATAACGTTAACGGCCGTTAAGTATAGTCACAAAATCTATTGGAAAACAATTATATATATACTAAAAAGCTATATGCTTTTACAAGTTATCTATGCATACAAAGTACAAGTATGTATTGCATAGATAAAACAATATATATATATATATATATATATATATATATATATATATATATATATATATATATATATATATATATATATATATATATATATATATATATATATATATATATATATATATATATATATATATATATATATATATATATATATATATATATATATATATATATATATATATATATATATATATATATATATATATATATATATATATATATATATATATATATATATATATATATATATATATATATATATATATATATATATATATATATATATATATATATATATATATATATATATATATATATATATATATATATATATATATATATATATATATATATATATATATATATATATATATATATATATATATATATATATATATATATATATATATATATATATATATATATATATATATATATATATATATATATATATATATATATATATATATATATATATATATATATATATATATATATATATATATATATATATATATATATATATATATATATATATATATATATATATATATATATATATATATATATATATATATATATATATATATATATATATATATATATATATATATATATATATATATATATATATATATATATATATATATATATATATATATATATATATATATATATATATATATATATATATATATATATATATATATATATATATATATATATATATATATATATATATATATATATATATATATATATATATATATATATATATATATATATATATATATATATATATATATATATATATATATATATATATATATATATATATATATATATATATATATATATATATATATATATATATATATATATATATATATATATATATATAATATATATATATATATATATATATATATATATATATATATATATATATATATATATATATATATATATATATATATATATATATATATATATATATATATATATATATATATATATATATATATATATATATATATATAATATATATATATATATATATATATATAAATAAAAATAAAAATAAATAAATAAATATATATAATATATATATATAAATTGTTAGGATTACTGGTAAACTGGCCAGTCTCCAGTTGCACCTGGAGACCCAGTGAAACTGTCCAGTGAACTGGAGACCCAGAAGATTTGTCCAGAAATATATTGAAGTCCAGTTGCACCGTACAGTCAACGCAACTGAAGACTTCCTCCAGTTGAGAACTGACCAGTTGAAGAATCATTCCAGTTGAAGTCGAAGACAACAAATGGAAGATAGAGAATGGCAATGGCAGCGAAGCCCAGTTGACATTCTAGTCAGTTACAAACTGGAGACCATCAGTGGAAAGCTCTTACAAAGCTTTACACTGATTACGAGGAATTGACTTTTGTGCTTTATGTCCTTTTACCCGGATAATAAGCCTTATCTTATTATTTAAGTAATAAAAGGTACATAAAGCTGGTTGAATAAAGTTGCTTTATACTGCAACTTTACACTGCATTTTAAGAAATTAAATGCTATTTCTAAAATGCTCTCAACCACATTTGTACGGCCAAAGTTAACATCCCAATGTTAACTTTGCCTATATATACAAGTCATTGCACAACAAGAATATTACTTCTTCGAATACACTTCGATAGATTTCACATTTTGCATACCTGCAATATTCTTGGTGAACTTGTGCAATATTCTCTCAATCGTAAAAAGGAACATTTCACAACTTTAAGTGTTTCGATTGTTTAGAGAAATTCCGAGTGTAGATCAATTGTAGTTCATAGGTTGTTAGGATATTTACATTCTTGTATTATCTTGGTTCCGCAACAACCTTGTAATTTATTTAACATCAATAAATAAATTACACTTGAAAATTACATATTGTCTCATCAATTTATTTTACAAGTATTTTGTATTATTGCATTGTTCTTTACTTATTGTCTTTTAAATAAGTAATCTATCTAGAACTTGGTATATACACACTGCAACTGGTCGTCTCCAGTTCAGTGCATATATTGCAAAGTAACTCCACCATCGACATAGAGGTGTCTTCAGTAGTACCATCTATTGAGTTGGGACTTACAAGTGGTATCAGAGCAGAAGGCTAATAAACTTGCCTAGATCTGCTAAGATGAACACTACTGAAGGTGGAGATGGTTCTGGTTCAGGTGAAACCCCCTTGAATACTAATGCCCAACCTTTTCAAAATGTTAATACAAACCCCCCTCCTCCTACTGCCCCAAATCACGTCCATGTACATTATTCTAACACTCCTGTTCCAAAATTTGATGGAAACAGTGAGACATTCGGTACATGGAAGGCTAGAATGCTTTTGCATTTTGGTGGGATAGAGAGGTATATGTTGAAAATCCTTAAGGATGGACCATATATACCCATGTCTCTTGGGGTAAGTCCTCTTCTAGATCCAACTGGAAGAAGAGGTTTAAGAGAAAAGCTCGAAGACCATTGGTCTGATGAGGATCGTAGACTTGTTGATCTGGACACCAGACTCAAGAACATGATCCTTGGAGCTGTTCCTGAAGATCTAATTCCAACACTTGTGTTGTTCCCCAGTGCAAAGTCAATGTGGGATGAATTAGTTATTCAGTTTGAAGGAGGTGATGACACTCTTGTCACCAGAAAAGTTGCCTTGAACAAGAAGTATGAATCCTTCTTTGCCTTGCCCAATGAAAGTCTAACTGGTACATACACCAGATTTTCTAGCCTCATTAATCAGCTGAGAGGCTTGGGTGTAGAGAAGTATTAGGTCAGAAATCGACCAAGTATAATTTGTTCAGAAATAGCTTGAAGTTCAGTGAAAACGTTTGTATAGAATTCTGAGCCGTCTCAGAATTACTTCACTGAAGCTTCACTTCAGTTCAGATCAAGATAAATCTGAAGCATTCATTCTGAAGTCAAAGACTGAAGTATGAAGAAGAGAATCATCTCAGAAGCGAGCAAAGAGTGATTCTACCAGATCAAAGACTGAAGCATCTCAGTATAAAGTATTTACAACACTTTACACTGATTACGAGGAAGACTTTTTACTTTACATACCTTTACCCAGTTAATAGATTTATCCATTAATAAAAGGTACAAGGTAAAAGTATAGGTTTGGAACGTAGTACTATAAGTCACATCAACTAACTTATATACTCTTCCTAGTACAAGCATGTAAGGAATTAAGTTTAATTCCTTAAATGCTCACAACCACTTTTATACGATCTTGTCCATGTCATCATGGACTTGGTCTATAAATACAAAGTCTTCTCACAACTTGCAAAAGTCTTGAAACTTTAGCATTGCAACTTGTGAGATATACTCTAAGTAAAACTTACGAGTATTTCCAAGTTATTTAGATCACTTGTTTTTCGGGTTTGTTTAGATACTTACACTTGGGTGTTTATCTTTGTTCCGCAACAATCCTTGTATTTGTTTATATATCAATAAATCAAATACATTAGAAAGGAAACAACGTGTCTCAATGCTACATACTTGATTATACATATATATATCTTTATATAGTTTCTGCCATTTAGTTCTTGTTATTTACGTTAAGTCATTTGTTTCTTGTTATCCATATCTGGATCGTAAACTTAACTTGTCCATCAAGATTAGTTGTACTTGCCAGTCGGGTTTAGTTAATCATCTATATTTGGGACTCATAATTGGTATCAGAGCAGCAAGGTTGAATTATATCAATTCTTTAACCTTTGATCTGCATAGATGGCTGACTTTCAACAAGAACGTCCTGACCCTAATAACACTACTCCACCCCCTGTCATCAACAACAATATACCATCACATAATGTACACGTACACTTTCCAAATAATCCTGTTCCCAAGTTTGATGGGAACAGTGAAACTTTCAAACATGGAAAGCATGCATGCTAAAGTATATTGCTGGTGTTGAAAGACACTTACCCGATATCTTAAAAGAAGGACCCTTTGTCCCCATGAATGCTTCTACTGTTGTCAGAAATACCGATGGGACTCCTAGGCAGTCACCTAAGGAGAAGGATCATTGGTCTGAGGAAGATCATAGACTTGTAGACCTTGACACTAAGTTACAAAATATGATTTTATATGCAGTTCCTGAAACCCTTATGCCCACTCTTGTTTTACTTGAAAATTCCAAATTAATGTGGGAGGAACTAATGACACAGTTTGAAGGCACAAATGAGACAATTGTCACAAGAAAAGTTGCTTTAAACAAAAGATATGAGTCTTTCTTTGCTGTCCCTGGGAAACTTTAACTCAAACTTACATCAGATTTACAAATCTGGTAAATCAACTGAAAGCCCTGGGTGTTACCAAAGATAAAGAAATTTTGTTGGAAAAATTCTGTGACATTTTACCTTCTAAATGGGAAAATTTAATCTTGGTCTTGAGACAAGGCAAAACTTTGCACAGTCACACTCTTGCTTCCCTTTATGAAGCCTTCAGATATACTGAAGAGAACAAAGCTGAGAGAGCTTTGGCTGAGCAAGATGCCAAGAATCATGTTTTTACCAGTTCTGGTATGGTTCAGTATTCTGAACCACATAGTACTGCTCTACTATCTTCTGAGAGTGACATTTCTGACTCAATGAAGAAGATGGTTTCTGAAATGTTAAAAACTGGTGTCTCTGGTAATGTTACTCGTGATTGTAATGAGGATGGCAATGATGATCTGGTTGCCATGCTGGCTAAAACGTTCAATCGTTTTAAGGCCAAATCAAATCGAGCTGGCAAACCTTTTGCTTCCAGCGCTTCTATTGACAAGTCTAATCTTGAATGCTTTAAATGTGGCAAGAAAGGACATTTCATGAAGGAATGCAGATCTAGTCAACCCTCATCATCACAATCTGCTCCTAACCATTCTATTTTTCAGAAATCTGATGACAGCTATAAGGCCAAATACAAGAAGTTAAAGGCACATATGGCTCTTCTGGCACAAGACAACTCAAGCAACAGTTGTATGATTGCCAAAACTGAAAAATGGGAAGAATCTGATGAATCATTTGATGATGAAGAAGAAGTTAGGGACATGTGTTTCATGGCACAAGAAGATCAAGGTCATTTGGTCAAATCCGATGTTGAATTTGGTCGCTGGGTGGATATTGTAATGAAAAAGGTCAGTAATTTTGGCTTTGAAAATAATGAGGAACACAAACTGGACCTTTTGGTTCTTTTAGAGGCTGACATCTCATTTGTTGAGACAGTGCGTTAAGAAAGCCTAAAAATGTTTGAAAATAATGTTTCTGAA
>CM067171.1:119489490-119592713 GCA_034093135.1 Erigeron breviscapus | reverse complement strand
CAACATTATATATGATGAATCTGTTTCAACCCACTTTCATTAATAATGAATTGAATTGAATGAAGATCGACAGGATGAAAAATACGTTGTCATATATTCTCAAACTATCACATACTTTTGTGTACGTCTCAAACTAACACTGACGGGAATGAACGATGACACTATACCCCCACAATACAATACGTATGTGAAGCTTGTATAAATTCCATTATGATGTAGTAACAGATAAATAAATGGAAATCGTTCTTGTTGAAGTGGAGAGCTAGTGCCTTGGTTTTTTAGTCACAAGTCAGGTTCCCCTTACCACATTTTTACAATTTTACCTCTGACTATCTTTGTTTTTTGTTTTTGGATGTCCAAACTCCAAAAGCAACTCAACTTTTGTCTAGATTATTTTTGGACCAAGTAACTATTTCTTTTTTCTTTTTTTTTGGATGTCCATTGTCTAAACTCTAAAAACCATTTTTGTTTTGTTTATTTTGGACCAAAGTAACAATAAAATTGAAAAGCCTATTATAGTTCTTTTGTGTTTTTATTAGTTTTCTTTCTCCATTTGATTTTTAAAATTTTGTTTTCTAAGACAATACAAATATATGTATCTGATATTACCGACTTTTGAGCGTTATTGGAGATGGGTATTTAAGTTTTCTAATTTTTGGAGATGGGTACTAAGTTTTACATAATGACTCATGAAGACAGGATAATATATGATAAACTTTTAAACAAACATATTACTCGTAATAATTAAATAGTTTTAGTTAAGTGGGTATGATATTAACCCCAGATAAATAAGATAACGAAACAATATCAATTACAAACTTAATCATAATAATTGAAGCCACACAACACTAAGTATTAAAATACTTAATCCCATTCCTATTTTTAGCTTTAAAAGTTGTTTTTTGTGAATCTCTAAACGACTGAGAAAAACAAAAAGGCCTGCCAACATATTTTACCCTTTTCTTTCTCTTCAGTCTTCACAATAGCCACCTTCAAACCCCCCTCATTTTCACCATCAAAACAAAAACACTACATTCATTTATTAAATTAATTAAACAAATCTATTATCTGGGTCTTGTTTTTCTTACCAATCTCACAGCTTTTGATGAGAGACAAAAGCAATGAGAATGAGAGCACAATTAGCACCAAGTGTAGCTCCAATAAGCAGTTGTTGTAGTACAAGCAGCAGCAGCAGTAGTACTAGTAACGGTGGTAATAATCTTTTAGGTGGTAGCGACCCGCAAGATGATGATCAACATTGGAGAAACTTTGATAATTCAGTCAGTGCTGTTTCTTTTGGTCTTGTTGCTACTGCCATTCTCATTTCTATGTTTCTTGTTATGGCTCTTTTTGAAAGGTTTCTCCGACCACCGTCCTCCGCCGCCGTACCACCATCCAATGGCCGTCCTCATGAGTCACAGCATGGAAAACTTGATTACCCATCTCCAAAAGTATGTTACTTTTATCCTGCATTTCCCCTTTTATATTTGTTTGAAAATGTTTTTAGTTAAATTTACTCCTTTTAATTTGTTACACGATTTATTACCTGTCCTGTCTTGCAAGCGGGTCGGTTGCCCCTTAATTTATAGTAAAACTTTAAGCTAATTTAGTGTGAAAATTCATACGAGTATAATGTATTACTCTATTTCTTAATTAATTTTTTTTTTTTTTTGAACGGCCAACAAATAATTTCATTACTTAACTAGCAAATTGCTAGAACTATCAAAGTACAACAAATATAGCAATTCTTATAAGAACGATAAATGATCTCCTAATATAGCACATCTTAAAAATCGAAATAAACATCCCTAAGGTAATCCCAAGTAGTTGAGATTATTTTAATCCGCTTCACCCGCCAGCGAGAATAAGATCTTCTATCTGCGACTCAAAGCCCTCAGAGATTCATACAAAGAAGCGTGCCGACATTCTTTGTTGGTTGTGAACAAAATGAATATTTAGGCTAGCACATTACTAAAATTAAATCAAGTTCAGATTCGGAATGCACCGGCTCTTGAAGTCCAGCTATATAGGGTTCAATCCCTGGCATAGGCTTCTAGGAGTTTATACTCGGGGTAGTTTAGCAGTAGAGTAAAACTAGAATTAATGGGTGTTAGTAACAAAATTTTGAGAATGTACTAGTTTGTATATATGTTTTACAAGTTACACTATCATTTAACACCAAATACATGATGTTATTTTGATGCCCATTATTAGTTAAAAATGTATATATGCACAAACCTTCAACTTTATTAATTGTGGTTGTGTTTAAGTCAATAATCTCTTTTTTTCTATATATATGTTCCGCTAATTGTATTTGCTTAGTGAGTGAATAATTGCTCTTAGTGGATTTTAAAAAGTAGATTTTGGGAATTTTTTCCGTATGATTTTTATCCAATGAGAAGGGAAAATGATATGAAAGATTAGAAAAAGAGTGATTATGTTTTAAGTTGTCATTTTGATTCTAAACAACCCTTGTATTTGTGAAAGGTTAAAGGAAAACACTCAATAAATTAGGTGTATAATTTAAAACAATGACCTTGTATATAGTTTTGGTGTTTTGTCATTTGTCCTCGTATAACTTTAAATAATAAACATATATTTGGCAATAATAATTATTGTCTTTATAAAACTTAGTTGTATGTTAATCATAATTACTATTGCTCATCAAATATTACATTTACCAATACAGTAATACCATTTTACCTGTTAGATTCATAGTCAAGGTAAGACCAATAATGAATGGAGTACACATGGTACACGTACAAGTGTACAACGATAAGAAGTTTGTTACAAAACTAATAAGAAGTTTGTTACACAACTAATGATATGTGTGAGTAATTTTGTAGGTCTAAACACATTCCTAAAAAACTGGTGCTACCATATGGACATATGGTTTCACTCGTTCTTCTCTCGTAATCTTAGTTGAACTGGCATTAGCATCATATTTTTAGATATATATTTAGGCTTACTAAATTAGTTACAATTATAATGTTCTTGTTATATATAGATGACAAGGTAGTTCACTCGCATGTCTTATTTTATGTCTGTGTAAAAAGTAGATTATTGTTTACCACAAACTATCGTATTATGTAACTTTATTTCTCATCAAGCTTCAATCTTGGACCATCATATGCAATAAGGTCCACCACCATCACATCCCTAATGTGATGCATAATTACTCAAATTAAAGAAACACGAAAACATAACTGGAAAATAGATGAGAATATGTGACATAATAATTGTACTTGATGAATCTCTTTCTGTACAAAGTGGGTATGATGCATGATATTAATCGAATTTATGTGAATATAGAAAATAGGACGAAGAAAATTTGTGAAGTTCGACTAATTTTGGGAACTTCAACTGATTCAAAGACAAAATAAACTTAGGCAAGTAGTCAACAAGTTCATATTGTCACATAATAATTGTGCTTGATGCATCTTTTTCGTACAAAGTGGATACATTAATGATTTTAATCGAATTTGTGTCATTGTAGAAATAGCACTGAGAAAATTTCCGAAGTTACTATTTTTTTGGAACGAGAACTGTATGCTATTTAGACCTTTGCCCTGATCAATTGGTCATTCTATTTTTCATTTTAACATACATTCATATGGAGTCACATTTTACTATGAGTTCAGCTGTCTTAGCTTAAGATAGGTCAACTCTTTGTTTTAACACTCTTTCATTTGTGCATAATTACGTTCCATTATTTTAATTGTACTATATGTGTGTATTTTAATAAATATAAAAATAAAACATGCGGTCATGTCGAGATACAAGAAGAATAGGTCCATTGTATCTAGCTATTTACGCTGTTACTTATCTTACTATGATTCTGATTTCTGAATGTCAAACTTTATTTTGATAAAGGAAAGATGATATATACACCAAGAATTTATTTATACACCACTAATTAACATTTTACACCATCATATGTAGATCATGAATAAGGGTATATGGATTATTTTAACGGTGCACATATCATATCCGTTAAGAAAATTACGAGGCAATGGTTAGAAAAACCCTTATGTTATTTTATTTGCCATTATATTTGAGTTTAGATTACATGCCATATTTGGTAGTTACTAATCTTTTACCCAAGACATAATAATAAAGTAAAGAGCAGTTTGCTTGATCTTAATGATCAAAGTAAAAGATTTAACAAATATAAAACCATTAAATAGGTTACTAAAGAGCTAGAATAGAATATTGATTCACTGCTATACATGTATCTTTTGGATCTTTATTAGATTGTTAGACACAAGCAAAGTGAGACATTAGTATAATGTTGTGTTTGCTTTTGATGATTTGTTAGGACCAAGAGGTCACCTATTTTGCCTACAAACATGTGGTGATGTCCAAGTTTCAATTAGTAAACCAAACAAAACTTTGTCTGCTTTTAATATCCTTGAATCTTGGTACCCTAAAATCATTATTATTTATTACCAACCCCATGTGGCTTTTAGGTTGCCTTTAAAAAACAAATGGGCCTTTTAGGTAGAAATCGAAAGTAAGCTACCTGATCATGTTTGATTTCTTAGTATCAAATGAGCTAATTTTATAATCTTCAAAACATGCTGCTTTATTTATCCTCTGTAAGTCTGTATATCAAAGCTATAAGTAATTGCATTTTATATAGAAAGTAGTTGCCCTCTTCTATAAAAATCGCTACGTATGTCATAATATGTAGTTATAATGTATTGTGACATAAGCCATGGGGATAGGTACGAATCCAAAAACGGCCACGAGAATACTTGCTGGGTAGCATATTTCAGACCCAAATGCTCAACTTTCCCTAGGTAGCCTCAACATAGATCCTTGCCGTTTACCCATTTACTATTGCAATATGTAATAACATCATTGCCTATGTTAAAGCCACAAGATACCATTTGGTTGATGATCATGTGTATATGAACTCAATTTACTATACGGAGTATAAAATTATCCCCATGATTTAAGGAAAAAAGAAGTCAAACTTTTTAAGATTTTTGTCTTTATCTTTTCTTAATTATCTTGCTTTAATTTCATTTCAGATGCTTTAGGTAAATAATTTGGCCTAATGCATTCATCTGGTAATATAAAGTCAAAAGCCATAAGTACCGTCTTGATGATCTTGTTCAAAGTCAAAAGCCATAAGTACCGTCTTGATGATCTTGTTCAACAAGAGTCCTAACTAACCCATTGGTTTCATACATGATGAACAGAAATGTGAATAATAATCATGCCCATTAACCGCACCCGTGTTTATAATTAAATAAAAAAAAATTGGATGAGATATCGGCGTTATTGTTGGAAGTCAACTCTAATTTCATGCTCTTCTGTATGTTATGTTATAACTAGAATAATACTGTACTTTAGTCTCCCAATGTTTTAATATTGAAAGTTATCTCTAGGTTCTCTCTTAATTGGATAGATTGATGAGCAGCAAAGTAAAAAAATTGGGAGACTAGATTATATCCCGCATAATACGCAGATAAACATATATAACTAATAAAATACTAATATTTCATGATAATGTATTGACAAATTGTAAATAAAAGAGTTAGAAAAACAATAATGTTGTGTTTGTTTACATATAATTAAATGAGTTTAATTATATATAGAAAAAGAATTGCATGATGTAGATATAAAAAAAAAAGAGATTTTAGTGATCAATTATCCACATACCTAATCTTCATATTATATTTGTATCATTTTATTAATTTAACAAATATAAATAAAAGATGTTGAAATTTGGCTGATGTTGTCATTTTTATAACTTTTTATTTTTTGATTTATATAAATTAGATATATGTTTTATTTAAATCTTATAAGATATTAACGAAGTAAAGTTAAATACTTATAATT
This sequence comes from Erigeron breviscapus, assembly GCA_034093135.1. Lineage (NCBI taxonomy): Eukaryota > Viridiplantae > Streptophyta > Magnoliopsida > Asterales > Asteraceae > Erigeron > Erigeron breviscapus. Next base: position 119,586,863 of record CM067171.1, on the reverse strand, counting down.
ATAACTAATATTTATTACGTTATATGATAAAAATATATATAAAGTCATAATTTAATAACAATTAATAAAATAAAAAAATTGATTTAAAAAAAATAATATAAAGTTTATGAAATGAGTTTTCAAGGTCTCGGGTTCGAGTCTTGAGTTTCTCATCTCAAGGTATTTTTCATGAGGAGGGGGTTGGAGGTCCAAGCAATTCGCTGGTTAAAATTGTCTCCAGCACGTCTGAATCGAAACTAACTTTACAAAAAAAATTCCTTTCTATAATTATAAAATGTAGAAACTTATTTTCCATAATTAATAACCATATTTAAATTCATTAAATTAAAATTAGATGTAAAAAAGTTATATTAGAAGAATAAAACTTGGAAACGGATGAGTATTGTTGGTCTGATCATAAGCTTCTTTTATCACTGCAGGTTAATATATATGCAAGAGAAGTTTCTGTACTAATGCCTGGAGAAGAAAATCCAACTTATATCGCAAATCCTGTTCCTTCGGTCTGTCCTCCGTAGTTCATTTCGTACAAGCCGGACTCTAGGAAACCCGATTATAAGTGTAAAAAAATTGCCGGATATTTTATGTAACAGTTTATACTGGTTGATAAAAAAAATTGTGTTTTTTTCTATATTTCTTGTTTATGAAATGAGGTATTTACATATAACATACGACTCAAAATGTAGTGATAAACCCAAAATATCTCTTTTTTTTATTCATTAATTTAGTTATCTCTACTTAATATATACCTATAATATCTTTAATGAAGTTATTTACAACATACATCTTTCAACCATTAAAATAAATACACTATAATTTACATCAATTACTTTTACTTTAATAATCACACTGTCACAGCCGACAACGCCGCTGCCATTGCCGGCGCCACCACCCTGCTACCGCCGCCACCGCCGCCAAAACCACCCATCTCCGCCGCCACCGTTACCGCCATCTCCGCTATTACACTGCCGCATCGCACAGACACATGTCTAGTTTCTAACTATTTAGATAATGCTCTTATTGGTAAGAACTTGTGCCTTTAAATGTAGTGATCACAATTTTTAACTTGGACATAAGTCATCTAGTGGCCATCTAGGTTCACAAGTTATGAATTTCAACTTGCAAAACAAATCGTATTGAGATTATTCTTCCCCAAAGTAAGTGATATTACCAAGCTGCTCGTGAGATAAAAAGAAAACTAGCATTCCACATAATGCGACTTAAAAAATCTAATGTCTATAGAATTTTATGAGTGGTAAGGAGAAAATTTAGAATGTTTCAAATTCTATTTATTGCAAACATGGATGTAATATATATATAAGTTAAATAAGACTAATAAATAATTTATTTGGGATCTCAAAACTTTTGTTTAACGTAAGTTCCAGATTCCAATGACTCATATATGTGATAGCTATTATTTCACGTATGATGTAAGTATTGATGAGTGCCAATGGGAACCGTTGATTGATGCATCGGTTGCTTCTTTAAACCGATTGAGATAATTGTTAAAGCCTTGACCAGATTCTTTCTTACTAGTTATTAATATACCAAATACATCTACGTCCTATCACGACGTACATGATGCTATATGCACTCATAGCTACGTATACTATGGATAAGGATTGATCGATCCTATAAAGCGCTATTATCTACTGTAATAAAGGAATAGGATGTGAACAGAATTTTTTTGGTATTTATCTTTGTTTTTAATATTAATAAAAGGATTAGCAATAATCAAACAAAAAGTGATTTTTGTAGAGTGGTTGGTCTATGTGGCTTTGAAGGCGGAGGTCATAGGTTCAAACCCTCTTCCCCTTTTTTTTTTTAAGTTTGTATTTAATAATAAAGTATTTGCATTTTAGCCCCTCTTTTTTTTTTTTACTTTTTTGTCCCTCCTGTTTCTTTTTTATTACTTCAACCCCCTAACTTTATATAATTTGTGTTTTCTTTTAATCTTTTGTAACATTTTGTTTTTTTATACCTTTTATCACATTTAACATTTTTTTTATAACTTTTTAAAATGTTATAAACTTTTTAAAATGCTATATATTTTGTTATTTACTATTTTCTTGGTTCTTTTTTTTTGATTTTTTTGTTGCATTATATATCCTTTGTATTCTTTTAAACATTTGGTTTTTATACCTTTTTCACATGTAACATTTGTTTTTTATAACTTTATCACATTTAACATTTTTTTTATAACTTTTTAAAAAGTTATAAACTTTTTAAAATGCTTATATATTTTGTTATTTACTATTTTCTTGGTTCTTTTTTTTTGATTTTTTTGTTGCATTATATATCCTTTGTATTCTTTTAAACATTTGGTTTTTATACCTTTTTCACATGTAACATTTGTTTTTTATAACTTATTCATTTAGTTTTCGTATTCCTTTTTGTTTTTTTGGTTCTCTTTTTAATTTTTTGGTTTAGTATATTCCTTTTGTATTTTTTTTAACATTTGGTTTTCAATATTTTTTGTCTCCCATAAATTTGTAGTTTTTTTAACATTTGGTTTTCAATATTTTTTTGTCTCCCATAAATTTGTGGGTTTTTAAACCCACCCATAAACGCAAACGTTTTCAAAAACTTACGCCGCCCATCGGACGGCATGAAATTCCTAGTTAATAACTATCCTAGGCTCAAGCTCAAGGGTTAATAATAACAATATGAGGGGCAAGGGTGCATTCGGCAAGTTTGATCGGCTCTTTGGCTTCCTTGTAGCATGTGTATCGGCAAGCATCGGCAAGTTCCATCGGCAAGTTGAATCGGCCACATTTGGCCGATGCAAGTGAACGTTGGGCAAGTGCCACGTGGTTAATTTTTTTAAAAAGTGAACGTTGGAGCATCTATGTGAATGGTTTTTTTTTTAATTCCCCCCCCCCCCAACTTCTATATATACAACATACACATACATTAAACAAACACATTTTATTATTATTAAAATACATTACAATAAAAAAGACAACACATAATTAAAAAAGACAGTACATGATAAAAACACGAAATACATTAGAATGCTACGATTACTCATCATCTTTTATTGACATACTTCCTATGCCACAGTAAGCTTTTTCGTCGAGCCACCACTTGTCATGTTGCGGGCATTTGACTTCTCACATGGTTTTGTCTTCCCCGCAATTGTCGTGGTACAATTCGGCCCAAGTGCATTGGTCACCCAACGTGTGACCGGCCTTAAAAACATCATTGACTACCCTCTTGACCTTCTTGATCTCCTCCTGTAGAAACGAAGAATAGTGCTCTCCGTGCTTCGAAACGTTGCGCCCTGGTGCTTGTATTGCCTCTACCTGTTGCTCGCATCTCCGTCTTTTCTCCCGTAGGTAATCCATAACCCAGAGAGTTCTGTTTGATGGAGGGTGTCCTCTTTGATATCAGCCATGATTAGTGTTTTCATCTCATCCACGGTCACACGAGGTCTGTTAAGATTCTTTGATGAGGACGCCATCAGGGTTAGAAAGAGTGAGTTTGTAGTAGAATGAAAATTGGAATGGTAATGAAACTGAATTATGCCCTGGGTTCGTTTTTATAGAGTGACATTCAAGTTAGCCGTTCAGGGACTGAATACGTAAATGTTTTTGAATTTTTGGTCGTTTGAGGGACTGAAAGTGTAAATATTTTGAATTCGAACGTTGGAGGGACTAATTGTGTAATTCCCCCTATTTGTCTAGAAATATAGTCTAAGTCTTTTTCTAGTTCTTGTATCTATACAAGTGTGAACTATAGAGACTTGTTCGATTTAAATCTATCTAAGTTTTCCAAGGCATTTTTATAGATTAATAAATGCCTTAGGTTTTTCTTTTAGGTTTGTTAGATTTTAATCTATTATCTACCTTGTGGTTACAAACTGGTAACTTCATTTATACAAGGAAATGGAATTTATACAAGTTACAGAATGTAAATACAAATTACAAGTAGATAACTGAAGAAAGAACTTAATGAAATGACCCTTCGCCAGTTCTTCTTCTCTTGGTCACCAAAGAAATAGGTTGTGAGTCTTCAGGGTCAATATTCAGCTTTTGCTCCAGATTTTCTTTGTGCTGAATCTTGCCCCTTAGGAAGTTCACCCATGCTTTCTCAAACCTATTCTTTTGTGCCTTCGCATCCAAAACATTCACCATCTCCACCCATTCGCTGAACCCATATTGCATAGCACCAGGATTGTCAGTTTTAACCAGTGGCCCCTGGTATAACTAACTTCGACTTGAAAAACTTTGGTGCCTGGCTTGATTGTTACATTTACACCATTGATAGTACCACTATGTCTTCTGGTTGACATGATCTGGGAGTAGTAGCTTCTAGCTTCAGATTCATTTGTAATTTTTATACTCCCAGCACCAGCAGCCAGTACAGCGGACTTGATGTCTTCATTGGATACCTCGCCAGTTGGTTCAACGAATGTGCTAAGGTCAGCATCTCTTGACAGTGGTCTTCTTGGTTGTGGAATCCTTCTTGGTGGATTCAAAACCTTCTTCACAACCTTCTTAACATTTGCAGTACGTTTAAGAATCCCACTGGCCCTAATTTCCTTGGCCTTCTCCACTGAAATGTTCAAGCTTCTGGCATCGAATTCAGCTTCATCCTCAGGATAGTGTCTGTCCAGTTCTACATCAAGCATTTCATTCAACTGGTCAACTATCCTAAGATCATTCTTAATCCTAACATACTCCTCCTTAGTGATACCCAACAGATTGGCATCACTCATATCAAGCAACTTGATTTGTTCAAGATGTGCCCTGGCTTCAACTTGGTTTCTTTGTTTTATTTTCTTTCTTTCTTTAATATCATTACCAAGTCTGGCCAGTCTTCTGCTGTAACTATCTGAAACTGGAGGAAGTATATCAGCATTGCCAGTTTCTAACATTACATCAGTGGCCGGCTGGGCAGATGCATCACCAGCTAAACCTTTTCCCTTATCCAACACAACATTCCCCTAACACCATCATCACCAGATCCACCAACTCTTTGCTCACCAGCTTCAGTACTGGTAGCCACAATCAATTCTCTTCCAGATGGAGTCCTTCCAGGTGCAACTGGTGTAAGGACTGCACTTCTTTCCCCCTTGGCAGCATCTAGACCTGCCCTAATTCCTTCCCATTCAGAGGGGTGAGATGGCAACCGGTCAAGAGGCTGCCATGACTGCATGTCCTTACACTCTTTGAAGATTCCACACATCATCCTGAAGGATCTCCACAAATGGTTCGTCTCCTTTGACTGGGTCAAGACATTTGCACTAACTTGTTCTTGACTAGTTTTTAGTTCATTTAAAATTTTGGAGTCTTCATCCAAACCGGAGACAACCTTATCCTTCACTTCATCATCCTTCTTCTTCAGATTTTCTTTGTGCTGAATCTTGCCCCTTAGGAAGTTCACCCATGCTTTCTCAAACCTATTCTTTTGTGCCTTCGCATCCAAAACATTCACCATCTCCACCCATTCGCTGAACCCATATTGCATAGCACCAGGATTGTCAGTTTTAACCAGTGGCCCCTGGTATAACTAACTTCGACTTGAAAAACTTTGGTGCCTGGCTTGATTGTTACATTTACACCATTGATAGTACCACTATGTCTTCTGGTTGACATGATCTGGGAGTAGTAGCTTCTAGCTTCAGATTCATTTGTAATTTTTATACTCCCAGCACCAGCAGCCAGTACAGCGGACTTGATGTCTTCATTGGATACCTCGCCAGTTGGTTCAACGAATGTGCTAAGGTCAGCATCTCTTGACAGTGGTCTTCTTGGTTGTGGAATCCTTCTTGGTGGATTCAAAACCTTCTTCACAACCTTCTTAACATTTGCAGTACGTTTAAGAATCCCACTGGCCCTAATTTCCTTGGCCTTCTCCACTGAAATGTTCAAGCTTCTGGCATCGAATTCAGCTTCATCCTCAGGATAGTGTCTGTCCAGTTCTACATCAAGCATTTCATTCAACTGGTCAACTATCCTAAGATCATTCTTAATCCTAACATACTCCTCCTTAGTGATACCCAACAGATTGGCATCACTCATATCAAGCAACTTGATTTGTTCAAGATGTGCCCTGGCTTCAACTTGGTTTCTTTGTTTCATTTTCTTTCTTTCTTTAATATCATTACCAAGTCTGGCCAGTCTTCTGCTGTTACTATCTGAAACTGGAGGAAGTATATCAGCATTGCCAGTTTCTAACATTACATCAGTGGCCGGCTGGGCAGATGCATCACCAGCTAAACCTTTTCCCTTATCCAACACAACATTTCCCCTAACACCATCATCACCAGATCCACCAACTCTTTGCTCACCAGCTAAACCTTTTCCCTTATCCAACACAACATTTCCCCTAACACCATCATCACCAGATCCACCAACTCTTTGCTCACCAGCTTCAGTACTGGTAGCCACAATCAATTCTCTTCCAGATGGAGTCCTTCCAGGTGCAACTGGTGTAAGGACTGCACTTCTTTCCCCCTTGGCAGCATCTAGACCTGCCCTAATTCCTTCCCATTCAGAGGGGTGAGATGGCAACCGGTCAAGAGGCTGCCATGACTGCATGTCCTTACACTCTTTGAAGATTCCACACATCATCCTGAAGGATCTCCACAAATGGTTCGTCTCCTTTGACTGAGTCAAGACATTTGCACTAACTTGTTCTTGACTAGTTTTTAGTTCATTTAAAATTTTGGAGTCTTCATCCAAACCGGAGACAACCTTATCCTTCACTTCATCATCCTTCTTCTTCAGATTTTCTACTTCAGTTGTCAGTCTATCTAAAGATTGAGCATGTAGAGATACCTGGGTGTTCAAACTTTCAATGCTGCCTCTCAACTGGTTGATCTCACTGGTGAGTGGGGCCAGATCAACCTGAGGAGTGGCCAGCTTGGTGATCTCAGATATCACCCTTTCAACCAATTGTGCTTCTCTAGCACCCAGCGTATCCTCTATTTTCTGACCAACCGAAGTCATCAACTGCTCTCCAAGTCCAGTTACATCTAGGCAAGGTTTTTCAATCAATTCCTTAACCTGCCTTTCAATCTCTTTCAAATCAACTTCTGAAGTTCTAACAGTGTTTCCCAGCAAGTTGGAGATTGAGGTTGTAACCTTGGAGTGAGTTAGGTCAAAGGCTTCCTTTAAAGTACCAGCCAGATTGTTGCAGCCAGTGACCAACTCATTTAGCTTTTTAAACACCAAGTCTTCATTAGATGAAAACTTGTTTATCCCCAGATCAACCACTTTGATATTTGTCAGGTGATCCTTGTGGTATCTGGAGAATGACTTGGTGTTTTTGTCAAGTGTCTTCTGAATCTCCTCCACCCTGGTTAGAAGGTTTTGGAGATCGGCTTAAAGTGAGACAACTTGACTGTCCAGTGACGAAGGAGAAGGTGTCACTGGACCAGCAGCAGTTACTACTGGAGCAACTGGAGGAGGCAAACTTAAGGAAGTCTCCCTAGTTGTCAAACCAGCAGTTGAAGATATAATAGGAGTGGTGGATGAAGAAAGGACTGGAAAATCAAAGTGTTGTTCATGCTGAGAATGCTCAGGTGTGAACAACGGCGTCGGTGGGGGTGGCATTTCTCGAGCAAATGAGAATTGCCTAGTTGGTGAAGGAGCGGTATATGTTGGGAAAGATATATCAGTAGGCACATTTTCTTGGGAGGGTGAAAGTAAAATTGATGCGTCTGGAAGGGAGACTGGAGATGAAGGGTCTTGAGCTTGTACAGAAGCATCAAGAATCTCCAAGTCTGTTTCAGTACCTTCAGAATCCGAAGATTCTATAAGGATTTCCTCGTCATTAACATTCATGTCCAGATCCATGAATGTAACTGAGGGCTGACCAGTTTCCTGGTCAGTCTCCAGATGACCTTCCCTAGTTTCCTGGATGGGTACATTTGTTGGTGGATCAGATACCGAAGTATCTTCACCAGGGATAGATGTAATTGGGGTTGCTTCAGTTATGGTTGCTCTATCCTCAACCACAACATTAGATGAACTGGAGGGTCCCTCATTATTTTGAGGCCCGCCCAGTTGCCTTTCTGACTCACCTTCAATAGGTGCATCAGTTGAAGCGAATGCCAGTTGCATTCGTTCTGGAATTTCGACCTCTCCAGCTTCAGATACTAGAGAGTCTAAATTCCTTAACATATCTGGAGCAGTGTACGGTGAATCTGTGCTATTATATGCTTCTCTGCCCAGAATATGCTTAAAACAAAGAGAGAGGAACCTTGAAAAGGGGATACACACACCCCTTGTGCCCTTCAGCTTTTGTACCAGGCTTCTAAACAGAATATTTGCAAAGTCCACTCTCAATCCGTTCCACAAGCAGTAAGCCATTTCTGCTTGTGAGGAGTTGATCTGGTCAAGTCCACCAGAACTCCCACCCATACTCTCCACCAGGTGGATGAAAAAATACCTCCATGAAGGTGTAAGGCCCTTCATGGTCATCGCACCTTTAGTCTTCAACACCCCATTCTCCAAGCACTCTTTGTGTCCCATTTCAAGAAGTACTTGGCGAAAATTTATGTTTGGGGGTAAGACGACTGGAGATTCACCCTCTCTCCAGTAATTGAGGCGTAAGGCATCCCTCAATACATCGGCGGACAAGGTACACTGGATTGTTTCATCCTTTAAAGTGAAACTGATCGAGGAACAATCAGAAGAAAGACTGGCAGTGTACCAGAACTCACACAAGTAGTTGTGAAACAACTTGCGTGGGTTAAGAGAGAATGAGGGTCCTATTGGAGAATCCTTTAAAAACTTTTGGATTCTTCCAATAAGGGTATTGGACCCTTGAGATCCTCGTAAGCTTGCCATCGGATTGTTTGGATTTAATTTGATGACCGAAGCATTATTAGGAGCACCAGATGCCGGTTTGACATCTGGTGAAGGAGCATATGGAACAGTCAAGAGATTTACATCTCTTGAACGGGATGATCTAGGAGCCATAGAAAAATGAAAATGAAATTTGGGATTTAGGGTTCTTGATTTGTGAAGCAGAGAGAAGAATGAAGCAGTTTTGATGATTGGGAAGTAAATGAAGGAATGTAAGAGAAAGAAGTAAATGAGTTCGGAGTAAATAAGGGTATTTATAAAGGGATTCAAGATCCCAATGAAACACCAAATTATATTTTAATAACCAAAATCCTTTTTGTAGATATTTTCACAAAGTAAATTTGAATTTTGAAATAAAATCATAATTTTCCATGTCAACATTAAATGCTACCATGTCAGCATTAAATGCTACGACGGCTTATCTTACCCACGCGCCCACTCACTTTTTGTTTTCCCAATACAAACAGTTGTCAAGTACTAAAATGGCTTGAAACACGTCAGATCACGATACCAAGTGGTTTAAAACACTCGAGTGTCATCACGTGTCACACATATTGACCAAGTATTTCTAACGTTATAAAAATAAGACAAGACTGAACCTGGTCACTAGAGGATCAGTCCAGTGCCAGTTTCCAACTGGAGAGTTCTCTAGTTGCATTTTCAAACAAAAACGAATTTTAATCAGAAAATTATTTTGAGTCTTTCCCCCTAAAATGATGATCCAGAAATCAATTAGTGCCAAGATAGTATCACAAAGGCGTTCGATAGCCTGGCGAGCAAAGATTATCTGGACCTCCTCAACTGGAGAACTTCATCAGTGTCACTGACGCGTTCAATAACAAAGAAAGCTCCAGTTTTAAGGATTTAACATTCCCAGTTCGCTGATGAGATGTTTAAAGGTTTTCTCATCGAAAGGTTTTGTAAAAACATCAGCTAACAGTTTGTCAGTGGGGATGAAATGAATTTCAATGTCTCCTTTCATAACGTGATCACGAATGAAATGATACCTGATGTCAATATGCTTTGTTTTGGAGTGCATCACTGGGTTGTGAGATATAGCAATTGCACTGGTGTTGTCACAAAAGATTGGGGTCCTTGTATACTTTTGACCATAATCTAGTAACTGGTTCTTGATCCAGAGAATCTGGGCACAGCAACTGGCCGCAGAAATGTACTCTACCTCAGCAGTGGACATAGAGACTGAAGTCTGCTTCTTGCTGGTCCAACTTACCAGTTTTCCTCCAAGGAAATGACAACCACTAGTTGTTGATTTTCTATCTATCTTACAACCTGCATGATCAGAATCTGAATAACCCATTAGATCTAATCCTGAGCCTTTGGGGTACCAAAGACCAAGATTAGGACACCCTTTCAGGTATCTAAAGATACGCTTTACAGTGTGCAAATGTGATTCTTTAGGGTTAGCCTGAAACCTAGCACATAAACATGTTGCAAACATTATATCTGGTCGACTGGCAGTCAAGTACATTAGTGAACCAACCATACCTCTATAGTCAGTTATGTTAACTGGTTTGCCAGTTGGGTCAGAGTCCAAATTCAATGGTGCTGCAATAGGTGTGTTTTTCGATGGGATTGAATCATATTTGTATTTTCTTAACAAATCTCTGACATATTTTCCTTGGTTTATGAAAATTCCATTTTCAGTTTGCTTAATCTGAAGACCTAAGAAAAATGTTAATTCACCCATTAAACTCATCTCATACTCAGATGACATGATTTTAGAAAACTTTTTACACATTGCATCATCAGTTGAACCAAAAATAATGTCATCAACATAAATTTGTACCAATAAGATATTACCTCTTTCTTTCAAGATAAACAAGGTATTATCTATTGCACCTCTTTGAAAGCCATTTTTAAGAAGATGTTTAGTTAAAGTATCATACCAGGCTCTTGGGGCTTGTCTTAGACCATACAATGCTTTGTTCAGTCTATAAACCCAATGAGGATGCTTCTCATCAATGAAACCTGGAGTCTGCTTAACATAAACTTCTTCTTACAATGTTCCATTAAGGAACGCACTTTTGACATCCATCTGGAAGACCTTGAACTGCAGATGGGCTGCATAAGCCAAAAATATTTTTATGGCTTCAAGTCTTGCAACTGGAGCAAAAGTTTCATCAAAGTCAACGCCCTCTGCTTGACAATAACCCTGGGCAACTAGTCTGGCCTTGTTTCTTACAACATGGCCATCTTCATCCATTTTGTTTCGGTAGACCCATCTGGTACCAATGGGTTCTTTCTTTAACCCTGGTGGACAAGGAACAAGCTCCCAAACATTGTTCCTTTCAAACTGGACGAGCTCTTCTTGCATAGCTTCCACCCAGCTTGGGTCTGCCATAGCCTTGTCAATCTTCTTTGGTTCAATTAAAGATAAGAAGGTGACGTTTAAGCATTGCTCACTGGTGGCTCTTCTAGTCTGAACCCCACTATTTGGATCTCCCACAATCTGTTCAATTGGATGTGCTCGAGTCCATCTAGTGTAATGACTAGGCTGGTGAACTACAATATCAGTGCAAGTCACCTGGCGATCTTCTTTAGTTGCAACAGCTTCTGGAGAAGGATCAGTCCAAACAACTTCTACATCCTCATCAGAGTCAATGAGGTCTCGATTAGCATCATGAAATTCCTCATTAGAAGGCATTTCATGAAGAACTGGAGAAGTAGGTGTTTGAACTGGTGCTGATATTGGAGTGACACGTACATCAGATCCAATCACCAATTCTTGTGGTAAGTTGAAATTGATGGAGGGATAGAATGATGTGTCACTGGTGCTTTTCTTCTTCTTAACTGGTTCCAATTTGTTGTAACTGGAAACATCTTTTGGTGAAACAACTGACGGATGAACTTGGTCAGCTTCACCAAAATTGATTGGAACGACTGGAGTAGTATCAAGGCTTGGTCTCTTGTTGATTGCTTCAGTTGATTCATCGAATGTGACATGAATTGTCTGATGAACCTTTTGGAGTCTATAATTATAAACTCTAAAGGCCTTTCGAATATCTGAATAACCTAAAAATACCCCATCATCAGCTTTTGCATCAAACTTTCCAAGCTGACTGGAATCGTTAAAGATATAAACTGGACAACCAAATACATGGAAATATCCAATATTTGGTTTACGATTCCTGAGTACTTCATAGGCAGTCTTCTTATGTCTCTTGATGTAGACTGACCAGTTTTGGGTGTGACAAGCAGTTGCAACTGCCTCAGCCCAAAAACTGATGGGAAGACCAGATTCAGATAGCATACTTCTGGCGGCTTCTATCAGTGTACGATTCTTTCTTTCCACAACTCCATTTTGCTCTGGAGAGTGAACTGATGAGAAGTTTTGAGAGATGCCAGTGTCATTGCAAAATGTTTCAAGTACCTTATTTTGGAATTCAGTACCATTATCCCTTCGCAACTGACAAACTTTTCGAGTATACTTGAGCTCAATTCTTTTAATGAGAGAGATGATTTCAGCAGGTGCATCACTTTTGGATCTGATGAATACCACCCAGCAGTATCTGGTGAATTCATCAACCACAACTAGAGTGTACTTATTTCCAGCTCTAGTTTGAACATTCACTGGACCAAAGAGATCCATATGTAGCATGTGAAGAGGTTCAGTGATGCTAAAATTTTGCCTAGTTTTGAAACTGGCCCTTTTCTGCTTGCCCATCTCACACCTTGGACATGGCTTTTCTTTAATGAAAGAAATTTGAAGTATCCCATCAACTAGTTGTTTGCGAGACAACTTGTTGATTTTCTTAAAACTAAGATGGGATAATCTTTTATGCCATAGCCAGTTGGTGTTCTCATCAGCTTTGGTATAGAAACATTGCTCTTCTGGAGCTGGTTCCATATCCATGATGTACACATTTCCTTTTCTTGGTGCAATCATCACCACTTTCCAATCCTTGTTAAATATGGTGCCTTGTGCAATATCGAACAAAACTCTGAAGCCATCATCACAAAGTTGGCTTACACTGATCAGGTTGTATTTCAAACCATTCACAAATGCAACTCTTTTGAATTCGACTTGTCCATTATTGAGCACACCATATCCTTCAGTCTTTCCAGATTGATCGTTACCAAACGTCACTGTCGGTCCATCTTGGACAATGAACTCTTCCAGTAGGGGCTTACATCCGGTCATAGTCCGGCCAGCAGCGCTGTCCAGATACCAGATATTCTTCTTTTGATCGCCCTACACACACACAAAAATCATTAGTTCTTTTTGTGAACCCATCTTTTCTTGATGGGTTCACTGGACTTCTCTACAGAAGTCACAGTTGATTGTTGAGGTGTTGAACTGGAGGCTGCATCTGGAGCTTTATCACCAACTCTAGGTGCAGGAGTAAAAACGATTGGTACTTGATACTTACTCCTTTATTTTTACCAGATTTTGTTCCAGATGGAACATTCTTTTGATTAGGTTTTGAAGGGATTGATTTAATATTTTGTTTGAAAACTGGAGGTAATGAACCTCCTTCCAGATTGTTAATCCGGGCAGTACAACTCTGAAGCCATCATCACAAAGTTGGCTTACACTGATCAGGTTGTATTTCAAACCATTCACAAATGCAACTCTTTTGAATTCGACTTGTCCATTATTGAGCACACCATATCCTTCAGTCTTTCCAGATTGATCGTTACCAAACGTCACTGTCGGTCCATCTTGGACAATGAACTCTTCCAGTAGGGGCTTACATCCGGTCATAGTCCGGCCAGCAGCGCTGTCCAGATACCAGATATTCTTCTTTTGATCGCCCTACACACACACAAAAATCATTAGTTCTTTTTGTGAACCCATCTTTTCTTGATGGGTTCACTGGACTTCTCTACAGAAGTCACAGTTGATTGTTGAGGTGTTGAACTGGAGGCTGCATCTGGAGCTTTATCACCAACTCTAGGTGCAGGAGTAAAAACGATTGGTACTTGATACTTACTCCTTTATTTTTACCAGATTTTGTTCCAGATGGAACATTCTTTTGATTAGGTTTTGAAGGGATTGATTTAATATTTTGTTTGAAAACTGGAGGTAATGAACCTCCTTCCAGATTGTTAATCCGGGCAGTACAACTCTGAACCTGTCGAGACAAAAGTTGGAGTTGACTTTCCAGTTTAACCAAAATATTATTTTCATCAGGCAACTGAACCTTGGACCTTGGTTCAGTTGGAGTTTTAGTCTGTCGGGTCTTGGGCACCTTAGACTTTTGAGGTAAAGGCTTGGTACCAGTGGCCTTTTTGACTGGAGCTTTAGCCTGTTTGGCTCCAGTTTTAACCTCAATGGGGGTGGTCTCAAAGGTTTCAGTTTCAACAGCTTCAGGTTGATCATAAGGTGTTTCAACCTTGAGAGCTGGAGGCAATGCATGAAGATCTGGTATGAGAGCTGCCATCTCCAAATCTCCAGATTTCCATGCATTCTTCTGGGCATCGATAGTTCTTGAAAATGCATCATAGTTTTTACCAGATGCTTTTACCCATGACTTGATAATCTTTTGTTCTTTTTCAAGATCAGAAAATAGTTTTTGATTATCAAGTTCTAAAGCCTCAATCTTTAAAAATGACTCCTTGAGAGCCAACTGGACACTTTGTAAATCATTCAGTTGTGGTTTAACAATGTTTAGTTCAATTAAGATAGTGTCAAGATATCTTTCACTATCAGCTCTAACAGTTTCCACAAAAGCTAAATCACCACTTAATGATTCAGCCAGGTCCAGTTTTAGTTCAGGGTCAATCTGGTGATCATAATCACATGCCTTTTTCAAGATGATGTCCACCCATCTTCCAGTGATGACATCTTCTTTTGCCACGTGCTGTTGCTGTTGATCTTCCAAGGCCATGAAACACATGTCCCTTTCCTCTTCTTCATCAACTGATGAGTCATCAGAGTACTCCCATTTTCCCTCAGTTTGTGCCATTAAGCACTGATCATTTTCCTTTTCCATGGACAGGAGGGCAATCTGGGCCTTAAGCTTCTTGTATTTAGCTTTGTAGCTATCATCAGGCCGATTGAAATCAGGGACAGGGGGGCCAGTTTGGTTGTTCAACTGACTAGATCTGCATTCCTTCATAAAGTGACCCTTCTTGCACACTTATAGCATGTAAGATTGGTCTTTTCCAGAGAGCTGGAGCTGGAAGCATTGTTGGGGCCATTAAATCTTTTAGATTTATGCTTAAACCTGTTAAAGGTTTTAGCAATCATGGCGACCAGATCATCATCGTCAGTTTCATTACAACCATCACTGTTTTCAATGGTCAGGCCAGAGTTCAAGAAACTGTTTAACATCTCCTTCATCGAGTGTGCCTGGACACTCTCTGCAGACATTAAGGCAGCACAAGGTCGCTCAGGTACACTAGCAACCTTGGAACTCTGAGCATGGTTCATGGCATCTTGCTCAGCCACCAGTCTTGCAGCATTATTATCTTCAGTGAATCTGAAGGCTCCATAGAGCGATGCAAGAGTATGGCTGTGCAAGGTTTTACCTTGTCTCAAGACAAGAACCATGTTTTCCCATTTGGAAGGAAGAATATCCTTATCCTTCTCTACACCCAAGCCTCTCAGCTGATTAATGAGGCTAGAAAATCTGGTGTATGTACCAGTTAGACTTTCATTGGGCAAGGCAAAGAAGGATTCATACTTCTTGTTCAAGGCAACTTTTCTGGTGACAATAGTATCATCACCTCCTTCAAACTGAATAACTAATTCATCCCACATTGACTTGGCACTGGGGAACAGCACAAGTGTTGGAATTAGATCTTCAGGGACAGCCCCAAGGATCATGTTCTTGAGTCTGGTGTCCAGATCAACAAGTCTACGATCCTCATCAGACCAATGGTCTTCAGGCTTTTCTCTTGAACCTCTTCTTCCAGTTGGATCTAGAAGAGGACTGACCCCAAGGGACATGGGTATATATGGTCCATCCTTAAGGATTTTCAACATATACCTTTCAATCCCACCAAAATGCAAAAGCATTCTAGCTTTCCATGTACCAAAAGTCTCACTATTTCCATCGAATTTGGGAACAGGAGTGTTAGAGTAGTGCACATGGACGTGGTTTGGGGTAGTAGGAGGAGGAGGGTTAGTATTCACATTTTGAAAAGGTTGGGCATTATTATTCAAAGGGATTTCACCTTGACCAGAACCATCTCCACCTTCAGTAGTGTTCATCTTAGCAGATCTAGGCAAGTTTATTAGCCTTCTGCTCTGATACCACTTATAAGTCCCAACTCAATAGATGACACTACCTGAAGACACCTCTATGTCGATGGTGGAGTTACTTTGCAATATATGCACTGAACTGGAGACGACCAGTTGCAGTGTGTATATATCAAGTTCTAGATAGATTACTTATATAAATGACAATAAGTAAAGAACAATGCAATAATACAAATAACTTGTAAAGTAACTTGATGAGACAATATGTAATTTTCAATGTGTAATTTATTTATTGATGTTAAACAAATTACAAGGTTGTTGCAGAACCAAGATAATACAAAGAATGTAAATATCCTAACAAACTATGAAATACAATTGATCTACACTCGGAATTTCTCAAGACAATCAAAACACTTAAAGTTGTGAAATGTTCCTTTTAGCGATTGAGAGAATATTGCACAAGTTCACCAAGAATATTGCAGGTTTGCAAAGTGTGAAGTGTTTGTATGTTTTCACTTCATATTCTTGTTGTGCAATGACTTGTATTTATAGGCAAAGTTAACATTGGGATGTTTAACTTTGGCCGTACAAATGTGGTTGAGAGCATTTAAGGAATAACATTTAATTCCTTAAAAAGCAGTGTAAAGTCGCATGTTAAAGCAACTTTAATCAACCACCTTTATGTACCTTTTATTACTTAAATAATAAGATAAAGCTTATTATCCGGGTAAAGGTACATAAAGCATATAAGTCAATTCCTCGTAATCAGTGTAAAGCTTTGTAAGGGCTTTCCACTGATGGTCTCCAGTTTGTAACTGACTAGAATGTCAACTGGGCTTCGCTGCCATTGTCATTCTCTATCTTCCATTTATTGTCTTCGACTTCAACTGGAATGATTCTTCAACTTGGTCAGTTCTCAACTGGAGGAAGTCTTCAGTTGCGTTGACTGTACGGTGCAACTGGACTTTAATATATTTCTCGACAAATCATCTAGGTCTCTAGTTTCACTGGGTCTCCAGATGCAACTGGAGACTGGCCAGTTTACTAGGTGAACTGGTCCTAACACAAGTGATCTAATAACTTGGAAATACTCGTAATAATTACTTAGAGTATATCTCACAAGTTGCAATGCTAAAGTTTCAGCTATTTGCAAGTTGTGAGAAGCCTTATATTTATAGGAAAGGTTCATGCTGATGTGGACCAGGCCGTACAAATATGGTTGGGAGCATTTAAGGAATTAAAGATAATTCTTGTATGCATATATTTTAAGGTAAAGTATGAAAGTCAATTGATGTGACATTTCATACTTTATTCCCAACCTTTTACTTAACCTTGTACTTTATTAATAGATAAATCTATTAACTGGGTAAAGGCTTGTAAAGTAAAAAGGCCTCCTCATAATCAGTGTAAAGTGTTGTAAGTACTTTACACTTATATGCTTCAGTCTTCGATCAGGTAGAATCAACTTCTGAGCTCCACATCTGAGCTGATTCTCTTTCTTCAGTCTTCAGTCTTTGACTTCAACTGGAATGATTCTTCAACTTGGTCAGTTCTCAACTGGAGGAAGTCTTCAGTTGCGTTGACTGTACGGTGCAACTGGACTTTAATATATTTCTCGACAAATCATCTAGGTCTCTAGTTTCACTGGGTCTCCAGATGCAACTGGAGACTGGCCAGTTTACTAGGTGAACTGGTCCTAACACAAGTGATCTAATAACTTGGAAATACTCGTAATAATTACTTAGAGTATATCTCACAAGTTGCAATGCTAAAGTTTTCAGCTATTTGCAAGTTGTGAGAAGCCTTATATTTATAGGAAAGGTTCATGCTGATGTGGACCAGGCCGTACAAATATGGTTGGGAGCATTTAAGGAATTAAAGATAATTCTTGTATGCATATATTTTAAGGTAAAGTATGAAAGTCAATTGATGTGACATTTCATACTTTATTCCCAACCTTTTACTTAACCTTGTACTTTATTAATAGATAAATCTATTAACTGGGTAAAGGCTTGTAAAGTAAAAAGGCCTCCTCATAATCAGTGTAAAGTGTTGTAAGTACTTTACACTTATATGCTTCAGTCTTCGATCAGGTAGAATCAACTTCTGAGCTCCACATCTGAGCTGATTCTCTTTCTTCAGTCTTCATTCTTTGACTTCAGCTGAATGGTATTCTGATACATTGATCTGAACTGAAGTGAGGCTTTAGTGAACTAATTCTGAATGGCTTCAGAATTCTGTACAAGTATTCTTCACTGAGCCTCAGCTATTTCTGAACAAATTATACTTGGTCGATTTTTGACCCAACAAATTCCCCCTATTTGTTCTGAAATAGTGCATGCATCTCAAACTTCTATCTATACATGTTTGTAAGTCTGAAATGCAAGTTTTTGTTTAAGTTGTAAAAATTTTCTAAGTACATCTTATAGATCATTGATGTCTCGGAATTTTACTTGTGATTTTTCTAACTTAAACCTATCATCTACTTGTTAGCTACAATATGTAACATATATATACAAACTGAAGTGTTTGTTACATTTGCAAATAATTATACAAGTAAATGATAAACTGAAAAGAAAACTACTTCTTCGCAGGCCTCGAACCAGAAGGTGCTTCAGTAGCTTTTCTCTTCAGTGGAGAATGATCCTTCTTTCCAAATAATCTGTCTTCAATCTCCACCTTGTCTTGCATCTTTTGTTGTATTCTTGATAACCATGCACCAATCAGAGCAGATTTTGGCTTCCCCCTCAGAATCTGAATCATCTCTCTATGCTCAAAAATCCCTGATTGTATTCTTCAGCTGCCCTTCCTTCTCTTTTGACAACCAAATCAAAGAGCTTCAATCCATCAGCTTTTGTTACTTCTATGTCAATTATTTTAGCTGGATGGGATCGATGCTTCATATAATGCTCATATTGATCCTTTTCATGCTTCCTTTCGATCTCAGCAGCATCATCAGAAATTGCCTTGAAGGTAGAAAGGTCAGCATCACGAATATTCTTTCTTGAAGACCTTGGTCCAGTCACTTTGGGTTTTGTGGGTGGCCTTGACAACTCTTTTTCAACCTTCAGAACTCCAGCCAGAATTTCTTTCTTTTTAATCACCATCTCTTTTTCTCTATTTTTCACCAAGTCCTCAATGGACAACTTAAAAGTGAGATGGTCCAACTTTTGTTCTAAGGGAGAATACTTTATCCCATATTCATATTCACCCATTTCCACTAAGGCCTTCTGCACTCTTGGATCATTCTTGATCTTCTGATATCTTTTCAGTGAAAGACCAAGAGCTGCAACATCCACATGAGCAAGGTCAGAATTTCCTTTACTGAATTATCAAGAGTGTTACAGATTCTTTTACTTCATTAACAGCCTTATCCACTCTTTTATTTGTATCCTTGGTAAGCTCAGCGACCATTATTCTGACCTTTGCTTCCACCTTTTCAGCCACAGAAGCTGAAATCTGAGCGACAAATTCCTGAGAGAGCTCAGACTTCATCTTCTCAATAATTTCAACACTTAAAGAAGACCCAAGTTCTTTTTCGTTAACACTGGGCTTCTTAACCAACTCATTCACTTCCTTCCCAACTGACATAACATCTTGCTTTATTAATTGAACTGAGGAAGTCAAGTTCGCCACTACAGAAGCTTGAACCTCCTTCTTTGTCAGTTTGAAGGATTCCCTTATTGCTGCACTGATGTTGTTGCAAGCATACACTAATTCATTCAGCTTCCCAGCCACTAATCCCTCATTACCAGCAACTTTGGTCAACTCAGTTCCAAGAAACAACTGAGCACCTTTCATATCAGCTAGGGACTTAGTGTTGGCAGTTAGAGACTTTGTTAAGCCCTCAACCCGAACAAGAAGGTTTTGGACTTCGGCATTTGACTTATCTAACTTAGCTTCCACACTCTAAGGAGGAGGTGGTTGTGTAGAAGCAGAAGCAATGAAAGGAAGAGTTCTAAGGCCAGCCAGAGTCTTTTCCAATTGAGCTTCAGATGGACCCTCAGATTCTGTTTCAGAGTCCATCTTCTTTTGCTCTGGCTCATCAAAATTCCTTGGCCTTGGAACATTGTGAATTTGGGGGTGAAGGTGTTGTAGTTGTGGTTGAAAAGTTGGTGAAGTAACATAGGCAGGAGTTGAGCATGGTGGAAAATATGGATGTTCATGAGAAGTTTCTGGTTGGCGATATGGTTGTTCAACAAGTATATTTTGGATTTCTGGGGGAGGAGGAACGTTTGTGAGGCTGAAGGTTGGCTCAGAATCAGAAGACAGATTCTCCTCCAGTAAGCCCTCATCAAACTCAAAATCAGCAAAGGAATCAAGATTCCCTTGAGGTGGCTCATCTTCATCCTAGAGGTCAGTTAAAACTGCAGTCTGATCAGATATGCCCTGGTTCAGATCACTGGTACCTGAACCAGCTTCTGGTTCAACAACTGCTGCTGCAGATGCATCGTCACCAGATTTATGGGTTGGCTCAACCAAAGTATCATCGCCAGTGATAGTAGACACGGGGGTTGCCTTAATGATTCTCGTACCATCATCAAGAATCACTTCATCGGCCGTAGAGTCTGGAATCTCAGTCTCAGGTGGTGTCATACCAAAGACTTCATCAATTCGTGCTGCAGTAGAGTGTAAGATTTGTGAAGTTTCAGGGGGTGCGCGTGCAGACACAGACTCTATTGTGTGCTGGGCGGACACACTTACATTTTCTTCACCATCTCCTCCTAAAGAAGTTTTGGAGATGGCTGCTTGTGGGTTTCCCTTTTGACTCGATTTCTCTGGTTCTTGTTGGGAAGATCCAGAGGGGTTTGCTTCGGTACTAATGTCCTTGGGCTGTGAGGACTGCTTATATTTTACGACGTTTTAATAAGCCCTTTGGAGATCCTGAGGGATCTTTTGGGAGATCCTCAGGTTGGTCAGTGGATGAGGGAATTGGCGGTTGGGTAGATGAAGTTGCTGGGGTTTTAAACAACTTCAACATTTGACCACCAGGTGCACCAATGGGTCTCGCATTCTTTTGCGACCCGCTCGGTGACCTTTCTGAGCCAGCCGGTCGTGCTGTTTCAGTTTTATTTATTACCTGAAGCATTGCAGCGGAGAGTTCTGGTTCAGGATCTGAAGTTGATGCCCTTGAAATGTCTCTGCAGAACTCTGTTGCTGAAACCTCAAGCCCCTCCATGTGATACGCATCTCCAAGCATGTTCATGAAGCAAATGCTCAGAAATCTGGGAAATGAGATATGTGGACTTCTCTTCCCTTTTAACTTTGTCACCAACTGAGAGAAGAGAATCTCAGAGAAGTCCACCTCAATCCCATGCCATAAATAGTACCCAATTTCTACTTGTGACAATGAAATCTGGTCCAATCCACCCCAGTTTCCTCCTAGGCACTCCACAATCTGAGTCCAAAAATACCTCCAACAATTTCTAAATCCAGACAGGAAGATATGTCCAGATGTTCCCAGATTGTGCTCAGCATCAAGTGAAAGGATATACTGCTTTGTGCCTTCTTTCAAAGAAAAAGCAATGGATTTTTCATCCTTGCTTAAAGTAGCAGTATACCAGAATTCAAGTAAGTATCTATGATACAATACTTGAGGATCTACAGTCAAGGCATAATGGAGAGGGTATTGTTCAAGAAATTTATTAATCCTCCCCATTAAGGTTTTGCCTTTGGCATTTAGTGCGGCCACAAAATTGTTCATATTGAACCGAAGGGTCGATGGATCGAACCCTTTTGGCCATTGTGCACTGGCCTTGACTACTTTTGATGGTTTGTATTCGAAAGCTATTAGTGATTTGGCTTGAGAAGCAGGTTTAGCCATTATTTCTACAAGAGAAAACTGAATATGGAAGATCAATTTAGGGTTTTGGAATTATGAAGGAATGAGAAAAAGAGAGAGAATGATGATTGGGAGTAAATGTAAATAGAAGTAAATGAAGGAATTGTTTTCGAAAATGGTATTTATATTTATGATGGAATACAAAGGTTTTTCCAAAATAAATAAAATAAAAATAATTTTGAAGTTCAAACCCATAAAAGAAATTTTATTTTAATCGAAATCAATTTGATCGGGTTTGAAATCCGAAATAATTTTGGGTTACACGTCCGCATTTAATGCAAAGACGGTTGGGGCCCACATTTTGGAAAACTTTTCAACTTTCATTAATAAAAAGTGATCATTACATTTATATTTACGGCGCCACTTGTGTGATACGTCAGCAGAAGGTATCATTATTCAAACGTTATACAGTAACCTTCACGTGTTCACACAACGACCAAGTATCCAAAATACATTATAAAGGACTGACTCATCTCAGAAATAATACACAAAATCTGAGCATGATCAGATTTAAGGAATCTGAACCATCTCAGTTTATACAATTATTCTGAAATCATTTCAGAAATTCTGAAGCATTTCAGTCAAAATATTTTTCAGAAAGCAAAGTTCCCCCTTAGAGAAAAATTCTTTTAAACACAAAAATATTTGACACTTCCCCTGAGGTGATGCTATACAGGATTTAGCATACCTAACTCACTGATGAGATGTTTAAACGTTTTGACATCCAAGGGTTTTGTAAAAACATCAGCGAGTTGTTTATCAGTGGGAATGAAATGAAGTTCAATGTCACCTTTAATAATATGATCTCTAATAAAATGATACCTGAGGTCCATATGCTTGGTTTTGGAGTGCATTACAGGATTGTGAGAGATGGCAATGGCACTGGTGTTATCACAGAATATTGGAGTTCTTGTATATTTAACACCATAATCAGTCAGCTGGTTCTTCATCCACATAATCTGAGCGCAGCAACTGGTTGCAGAAATGTATTCAACTTCAGCTGTGGAGAGTGATACTGCAGTTTGCTTCTTGCTTGTCCAACTGACCAATTTGCCACCTAGGAAATGACAACCACATATGGTACTTTTCCTATCTATTTTACAACCTGCATGATACGAATCTGAATAACCCATTAGATCTAGACTTGAGCCTTTGGGATACCAAAGACCAAGTCTGGGGATACCTTTAAGGTATCTGAAAATTCTTTTTACAGCATTTGCGTGTACTTCTCTGGGATCAGACTGAAATCTTGCACAAAGGCATGTTGCAAACATTATGTCATGTCTACTAGCAGTTAAGTACATGAGGGATCCCACATACCACGATATTTTGTGGGATCCACTTGTTTTCCATTGGGATCTGAGTCCAAAGTTAAAGGTACAGAAATGGGAGTATCTTTTGATGAGACTGAATCAAATTGATATTTCTTTAATAAATCTCTGACATATTTTTCTTGATTTATAAAAATACCATCACTGGTTTGTTTCACTTGAAGACCCAGAAAATATGTCAGTTCACCCATCATACTCATTTCATACTCAGATGACATTATTTCAGAAAAACTGTTCACACATTTTGTTATTTGTAGACCCAAACACAATATCATCGACATAAATTTGTACAAGTAAGATATCACTTTTATCATGGAAAATGAACAAAGTGTTATCTATTGCACCCCTTTTAAAACCATTTTTCAGAAGATGTTTAGTAAGAGTATCATATCAGGCTCTAGGTGCTTGTCTTAGACCATATAATGCTTTGTTCAGTCTGTAACCCAATGAGGTCTTTCTTCATTTATGAACCCTGGTGGCTGATACACATATACAACTTCTTCCAATTCACCATTCAAGAATGCACTTTTGACATCCATTTGATAGACTTTGAACTCATGATGAGCTGCAAAAGCTAAGAAAATTCTGATAGCTTCTAGTCTAGCAACTGGTGCAAAAGTTTCATCAAAGTCTACTCCTTCTTCTTGAGAGTAACCCTTTGCAACAAGTCTTGCCTTGTTTCGAATCACATGACCATCTTCATCCATCTTGTTTCTGAAGACCCATCTTGTCCCAATTGGTTCTTTCTTTAGATCACTGGGACAAGGAACAAGTTCCCAAACATCGTTCCTTTTAAACTGATTAAGCTCATCTTGCATGGCTTCAATCCAGCTAGGGTCTTTCATAGCCTCGTCAATCTTCTTCGGTTCTATCAGTGATAAGAAGCTGATATTTAAGCATTGATCGCTTGTGGCTCTTCTGGTTTGAACCCCACTAGTGGAATCTCCAATGATTTGCTCGATTGGGTGTGCTCTTGTCCACTTAGTGTAATGACCAGGATGAACAATGATATCAGTGCAAGAGCTCCTCTGATTTACTTCAGGAGGTGCTTCAGAAAAGACTACTTCAGTCTCATCATCTTCCTCCTGCAGATCATGATTTGCATCATGAAACTGTTCAGATTGGGGTAATTCAGTGGAAACTGATATCTGAGGTGAAGCAGCATGTACATCTGATCCAATAGTCAGTTCAGAAGGTAGTTTAAAACTGACTGAAGGATAGAATGGAATGTTGCTTGACTTGTTTATTATTGGTTCTGAACTGAGATGTTCAGAAGCAGGTTTAGGTGACTGATCAGATTGGACAATAGGATCAGAATCACCAAAACTTATTGGATTTTCTGAGGGTGGTACAGGAGTTGAATTCTTAAAGATTGCAGAATTAGATTCATCAAAGGTAACATGAATTGACTCATCAACCTTTTCAAGTCTCTTGTTATAGACTCTAAAGGCTTTGTGATTTGTTGAATATCCTAGGAAGTACCCTTCATCAGTTTTGCATCAAATTTTCCAAGCTGACTTGAATCATTCAGAATGTATACTGGACATCCAAATACATGGAAATATCCAATATTAGGCTTTCTATTTCTGAGTACTTCATAGGCTGTCTTCTTGTGTCTTTCGACATAGACAGATCTGTTCTGAGTGTAGCAAGCAGTTGCAACAGCTTCAGCCCAGAAATTTTTTGGAAGACCAGATTCATTTAGCATACTTCTAGCAGCTTCAATCAGCGTACGATTCTTTCTTTCTACTACAACATTCTGCTCTGGTGTGTGGGCTGAAGAGAAGTTCTGAGATATGCCAGTTTCAGTGCAGAAGGACTCCAGAGTTGCATTTCTGAATTCAGTGCCATTGTCACTTTTGAGCTGACAAACTTTTCGCTTATGCTTGAGTTCAATTTGTTTGATGAGAGCAATGATTTCAGTAGCAGCTTCACTCTTGGATCTGAGGAAAATTACCCAGCAATATCTTAACAACAACAAGGGTATACTTCTTTCCTGCTCTTGTCTGAACATTCATTGGTCCAAAAAGGTCCATGTGAAGCATGTGAAGAGGTTCAGTTATACTAAAACTTTGCTTTGTCTTGAATGAAGCTCTTTTCTGCTTACCCATTTCACAACCTGGACATGGCTTGTCTTTATTGAAAGACATTAAGGGTATCCCATCAACAAGTTGTTTTCTTGACAACTTATTAAATTCTTGAAGTTCAGATGGGATAATCTCTTGTGCCACAACTAGTTTGTATCTTCATCTGCCTTTGTGTAGAAACATTGTTCAGTGGGTGAACTATTCATATCAATGATATAAATGTTTCCTTTTCTTGGTGCAATCAATACTACCTTTCCATCTCTGTTGAATATGGTGCCTTGTGAAATATCAAATAATACCTTGAAGCCATCATCACACAGTTGACTGACACTGATCAGGTTATATTTCAAACCATTCACATATGCAATACGTGTGAATTTGACCTGTCCATTATTCACCACACCATATCCCCCAGTTTTTCCATTTTCATCATTACCAAAAGTTATTGAGGGCCCCTCTTGCACCCTATATTCCTCCAGCAGGGTTTGATAACCAGTCATGGTTCTGCCAGCAGCGCTGTCAAGATACCATATATTCTTCTTTCGGTCTCCCTGCACAAACACAAAGATTAGTTCTTTTTGGAAACCCATCCCTTGATGGGTTCACTAGACTCTCCCTTAGTAGTCTCAGATTTCTTTGGTTCAGAAGGAACTGAAGGATCGAAGGGGATCTCAGTCATGATCTCAGATGACACAAAAATAGTTGGTTTGATGGGGGTTTCAACCTTTTTCTTCTCGGATTTTTGCTTGATTTGTTTGGAAAAAGGTTTTGCATTTTGCTTAGGTTGAAGAGGAGTGGTTTCAACATTTTTCAAACGTGCATTACAACTCTGCACTTGTCTAGCCAATAACTGAAATTGACTCTCTAACCTTAACAAAATTGATTCTTCATTAGACACCTGAGCCTTACCTGAATCTGAGGTAGAAGGCTCTGTGGGGGAGATATTTTTCTTCTTCTTTTGGCCTTTTGGAACCTTAGATGAAGACTGAGGGGATGGCTTTTTGGATTTAGCCTTCTTTTCTGAAACAGTTGTCTGAGCTGTTTCAGATTTACCCTCAGATTGTTCCTGGGCCTTATCAGTCACAGTTTTCTGTTTGCCAACTTCAGGAAAAATAATTTCTGGTTTCATTGCCTTTGGAAGTGCATCTAAATCAGTGATTATAGATGCCAAATGAAGATCACCAGATTCATATGCTATTCTTTGATTTGCAAAAGTATTTTTAATTGCAGCATCTGGATTTGGTGCTTTCATCCAAGATTTAATTATTTTTTGTTCCTTTTCAAGGATGGTTTTCAATTCTTCTTTTTCCAACTCTAAAGTGGCAACCATAGACTGATAACTTTTTAAAGCCAACTGAACATCTTTCAGCTCTTTTAGTCTGGCCTGACTGGCGTTCTGTTCAGAATTATTACTTTCAAACATTTTTAGACTTTCTGAACGCACAGTTTCGACAAATGAAATGTCAGCCTCTAAAAGAACCAAAAGGTCCAGTTTTTGTTCCTCATTACTTTCAAAACCAAAGTCACTAACTTTTTTCATGACTATATCCACCCATCGACCAGATTCAACATCAGATTTGACCAAATGACCTTGATCTTCACGTGCCATGAAACACATGTCCCTAACTTCTTCCTCATCATCAGACGATTCATCAGACTCTTCCCATTTTTCAGTTTTGGCAATCATACAACCATTATTGCTTGAGTTGTCTTGTGCCATGAGAGCTATATGGGCTTTCAACTTCTTGTATTTAGCCTTATAGCTATTATCAGATTTCTGAAAAATAGAATGGTTAGGGGCAAATTGTGATGATGAAGGTTGACTAGATCTGCATTCCTTCATGAAATGTCCTTTCTTGCCACACTTAAAGCATTCAAGATTAGACTTGTCAATAGAAGCGCTGGAAGCAAATGGTTTGCCAGATCGATTTGATTTGGCCTTAAAATGATTAAACGTTTTAGCCAGCATGGCAACCAGATCATCATTGTCATCCTCATCACAATCATGAGTTACATTACCAGAAATACCAGTTTTTAACATTTCAGAGACCATCTTCTTCATCGAGTCAGAATGATCACTCTCAGAAGATAGTAGAGCAGTCCCATGTGGCTCAGAGTACTGAACCATGACTGAACTGGTAGAAGCATGATTTTTGGCATCTTGCTCAGCCACAGCTCTCTCAGCTTTGTTCTCTTCAGTGTATCTGAAGGCTCCATATAAGGAAGCAAGAGTGTGACTGTGCAAGGTTTTTCCTTGTCTTAAAACCAAGATCAAGTTTTCCCATTTAGAAGGCAAGATGTCACAAAACGTTTCTAACAAAATTTCTTTGTCTTTAGTTACACCCAGGGCTTTCAATTGATTTACCAGATTAGTAAATCTGATGTATGTTTGAGTTAAAGTTTCACCAGGGATAGCAAAAAAGACTCATATCTTTTATTTAAAGCAACTTTTCTTGTGACTATTGTCTCAGAGGTGCCTTCAAACTGTGTCATAAGTTCCTCCCACATTAATTTTGAATTTTCAAGTAAAGCAAGGGTGGGCATAAGAATTTCAGGAACAACATACAAGATCATATTTTGTAGCTTGGTATTAAGGTCTACCAGCCTATGATCTTCCTCAGACCAATGATCCTTCTCCTTAGGTGACACCCTAGGAGTCTCATCGGCATTTCTGACAACAGAGGAGGCATTCATGGGGACAAAGGGTCCTTCTTTAAGAATATCGGTCAAATGTCTTTCAACACCAGCAATATATTTTAGCATGCATGCTTTCCATGTTTGAAAAATTTCACTGTTCCCATCAAACTTGGGAACAGGATTATTTGGAAAGTGTACGTGTACATTATGCAATGGTATATTGTTGTTGATGATAGGGGGTGGAGTAGTAGCATTAGGGTCAGGGCCTTCATTGAATACTTGGTCAACCATCTTTGCAGATCAAGGTTAAGGAATTAATATAATTCAACCTTGCTGCTCTGATACCAATTGTAAGTCCCAAATATAGATGATTAAAACCCGACTGGCAAGTAATTCTAACTGGAAGTAGACCTGTTCAGAATACGATCCAGGTATGGATAAACAATAAGGTAAAGGTACTGAAAGTAAATGCAAGAAACAATAAGTGCTGAAACTATATAAATAATATGTATATTTCAAGTATGTAGCATTGAGACACGATGTACTTTTTCAATGTATTTGATTTATTGATATAAACAAATACAAAGGTTGTTGCGGAACAAAGATAAACACCAAAGTGTAAATATCTAAACAACCAAGAAATACAAGTGATCTAATAACTTGGAAATACTCGTAAGAATTACTTAGAGTATATCTCACAAGTTGCAATGCTAAAGTTTTCAGCTATTTGCAAGTTGTGAGAAGCCTCATATTTATAGGCAAGGTTCATGCTGATGTGGACCAGGCCATACAAATATGGTTGGGAGCATTTAAGGAATTATCTTTTTAAGGAATTAAAGATAATTCATGTATGCATATATTTTAAGGTAAAGTATGAAAGTCAATTGATGTGACATTTCATACTTTATTCCCAACCTTTTACTTAACCTTGTACTTTATTAATAGATAAATCTATTAACTGGGTAAAGGCGTGTAAAGTAAAAAAGGCTTCCTCGTAATTAGTGTAAAGTGTTGTAAGTACTTTACACTGAGATGCTTCAGTCTTCGATCAGGTAGAATCAACTTCTGAGCTCCACATCTGAGCTGATTCTCTTTCTTCAGTCTTTAGTCTTTGACTTCAGCTGAATGGTATTCTGATATGTTGATCTTAAATGAAGTGAGGCTTCAGTGAACTAATTCCGAATGGCTTCATAATTCTGTACAAGTATTCTTCACCGAGCCTCAGCTATTTCTGAACAAATTATACTTGGTCGATTTTCGACCCAACAAAAACTAAATGCAAAAAAGAAATGGTGTCGAGAACAAATCGATATTTTACAAAGCGGGTATTGTTCTGATCTTGAGTGTCAATATTTTACTTATTTGCAGGGGAAGATCGACAAGACTCAAGTTGCTCTGGAACAACTTGATTGTGCGGTTTACACCTTGAACCATCTGATCATATGGGCCAAAGCAGTTTATGAGATGAATGAATAAATTTCTGTTGTTATTAAATGTGTTCTAGGATCTATTATGTTGTATGTTTCTCTTTAATAAGTTTGTAATGTTTTTAAATTATGAATAAATTTATGTTGTTATTAAATTACCAAGTAGACATCTTTTATTAAAATACTTAAAGACAATACATAATTCAGAATACTAAAACACACTTAATTAAAATACTAAAACACACTTCATAATTCAAAACAATTAAAAAGCAACCATGATAAGCTCCTTGAAACATTGCTCGTAACTGAAGCCCCTCCCATACTTCTCATGGTAATCCTGATGCATCGTTGCATAAAGCAACTCATCAGAGACGGTCCTCCCCTGTGCATTCAACCTCATACAGATTGCCTGAAACTGCTTACATGCCTTACGAATTCTGGTGAAGTGACCTACTAGTTGATTTTTGCTCCGTGGACCTTCAGTCGTGTCCCTGGTGAACATTTCAGTAATGTCGTTCCAAGCGTTTTCGCTTGGGTTAGCCATTTCACATTTACCGGTCACAGGGTCAGGTAGCATCAACATCCAACACCTCGACAACAAAAGATCTTCTGCTTCAGTCCACCTCCGTAGCGCCATTTGGTTGTGATGTTTGAATGAAATGATTTGATAAAGATAGAAAGGATTTGAGATAATATTGTTGTGATTTGAAATGGTTGTGTTTGTTGGGTATAAATAGAGTGTAAAGGGAAAAAATATAATAAAAAAGGCATATAGCCGTTAGTTTTTAAAAATTTGAGTGTCAATATTTTACTTATTTGCAGGGGAAGATCGTCAAGACTCGAGTTGCTCTTGAACAACTTGTTGTTATTAATGTTTTAATTTCTTAATGTTTTATGTTTTAAATAAATGTAATGTTTTATTTAGTTGTATTGTGTTTTTAAAATTAATGAAAGTTTAGGGTTTATTTGGTAATTATATTTTTGGCAAGATTTGACAACTTTTGGAAACTACACCACACCTTTTGGCTAGATATTGGAAAATTTTGGCAACAATTTAGCAATTTCACGTGGCAACCTTTTATTGGACAAAAACTAGCCAAAATCATGCCAAAAAGCCAATGCAACCATTGCCCCTGATAGTTCTCAACAATACAATTTGAAATGAAATGATCAATAAAGTACATATACTCTATATATAAAGTACTCGGTGCTCGATATATAGAATCTTCAGTTCCAATGCTCAGTTCAAGTTGCTCTATAGTCTATACTAACCGGGTACTAAAAGTATATACATGCTATACATGATAATCTACTTAGGATACACTTTTGATCTTAATATCTTATATATATATATAATATATATATATATATATAATATATATATATATATATATATATATATAATATATATATATAGTTACCAGCAACTAACATACAGCACATCAAGATTATATCGATAGTATATTACACTCACGTATATACACAACTAGTAACTCAATATAAATAATGATACAAAGTTACAGTTCAACAAAACCGACACAGATCAAAATACATACGAGTATATAGTAAGATACAATTGTTATTCATTGAGTCGGCTTAACTTTTTTTATGACCTTAAGCGAGATTATTTTTAGAGGTCTAGTTCATTAAAATATAAATTAAGTGTAAGAAGTTGTAAGGTTCAATCTCGAAATCTTTTTTCATACAATAATTCAAACTTGAAATTCTTGCAAAACTAAAAAGGACCTTCATTTGTGAGTTGTGATAACATGGTTTAACAAATCATGTGTACAAAAAATTAGTGGCAACTACATCAACAAGTGAGTAACGGAACGGTTGTTTTACCCCTTGTTTTAATTGTTTCCGAAAAACCAAGTTTTAAAAGGAAAATCCAAAATGTTCATTTGAATCCTTAATTTTTCATGAAATCCAAGGACCAAATCTTAGCCATTTGATCATCTCAATCAATGGCTAGGATTTAAACTTATGCCTTAATTAAAAAAAAAAACACAGAGGGGCATTTATGTAAATTTGCTTAATAAAAAAAAAACTCTCTTTCCCCTTTCCTCCTCCTGATGGAAACACAGACAAACACAAACACACACACACACACACACTCTCTCTCTCTCTCTCTCTCTCTCTCTCCCTCTCTCTCTCTCATCAACTCCGGCGACGGTAACCACCACCACCACCACTGCCACCATCATCTCGCGCTCCCCCTCCTGTCTGGATCTCCACCTCAAATCACTAACAACAACAACAAATGGATGATGATGTTTTAGATATTATTATAGTGAGATTTTATGTAGTTAATGTTTTTTATATAAAAAGTAGATAATCAAACCATTTTTATCCATGATTTGTAGTTATTTTCAATTATTTTTGTTTTTTCATATGATAAGAAGTTGTATCCTTGGTTGTTGTTGTTTAAAGAATTTTGCCCACAAAGTGTTTGATGAAATGTCTAAACCAAAGTGTATGTACTAAATCAAATTTGATTATATACGTATTTGCTAATTATACATCCAATCATACTTGATTGTGCATAGCATAACATTTTTTGTAGTTATTTGAGTCTCGTGGAACATCAAATTTGATTTTATGCATACGGTGTCAAAAACCTATACAAAATCAAATTTGATTTTGTGCACACATTGAGACAAAACAAATGAGTTCCATACAAAGAAAACCATTTAAAATCAAAAATGATTTTAAGAATAGAGTGTGAAAAAGCTATATGATTTTATTAGTACATCTAGACAAAAAAAAGTGAGTTCGGTATCATTAAACCCATTCAAAATCATATATGATTTTGTATAGGCTTCCATACAAATAAACTTATTCAAAATCAAAATTGGTTTTAAGAATACACTGTGAAAAATTTATTCAAAATCATATATGATTTTACGTATAAAATTGAGACAAGGCAAATGAGTTCTATACAAATAAACCTATTTAAAATCAATTTGATTTTACGCATACAGTGTGAAAAACTTATAGAAAATCATATATGCTTTTACGCAAATGATTTTGTGTAGCACATTGAGTCAAACCAAATGGCTTCCATAAAAAGAAATTTATTCAAAATCATTTTTGATTTTACTCATAAAGTATGAAAACCTATTCAAAATCAACTATTCAAAATCAAAAATGATTTTACGCATACATTGGGGAAAAACTATACAAAATCATATATGATTTTGTATAGCACATTGAGACAAAACAAAATGAGTTACATACCAAGAAACTCATTTAAAATCAAAAATGATTTTAAGCATACATTGTGAAATACTCA
Source organism: Erigeron breviscapus (assembly GCA_034093135.1). Classification (NCBI taxonomy): domain Eukaryota; kingdom Viridiplantae; phylum Streptophyta; class Magnoliopsida; order Asterales; family Asteraceae; genus Erigeron; species Erigeron breviscapus. The sequence continues at coordinate 119,554,260 of CM067171.1, read as the reverse complement.
TACGAAATCATATTTGATTTTACCCATATTTGATACGTACTGTGTCAAAAAGCTATAGAAAATCAAATTTGATTTTATGCATACATTTAGAAAACCAAATGGAGTCCATATCAAAAAACCTATACACAATCAAATTTGATTGTATACATACAACTTCAAAAAACTATACAAAATCAAATTTGATTTTATTCATACATTTACACAAGCAAATGGGGTTTATATCAATAAACCTATACACAATCAAATTTGATTTAGAATCATAAAGGTATTATCAAACTTTGGTTTAGACATTTCATCAAACACCTTATATGCAATACTCAATCAGATGTGATTTGATACTAAATCATATATAAGAAACTTTGGTTTAGACATTTCATCAAACACCTTGTAGGCAATATTATACCAAACAACAAAGTCAATTAAATAACTAATAAAATTTAACAAAAATGTTGGAAAGATCTAATCACATGTTATCTAATTACATTTGAATATTTCGAATTTACATAACAAAAGTCATCTTCAAGATCAATTGATGATGAATGATGGAGATGATGACGACAGAGGCAACGATGGCTGTACCATATCGATTGAAACGCGATGGTGACCTGAGCACGGTGGTGGTAGTGGTGGTGGTGGTGGTTATGGTGCTGCTACTAGTGGGGAGAGAGAGAGAGATCTGTGTGTGTTTGTGTGTGTGTGTGTGTGTGTTTGAAACTGGAAAGAAATAATTGGGGTGTGAGATAATGTGCAAAATTACCAAAGTACCCCTCTGCGTGTTTTTTTGTTTTTTAATGGAACCGTCGATCTGTTTTGATCCAAGGGCTGAGATTTAGCCCTTAGATCTCACCAAATTTGTAGGTTTTGCATGAAAACAACTCACCTTTACCAATATATTTAAAATTTGGGGGCCTAAAGCAACTGTCTAGCCCAACACTATTGTTGGGTCGGCCCTGATTATTCATACTGGGCTCGTTTCGTTTTTTAGTCATTAAGTGCTGAGTGTATTAAATTGCTGAATGTATAAATAATGTCTTGTATTAAGTAAAATATAGGTAATTGAAGAGTCTTTTTGTTTATTAGGTAAAAAAAACATGAAATTTGACTAAATTATTAAGTTTATTAAGTAAAAAATAAACGAGACCTAAGTTTATATAATTTTAAACGAAAAAGAGATATAAACTCACCTTGATATGCGTAGAGAATTCAACTTACTAGGTACAAATGAGATCAAGGTTCACGTTCGTCCGGACCTAAGATACATAAATGATCGGTGAGGATTCGCGTCTCACGATGTTCCATGTTTAACGACCTAAAGTTATCGAAATGCCATTAGTAGTTATGTTTATATGTTGTTGTGACGTCTTTTATTATATATCTACTACATTAAACATATTCATCTAATATACATATAATACCCTTAATAAAATTATTTACAACATACATCTTTCAACCTATAAAATAACTATATCACTTTCTTTTATATCAATCACTTTTACGTTAATAGCCGCACTGCTACCACCACCAAAAAGTGTTCAACATTTCGCATTGATTAAACTTGATGCAAAACATTGATGGGTGTAAGTTCAACATTTCGATAATTGACTCAAGGACTGTTCGACACAAGGCTTGCTCGACACTAGTTCTGTTTGGATGACTCTATTTAGATTGACACTAGTTTTGTTTGACTTTAAACATGATCTGACACCGAATAAGGGGGTTCGACTCTTAAGCAACCGACTCAAACTTAAGTGGACTTTGATATTAACCAGGTCTTGACTCAATCGACTTTAACATGCCCATTTAGAGTTGATCGTTTCTAATTTTGGACTAGAGTCGGACAGCCTAGCTGATAGCAACTTAGACCTTATTGATTTCAGTTAAGGCAAGGAATTGTGTCAATGATATATAAAAAAAATTAAAAATCCGTAAAATAGATTTAATTATTTATTTCTTACGAAAATTGGATACTTTATATGCGGCGTGCTGATGGCTAAAGGTACAAAACAACGGGTCCAGCTCAGACGGACAAAGCCCCTGCCCAATTAACTCCGCAATTATGGGAAAAATCAACCTCTTGAAAGCTCATTAATAGTAAAACTCGGTCGTTTTGGGGATCGAAGTGGTGACCGAAGCCTCACCGGTCATCCTCTATTGAGCATAACTACACTGGACAAATAGTGTAGATGGTAAAGATCGAACATGGCTCAAAATTAACTTGATCTTTAACAAGAGCAATAATACATACTTTTGCTTACGAATTTTGAAATGAGCTTAAAGATGATTTTTGTGTATGTTAATGTATTTTTTAACAACTCCATCTGATAATATCACGCACAATACGGGTCTGTACTCTCATCGGATAAAGTCCGAAAAAGATAACTCGTCTATTTAGAACTTTTGTGACGGGAAGTAATAAAGTTAAAGTTGAAGAAATATAAGTAAACAAAAATAATGATATATTCAGTATTACAATAAATAACGAAAATTCAAATAAGGTCAATTTTGACAAACAGTACTAGTGTTTTATATATGAAAATAAAAATCATAAAGTAATATAGTCTCGGAAAAGTATTACAACATTCTTTTTAACTCTCTATACCAAAACATAGCTTAAAAAAGTTTCGTATTGATGTTTTCACCTCAACTTTCGACTTTCGTATTGGTGTTTTACTACGTTGAATATCTTGAGACTAATGTGTATTAAAAAAAATAACCTCTCCATCTCAATCCTTCGGTGCTAACTCTAAGCCTTTGTTTGTTTTTTAAGGGCGCGTTTGGTTCACAGAATGTTTTTGGAAGGAATGGAATCTTTCAAAGGAATTGGAATTTGAAGGAATGGAATTTGACGGAATGTTTTTGATTTTTTGAAAATTCAAGTGACGGAAGGAATGAAATTCCTTCCTCCATCCCCAAGGAATGGAGATTCCATCAAATGATGGAATGTTTACATTCCTACGGAATGAGATTCCCTCTTCTTTGAACAACCAAACGCACTAAGGAATGGAATTCAATTCCAATTCCATCAAATTCCATCATATTCTGTGAACCAAACGCGACCTAAGAGTTTATGGATCGGGGAATGGTGCAAGGTCCCTTCAATCTTTGCTTTCTCCATTAATGACTTGCTCGAACTACATACCTTCTCTCGGGGGGTCGCCACATTTAGTGTTTATGATCACTTTGTTGAAGGAGGAAAGAAAAATTTTCAAAGGGCTCCTTAAGAGTTGTGCAATACGTCCAAAGTTTGAGCTTTTTATGAGTAAAAAATAGAGTTTTGAGGCTGAATTTATCATTGGAGAGTTGAAAAAACTTTTGTTTTTTAGATACATCTCTTTACTTTTATTTGTATATCATCGTATTTTATTTTATTTTTTATTAATGAAATTTACCTTTTCGAAAAAGAAAAGCTAACCCTTTCACCCCTATCCTTTCACACCGACTTATCCACAAAGAAAAATTTTCAAAGGGCTCCTTAAGAGTTGTGCAATACGTCCAAAGTTTGAGCTTTTTATGAGTAAAAAATAGAGTTTTGAGGCTGAATTTATCATTGGAGAGTTGAAAAAACTTTTGTTTTTTAGATACATCTCTTTACTTTTATTTGTATATCATCGTATTTTATTTTATTTTTTATTAATGAAATTTACCTTTTCGAAAAAGAAAAGCTAACCCTTTCACCCCTATCCTTTCACACCGACTTATCCACAAAATAATCTCTTTATGGGTGTGTTTGTTAATATTAGCGGTAACTGCTAGCTGTAGCGGTAAGTTGTAGCTTTCTAGTCGGAGCCGTAAGAGTACCAATATGAATTGTACAAAGTAGAATGGAACCATACGCACGACTACATAACACAAAAATATCCATAAAAATAAAAAAGAAAAAACATATCATATTTTAACACTAAAAAGATCGTACTACTGCTACTAAATACGTACATATTTACAACCCAAAATCTCTAATTCTCTATTGAGGCAAAATTAATTTTAAAAAAAGTCCCTCATTTTCTCACCAAAAAGAAAACAAACCAAGTAAACGACGTCGTATTAGAGGAAAATGAAACACTCCAATGAAACAAGTGGATTTTCTAACGACTCACTTTCCTTAATCTCCGGCGATACACCACCGTCATCCACCCTACTCTTTTCTTCACTTTCCACAGCCTTCACCGCCACAACCTCACCGGCTTTATCCACCTCCCTCACTTTCGGACGACGCTGACCCATTTCCCCACGCACTGCCGGCGACCTAGATCTCCGACTATCACCGGAATTTCCCACATTCCGATTCCGTTGTCCGTTCACCACGCCCCTCGCCGGAGATTGACGTTTTCTCTCCGGCGACGGACCCGTTTGTTTTCTCGCCGGAGGTCTGGTCACTCTTTCTCTCCTCCCAGCAATTTCACCAGCCGGGCGTTTTCTGACAACCCTTTTCGCCGGAGCCGGTGGCGAAACGTTTTTAAGTTTCTGGGTAACTTCACCGTCGTCGATTTCGTCTCTTTTAGTATCGGCCACCGTTGTGGCTGTCGTTGCGGCGGAGAAGCTTTCACTGTAGCTGTACATTTCGGAAACATCAGATACATTTTCTTGAATGATTTCAGGTTGTGGGACTTTGGTCAAAACGACAGCGTTTTGGGTGATGGGTTGGGGTGGGTTTTTGGTCAAAATGACAGCGTTTTGAGGGGTGATTTGTGTTGGGTTTTTGGACAAAACGACAGCGTTTTGAGTGATGGGTTGTGGCGGGGTTTTAGGGACAATGATTGGGGTTTCAGAAAGGACTTCTTTCACAGTTTCTTCTTCAAATGCTGGTGGTTGACGATGGTTGACTGCGGCGGCGGCGGTGGTGCCAAGACAGCATCCCATTTGGAAAGAGGGGTTGAAATATGGGATAATAAATGTGGGTTACAGAAATAGAGATAGAAAAATATGAAGTGAGGTTGGTGTATTAAATGATGCTTTTGAGGAGTAAAAGTGAAAGCAAAGTGTCGAGTGTGGTTGTATTCCTACTCTACTTTTCTTTTTGTTCCATTTTGTTTTCATTTCAAAGCATTCTTCTTACAAAATTATGTAATGAAAAAATGATTAATCATTCTCAAATTCCCTAAAAAATCCTTTTAAAAATACATTAAAAATATTAATGATAAAATTAATATGCTATTCTAAAACTACATTAGTTTTACTCAAGCTAGTTGAATATATAAACATCTATTACTCTTGATATTTTTTTTATTTAGAACAACATGTTAGTTGGTTAGTGGTTCGAGCTCTAACAGTAACATCAAAGCGGACAGTATGCTAGAGATTGGAACCCGAAGGCACCCCAAAGAGATGATGTTTTGAATAGTAACCGTCTGATGTCTTTTTATTCGTCCATGTCATATCCCGTATTTTTATTTAAATTTTGTCATATCTTTTATTTAGTTTTGTTTTGCCGGGTTATTTTTTGGTTTTTATATACATTTTTCATTTTAGATTTCAACTAATATATTGAAAACTTTCACTCAATTTTTTGTGCTCATATCGTATTATTATTTAGTTTCTTTTGTTGGGTTATTTTTTGGTTTTTTCACACATTTTTTTTCAGGTTTTCAGCTAATAAATTGAAAACTTCCACTCAACTTTTTGTGCCCACATCCCGTCTTACTATTCGCGTTTTGCCACTTAGTATTCCTTTTATTTGTTGATATTCAGCTTATTTGTATTTTTTTTCTTTTGAATTTTCAATTGATATATTAAAAACTTTCGTTCAACTTTTTGTGGTCGCACCTAGTATAACTATATGGAAACCACATTGTTTCTCGCTTGGCTTTTTTCTAAGTTATTTGTTGGATTCTTTCACACTTTTAGAGTTCTGAACTAGTATATTGATAACTTCAACTCTTTTTTTGTTATTTTGTTTTTAATTTTTGATTTTCGTGCGTTTATTAAATTTATATATATTTTCAATAATGTAACTTTTTACCGTATTTGTCCGTATTTGTGATATTCTCCTTTTAACTATTTTTTTTTTTTTTTTATTGAAATTTTTTTTTTAACTAATATATAGAAAAATTTTACTTAACTTTTGGTTTTTCATTTTGTTTTTAATTAGGTTGTTGTAAGTTCAACGGAATGATTTTATTTTAGCTTGTATTTTAGCTTGTTTTTTTTTTCAATTTTTCATTCTATTTTTAATTAAGTCATTCCAAATTTTAAAAAATTTCAAAAGTGAAGCATGTCCTCTATGGCGGAGCCATGAAGCTAAGGGCGAGCCCGTTAGGTAGATCACTCAATCACCGATCACCCCTATGACCTATCATTCCGACCAGCTAACCCTTATTAATATCCTTAAGGGCGAAACCTGTACCGTACCATTATATGTATAGCTCACTAACTCAAATTAGAAATTTTTTTTTAGAAATTTTTTTTATGAATGAGTTAATTAAAAAAAGAATGAAAAAAGTGAAAAAAAAAAAAGTTAAAAAAAAATAAATCAAACGAACTTTTATCTCTTCTCTTTAAACACTTCTTCCAGATCCCTACCATATATATATATATATATATACATATATATATATATATATCGGCTCCTTTCAAAAAAAAAACAATTAGTTAAAAAGGGTTTAGAAATAAATACTATAGCATGGGAGGTGCTATTTCATTTCAAAAAATATGTAATACTATAGTACCACCATTAGAAAAGACAACATTTTGATTACAATGGTCACAGGAGCTAGATATGACGATGTTGACATCGCAGAAACGTTGGTGTACATAGTTTTGGTGTTATTCATTGTCAAATGAGAAAAATTTCATTATATCAGACCACCCTCTCCCAAACGGACGTTTATGCCTCGCCGTTACCCCCCTCACGTGTATACCACGTGAGGGTATTTACATCTATTGGCACTCCTTTTACACGTATATATCTATTTTATCTTTATTTCCACCGTTCATAAATATATCCACCTCCCAACCACCACGATCAAAATCAACAAAAACCCTTTTCCAATACCCTTTCTCATCTCATACCCCTCTGGTTTCTTGAATCGAAGAACAATGGTGCTGCATGATAAATCAATACTCGATGAAGATGGAAAACCCATATTTAGGTCTAAAGATTTTGATGATGAAGACCAACAGATGTTAATCAAGCTTATAGTAAGTGGTTTTTATTGAAAAAATTGTTTTTTTTTTCGTTTAAGATTTTTGATAATGGGTTATATCTATGAATGTATGTATATGTATATTTACTTTTTTTTTGTTTTTTATTGCAGAGGATTATGATTATCTATTTTTAATAAGGATCAACCATGGTGGATTCTTCACAGACTCTCCAGGAAGGATATATTATAATGGGAAGGAGGAGGCAGTCGTGGATTTCATAGACGGTGATAAATTTTCAATCCATGACTTTAATTATTTTGTCAAGAAGTTAGGTTATGATGCCAGATTGATCATGTTTTATCATTATTTACAACCAGATAGAAATGATTTAGATGTTGGTTTGAAACCATTTGCTTGTGACGGTGATGTGTTAAAATTGGTTTCTTACACTAAGAAGTATAAAATGATTGACATTTACATTGAGCATGCTATATCAAAGATAGGAAATTGGGAGTATACTGGGGAAAGTAGTGTGGTTATTGAAGACCTAACAGAAGATAATGAGACTTTGCCTAAACAAGTTGTTCAATTTAAGTCTAAGTCTAAGCCTAAACCTAAGCTTAAGCCTAGGAAGAGTTTTACTAGACTTTTATTGGAAGGCCCAAGTCAAGAAAGCTGTGAGAATGAGTTTTTAAGAAATCTTAATGTTGAGACCCCAAGTCAAGAAACTGAAAATTTGCAGCAAAATGTAGTTAAACCTAAGCCTAGCATTGTTATTGAAGACATAACAGATGATGCTCCTGCTAATGATCCAATTGAAACCCCTGTACAACAATGTGATCCAATTGATAATGCAACACCTTCTGTAGAACCTAATGATCCAACTGACCATTTTGTGCAAGATAATGACCCAATTGAGAATGAAAACCCTTTTGTGCAAGATAATGAGCCAACAGACCATGAAAACCCTTTTGTGCAAGATATTAATGACCCAATTGAGAAAGAAAACCCTATTGTGCAAGATGATGGGGATTTTAGCCAGCATATGGACACAAGTGATAGGGTAAATGAGGTGGAGGTAGACATGTCTAAATTTCAGGAGCATTTTCAAAGAGATGATGAGTGGCTTAGGAAATCTGTGGAAGGAGGTGTGGGCAATTTAGAGATTAATGAAGAAGTTGTAGGAATTGATTTTGATCAATATGATAGTGGAGAAGGATCAGAGAGTGATGGAGGTACTATAAGAAAGAAGAAATTTAGAAAAGTTAAAAGGGCTGTGACAGAAGCAGGCAAGGAAGAAACTACCTCTTTGCATCTTGGGTAATGGGGTATGGTTAGATCCATACCAAAAATAGGAGAGTAGATCCAAGACTGCGAGCCTTCAGCGAGGCTTTAATGAAATCTGGATCTTGGCGAACCTCCAGCAATACCTAGATTCTAGCGAGGCCTAGATGGAGATTCAAAGGTATGAAGGTCAGACAATGTTTTGGAGAGATCTTGGCAAAGTTAAATCGAAGCCTAGCTTAGGCAAGGTTAGATCGAAGCTCAAACAGTGCGGAGCTTTAGCGAGCCTCAAATAAAGACAAGAAAGGGTGAAACCTTGGAGAGGCAACACAAGGCTGGAAGTGGGTCCAACAGAGCCTTTTGGCGAGGCTTAAGAACGGCCAGGAGTATCGAAGCATAGAGTGGAGCCCAAATGACTCCATCGAGCCTTAAGAAAAAGACAAATATTGTAGAGGCTAGACAAAGGAGAGAGAATCGGACCTTCAAGAAAAGATTTGAGAGAGCTTCAAGCAATCCTTAGGAAAAGACAAAAGCATCAAGGCTTGGAATGGGGCCCAGGAGGAGCTTCGATGAAAAGGCTTGGCAGATCGAAGCCTTATATATGGACTAAAGAAAACTTATAATATAATATTCAAATTCAAATGGTGATATGTCCCATCTGATACACACATCCACGTGATGTATATGTGTGGGGGTACACATTATGTACAATTAAATAAGCAATGGTAGTATATAATGGTTCCTACACAACTAATTTCTAAGGAAATGCATATGAGGACTGTTTGGAAGGACTTATGCTAGCAAATTTATATAGAATGCTTAGCGGGCTGTTACTAGTGTGGTCCTTTTCTAATGCCTATCTAACATACCCAAAGTTAGACATGGCAAACAGGTGGAAATCAAGCAAAGTATTTGAATGGACAACAAACATCTCACCAAGTATATATACTAAAATAAATGGAGAGGTGGCTAGACGAGGGCAACTTCCCTTTTCCTCAAAATTATCTCATACACAACGTTATTACGTAAATAAAAAATAAAAAAATAAAAATAAAAATTTAATTTAGAGTTCGAGTATAAGTCTTATCTAGAGAAAATACTTACACCCGAACTTGGGGGACTTAATGAGGTGTGGTCCGATTTACACCCACACTCGAACTAATAACGTATATATATGTCGAAGCCTAGACAAAGAAAGGGTAAAGCCTTGGAAAGCCTTTAGTGAGAATTAATCAGAAAGGCAGTAAGACTAGACAAGTAAGGAAGGTAAGGCTTCCAAACCTTGGAACAGGACCCAAGAAAGCTTAAGGCTAGACAAGTAAGGAAGGTAAGGCTTCCAAACCTTGGAGTGGGACCCAAGAAAGCTTAAGGCTAGACAAGTAAGGAAGGTAAGGCTTCCAAACCTTGGAGTGGGACCTAGGAAAGCTTAAGGCTAGACAGGAAAATAAAGCCTTGGAGTGGGATCCAGGAAAGCTTAAGGCTAGACAAGTAAGGAAGGTAAGGCTTCCAAACCTTGGAGTGGGACCCAGGAAAGCTTAAGGCTAGACAAGAAAAGAAAGCCTTGGAGTGGGGTCCAGGAAAGCTTAAAGATAAGACAAGAAAAGGAAGTCTTGGAGAGGCTTAGATAAGACAAGAAAAGTGTTGAGCCTTGGCAAGAGAAGGTAAAGGTGAGACAAGAAAGTGTTGAGACTTGGCGAAGCTAGGCTTTGGTGGGGCCCAGACAAGTCTTGGGGATCTAAGCCTAGGCAAGGCTTCAATTCGTTTTTGAAAGAAGGTTTTAATTCTCTTTTGAAGAAGGCTTCAACTCTTTTTGAAGAAGGCTTCAATTCTTTTTGAAAGAAGGTTTTAACTCTCTTTTGAAGAAGGCTTCAACTCTTTTTTAAGAAGGCTTCAATTCTATTTAACGAGGCTTAAGACAAAGACAAAAAAGATGTCAAGACTTAAAGTGAGGATCTAAGCCTAGGCAAGGCTTCAATTCTTTTTTGAAAGAAGGTTTTAACTCTCTTTTGAAGAAGGCTTCAACTCTTTTTTAAGAAGGCTTCAATTCTATTTAACGAGGCTTAAGACAAAGACAAAAAAGATGTCAAGACCTAGGCAAGGCTTCAACTCTTTTTTGAAAGAAGGTTTTAACTCTCTTTTGAAGAAGGCTTCAACTCTTTTTTAACAAGGCTTCAATTCTTTTTTGAAAGAAGGTTTTAACTCTCTTTTGAAGAAGGCTTCAACTCTTTTTTAAGAAGGCTTCAATTCTATTTAACGAGGCTTAAGACAAAGACAAAAAAGATGTCAAGACTTGGGGATCTAAGCCTAGGCAAGGCTTCAATTCTTTTTTGAAAGAAGGTTTTAACTCTCTTTTGAAGAAGGCTTCAACTCTTTTTTAAGAAGGCTTCAATTCTATTTAACAAGGCTTCAATTCTTTTTGAAAGAAGGTTTTAACTCTCTTTTGAAGAAGGCTTCAACTCTTTTTTAAGAAGGCTTCAATTCTATTTAACGAGGCTTAAACTCTTTTTTGAAAGAAGGTTTTAACTCTCTTTTGAAGAAGGCTTCAACTCTTTTTTAAGAAGGCTTCAATTCTATTTAACGAGGCTTAAGACAAAGACAAAAAAGATGTCAAGACTTAAAGAAGGCTTCAATCTTTTTGAAGAAGGCTTCAACTCTTTTGAAGAAGGCTTCAACTCTTTTGTGGGGATCTAAGCCTAGGCAAGGCTTCAATTCTTTTTTGAAAGAAGGTTTTAACTCTCTTTTGAAGAAGGCTTCAACTCTTTTTTAAGAAGGCTTCAATTCTATTTAACGAAGGCTTTAACTTGAACAAGACTTCAATTCTTTTTTGAAAGAAGGTTTTAACTCTCTTTTGAAGAAGGCTTCAACTCTTTTTTAAGAAGGCTTCAATTCTATTTAACGAGGCTTAAGACAAAGACAAAAAAGATGTCAAGACTTAAGTGGGGATCTAAGCCTAGGCAAGGCTTCAATTCTTTTTTGAAAGAAGGTTTTAACTCTCTTTTGAAGAAGGCTTCAACTCTTTTTTAAGAAGGCTTCAATTCTATTTGAAAGAAGGTTTTAACTCTCTTTTGAAGAAGGCTTCAACTCTTTTTAAGAAGGCTTCAATTCTTTTTGAAAGAAGGTTTTAACTCTCTTTTGAAGAAGGCTTCAACTCTTTTTAAGAAGGCTTCAATTCTTTTTGAAAGAAGGTTTTAACTCTCTTTTGAAGAAGGCTTCAACTCTTTTTAACAAGGCTTCAACTCTTTTTTGAAAGAAGGTTTTAACTCTCTTTTGAAGAAGGCTTCAACTCTTTTTTAAGAAGGCTTCAATTCTATTTAACGAAGGCTTAACTGTACAAGGCTTCAATTCTTTTTTGAAAGAAGGTTTTAACTCTCTTTTGAAGAAGGCTTCAACTCTTTTTTAAGAAGGCTTCAATTCTATTTAACGAGGCTTAAGACAAAGACAAAAAAGATGTCAAGACTTAAGGCAAGGCTTCAATTCTTTTTGAAAGAAGGTTTTAACTCTCTTTTGAAGAAGGCTTCAACTCTTTTTAACAAGGCTTCAATTCGTTTTTGAAAGAAGGTTTTAACTCTCTTTTGAAGAAGGCTTCAACTCTTTTTTAAGAAGGCTTCAATTCTATTTAACGAGGCTTAAGACAAAGACAAAAAAGATGTCAAGATTTTTTGAAAGAAGGTTTTAACTCTCTTTTGAAGAAGGCTTCAACTCTTTTTTGAAAGAAGGCTTTAATTCTCTTTTGAAGAAGGCTTCAATCTTTTTTGAAAGAAGGTTTTAATTCTCTTTTGAAGAAGGCTTCAATTCTTTTTGAAAGAAGGTTTTAACTCTCTTTTGAAGAAGGCTTCAACTCTTTTTAAGAAGGCTTCAATTCTTTTTGAAAGAAGGTTTTAACTCTCTTTTGAAGAAGGCTTCAACTCTTTTTAACAAGGCTTCAACTCTTTTTTGAAAGAAGGTTTTAACTCTCTTTTGAAGAAGGCTTCAACTCTTTTTTAAGAAGGCTTCAATTCTATTTAACGAAGGCTTTAACTGAACAAGACTTCAATTCTTTTTTGAAAGAAGGTTTTAACTCTCTTTTGAAGAAGGCTTCAACTCTTTTTTAAGAAGGCTTCAATTCTATTTAACGAGGCTTAAGACAAAGACAAAAAAGATGTCAAGACTTAAGGCAAGGCTTCAATTCTTTTTTGAAAGAAGGTTTTAACTCTCTTTTGAAGAAGGCTTCAACTCTTTTTTAAGAAGGCTTCAATTCTATTTAACGAGGCTTAAGACAAAGACAAAAAAGATGTCAAGACTAGGCAAGGCTTCAATTCTTTTTTGAAAGAAGGTTTTAACTCTCTTTTGAAGAAGGCTTCAACTCTTTTTTAAGAAGGCTTCAATTCTATTTAACGAGGCTTAAGACAAAGACAAAAAAGATGTCAAGACTTAAAGAGAGGCAAGGGTTCAAGTCTTGGGGATCTAAGCCTAGGCAAGGCTTCAATTCTTTTTTGAAAGAAGGTTTTAACTCTCTTTTGAAGAAGGCTTCAACTCTTTTTTAAGAAGGCTTCAATTCTATTTAACGAGGCTTAAGACAAAGACAAAAAAGATGTCAATTCTTTTTGAAAGAAGGTTTTAACTCTCTTTTGAAGAAGGCTTCAACTCTTTTTAAGAAGGCTTCAATCTATTTAACAAGGCTTCAATTCGTTTTTGAAAGAAGGTTTTAACTCTCTTTTGAAGAAGGCTTCAACTCTTTTTTAAGAAGGCTTCAATTCTATTTAACGAGGCTTAAGACAAAGACAAAAAAGATGTCAAGCCTAGGCAAGGCTTCAATTCTTTTTTGAAAGAAGGTTTTAACTCTCTTTTGAAGAAGGCTTCAACTCTTTTTTAAGAAGGCTTCAATTCTATTTAACGAGGCTTAAGACAAAGACAAAAAAGATGTCAAGACTTAAAGAGAGGCTTCAATCTTTTGAAGAAGGCTTCAACTCTTTTTGAAGAAGGCTTCAACTCTTTTTGAAGAAGGCTTCAACTCTTTTGAAGAGGCTTAATCTTTTTTCAAAACCAACAGGATAAGTATTGGTATGTGAAAACTTTTATTGAGACACATAAATGCCTTCAAACCAGAGAAATTAGGTGGGCAAACTCTACTTTTCTTTCTCAGCATTTAAGTGACACACTTACTTCAAATCCAGAGATCAGTGGCAAGGCTTTAACAGACCAATTGCAGAGACATTTTGAGTTGGGTTTGGATCAGCAGGTGGTTTACAGGGCAAAAAAGAAGCCTATGGATAGATTGAGAGGTGATTATGTTGGACAGTATGCAAGCTTAAGGAGTTATGCACTAGAACTGAAGGCAAGAAACCCAGGAACAACTGTCAAGATAGACTCTGAAATGCCCCCAAATCCTGAATCTGAAACAAGATATTTCAGAAGGTTGTATATTTGTATAGGGGCTATGAAGGAGGGGTTTAAAGCTGGTGGGAGGGACTTGTTAGGGTTGGATGGGGCATCTATGAAGGGTCCCTTTCCTGGTCAAGTATTGACAGCAGTAAATGGAGTCACTTCTCAGGTAATTTTATTATATACTTGTATCATATATGGTTGTTAATTAGTTAAATACACTTTGTGAGTCAATTAGTTAAATAAATTACACAACTTGTACAGGAAATGCCAAATGTGATATCTTGTTGAATAACATCTGTGAGTCATTCAATAGCAAGTTAGTAGATGCTAGAGACCAGCCAATAATAACTTGTATTGAGTACATTATAGAGTATATGATGAAAAGGATTGTTGCAGTGTAAAAGGTAATTGAAAAATGTGATGGACCACTTACTCCCACTGCAACATTAATTTTTGAGGCCAACAAAAAAGAAGCAAACAAGTATAAAGCTGTATGGAATGATGAGGACCTATATGAAGTAAAGGGTCCATGGCAGGACCAGGCTGTGGTTAATACAACTACAAAGGTGTGTAGTTGTAGAAAGTGGGAGTTAACTGGTATACCCTGCAAGCATGCAATTTGTGCAATTTGGAATATGAAGGACAACACAAGGCAGCCTGCTGAGCCTGAAGACTGGGTTCACCCTGCTTATAGACTTGAGACATGGAAGGAGGTATATAACCACAAGATCAACCCAGTCACTGGTGCTTCTACATGGCCAATAAGTGAGTGTCAACTGAAACTGTTACCTCCACACCACAAAACACAAGTTGGAAGACCATCAAAGAAAAGAAGGAAAGCTGCTGATGAGAAAGTGACACAGTCCACTGTGGTAGGAGGCAGACTATCTAGAGCAGGGAAGACAGTGACATGTTCAAAGTGTAAGAAACAAGGCCACAATGCAAGAAAGTGCAAAGGTCAAAGTGCCACAACTTCAAGTCAACGACAAAAAGTCAAAGAAACCAAAGAAAAAAACACCAAGGTAAACTGATTTTTGATATATATTGGTATACACTCTTTCTGTATTGTTTAATTGGTTAATTGGCTAATTGGGGTAATTGGTTAATTGGTGATAGTCAAGCTGAGGGTGGAGTGGGTTCAAGTCAAGCAGGTGCAACACAAACTAGGGCAAGTGCAAGTCAACAAGCTGGAAGTCAGGCTGCAGGTGCAACTCAAACACAAGGAAGTCAAGTTGCAGGCAGTCAAAGATCAAATAAAAGACAAGCATGTGATGGTGAAGGAAGTCAGCAAACTCAAAGAACCAAAAAAAAACAAGCAACTCAATGTGAAGGAAGTCAAACAACCAATCCTATGCGTGCTTCATATCAAATAACCAGTTCAAGTCCAAGAATGGTTCTCAAAAGATTTTCAAGTTAGAAATATGCCAACAAGTGCTATATGTCATTGTGTACTTTGTGACTTTTGTTGTGTGTTCTATGACTTTTTCTGTTTTGGTATGGTATGTAATATGACTTATAAGTAGTATGTGACTTGTGTAAGAAATATGCCAATCTGCCACTATCTTGTATCATGCTTGTTATAAGCAAATTTTGGCTAAATGGAATGCAAATTTTTGTGGCAACATGTTAGTAATTCTGCATAGCAACATGTTTAATAATTCTGCAGTTTCTAATTCTGCATAGCAGTTTGCATAAATAAGACTATACATTCAACATGGAATGAAACATAAATAAGACTTACATTACATTACATACATAAATAAGAGTTACACATTACATTAACAAAATAAAGAGTTAATTTCATTACATTCAGAAAACAGAGTACAAAATAAAAAGTTAATTTCATTACAAATAAACAACCAAATGCTTCTCCAAAAGAGTACACTTTCTTGTTTTATCAAGATTTCCAAAATATCAAGACAAATACAAAGAACAACCAACTGCTTATGAGATACATTTTCAGCCTCCAAACTTGTTTCTCTCGAGCATGCAATGAAGTTTCAAGCTTGTTTTTTGCTCTTAATAACCCAGGTATGATCTCCACAGCTCTGGTACACATGGGTGGATCAATCCAACTAAAAAACCCACAATTATTCACCTATGCCAACAAATTATCAGTTTAAGTTTATAAAAATGGTTGATTTTTACTCAAGAACAAATTAATAAAAAAATTCGAGCATTACCTTGCTTGAACATCGATAGAATCTTCTACCAGGATTCAGAGGGGTCCAAGATGTTAGAACAATTGTTGGATTTCCACAGTAACAAAAAACAGCCATGATTGGATTTGATTTGGAAACCCTAATTGAAATGGGGGGAAGAAAAGGGGGGAGAAAAAAGGGGGAGAAAGAAAAAAGGGGGGAATTATTTTGTTTTGGAGGGAAATGGGGGATAAAAGGTTGTATATAGGCTGCATAGGTGCCAATAGACGTAAATACCCTCACGTGGTATACACGTGAGGGGGGTAACGGCGAGGCATAAACGTCCGTTTGGGAGAGGGTGGTCTAATAATAGAGAATGTCAGCACAGGGTGAAGTAATAATAAAAAAATAGCACAGGGGCAAAAATTGATAAAATGGCAAATCACATGGTGATGTAATGAAATTTTCTCTCGTCAATTATTCAAAGAATTCAAGACTTGGTATCTTAAATTTGAAATAGTTGTCCATACAAACATGCTGTAAGACAAACCAAATACTTGACGGAATGTTCATTTAAGCTTGTCTATTGAATGAACTAAGATTTTATGTATGTTTTTTCAACGAACAGTGCCCTGGTCTATTAGTCCCACGTTCTGGAAAAACCTATCAATCCATACGCCGGTAAGCAAGATGACGAATTATGTTTCTTTACTATAAGTCGGAAGTTTTTTCAAAAGTAGTCTCTATGCTTTTGAGAGAAAGTATGACGTCTGCAACTCTACATATTACTTTTCACACCGTATACCAAAGAGATTAGATATTATTGTTGTGACTTCTGCACATTCAGTACGATACTCTATTGTTTAGTTATCCAATTATATTAAATTTTGTAACTGAAAAGTACTGTAATACTTCAGTTATTTTGTGTGATTTTTCAAATGCTCGAAACAATCTTATTTTTCTAACAAAAGATTATGGTTAATAAGTGTTGGTCCACATGAACATGGAAATCCATTTATTTAGGGGCAAGGGTGTAGTGCCACAACTTGGCAAATTGGCTAGTTTTTGGCTAGTTTTCGGCCAATCAAATGTCGTCACGTGTTTTTGCCAAAAACTAGCCAAAAAGAACCAAAAGTAGCCAAATCACATGGTGTAGTGCAACAAAACTAGCCAAAACTTGCCAAAATGCCAATGCCGAAAAATTAAAGGTTGCCGGAAAAATTAAAAAAGTGACCGTTTTTAATAAAAAATGACACTTGGGCTCAGAATTTGGGGGTCGGGAATTTCGGAAGTCGAAGACGCCATGGCCGCCAACCCGAAGGTTTACCCCGCCAAGATACGTCCCGGATCATCCGAGTCCCATTTTTACGAACATTTTGTATCATCATCGCCCATCTAACATAACACCGGCAACCTAACTGTTCAACGATATCATCATCGGCATAAAACTACTTTTCCCGCTACCTATTGCTTTAATGGAACAAAAGACGGCAACACTACCAAGGAAAAATCCGGCAACGCTACCGCTAAGTTAACACTACCAAGCTAATCACAAACATGCAATTAACGACAATGTAAATAAGATAAATATACATATAATCAACAATAAGCAGCAACAGTTAACCGGAAAACCCAAAAAAGGGCTCGCCGAAAAACCGTATAAACCGGAAACCCCAAAAAGGAGTCACCGGAAAACCGAAGCAACACCACCAGAAACCCCAAAAAGGGGTCACCGGATCACATGCAGCGACGATTAAACCAGAAACCCCAAAAAAGAGGTCACCGGAAAACCGATTAAACCAGAAACCCCAAAAAAGGGGTCGTCGGAAAACCGATTAAAAGTAGCCAAAGAGCCAATGAATGTGTCAACTACACCCTTGCCAAAGCCAAACAACAATTTGGCCGTAAAAAGTGAACGTTCTGGCCGGCGACCACCGGAAACCCCAAAAAGAGGTTTCCGATCTCACCGGAATAAGGGTATTGTACGTTAGGAGCATTGGCAAGTTTTTCCGGCATGGATTCCGGAAATAGAAGCCAAGAAAACCATAGGATTAGCCTCAAAATCGAAACCCCCCCAAAAAAAAATTAGGTTTCCGGTGTAAAGAGATTTTGGCACAAGAACAAAAAAAAAAACGGTCACATAGCACGCTCCCAACGTTCACAAGGATCGGCCAAATGTGGCCGATATATATAGCCGATCCAACTTGCCAATGCTTGCCGATACACATGCTACAAGGTAGCCAAAGAGCCGATGCTAGCCGAACCAACTTGCCGAGAAAATAAGCCGACTACACCCTTGCCCCTTAGATGGGTGTGCATTTATATGGGCGTGTTCAGCTACTACAACACATACATTGTTCCCGTTTCCACTTGAAATAATGTCAGAGTCAGACCATCACATCAGAAGTTTCATATACAATCTTAAAATTGGTAAATCTGCAGTGTAGCCACACCTTTAGTTACAATTTTATCTACCCAAACTGGTAAATCTGCAGTGTAGCCACACCTTTAATTACAAATTTATCTACCGAAACACCATGACATGAGTAGTGTAAATCATATTGTATAAGATAAATTAAACGGCATTTGCTTCAACTTATGTATAACGACATTGATATACAATTATACATCCTGAGTGTCATGCCATAAATAAAGAAAACTGCAATGGCCCTCAGCAGTCCACACACAAGAGAAAAAAGAACATTTTGTTCGATGTAAAAGTTAGAAATGACTGGAAAAGGAATTTCAATGAACACTGAACTAACTTTTGATATGAGAAAAAAAAAAACGCTGCTGTTATTAATAAAGAACATGTACATTGATCAATTTAATAGAGGTGAAGAAGCATCACTGTAAGATTACACGTAATTACGATTACAATTGATGAGGTATAGCATGTATAATGTATTGCCAATAATATTTGAAAATCTCGCAGTTGAGAAGCAAGAATGTCCTACCAGTTACATTTTCTAGTTCACAGCGTTCCTTACGAATCAAAGCTTATCAAATCGCACAAAACCTTGTAATCAATGAGATAAAGTCATTAAGCAGAAGCAGCACGGTCTCTTTCTATCATTGATTTGATGTAATACTCGCCTGCTTTGTATGACGATCGTACCATAGGACCAGATGCCACATATCGAAATCCCTGCCATAATAAAAATAAACCACAAACGGTTTATAACATCCACAAAACTACTAATGCACATGCTGGTTATTAACTTCTCATGAGTGCATTGTATTTCAATCACTTGACCTTATTTATGGTTATTAGGTTATATCGAAGAGGTGGGGTTGCATTTTATGACCTTTTGCTTTACATGTAATGTTTAGTAAAACAGTTGCTATGATGGATGTTTTTGGCTTTTTTGATGTACATTTGTTTGTACCTGGTTTTCAGGTTTCATCAAATGAACTTTCTAGGTTGTGGTTGGCCCATTTCTTCTGAGAAAGTGTAAAGCAAAAGACAAGATATTAAAATTTTGATTTTCTTGCATAAAATAACCAAGAATGGGTCACTCTATTTACAAACTTGGTGTAGGAATCGTGTGGATTGAACAGGTAATTTCAAAGCCCAAAAGTTTTAAGTAATTTTTCTATAGATAGAAAGCTGGTACATTTATGTGCAAAAGGAGAATGAAATGGGTTCACTATTTTTGATATGCATTTTTTGAGATGATATTGTCAAAACTTTAATTGATTAAAGCTAAACATAATTATATGATTTACTTTATCTCATTAGCTAGCTTTGATACTACTTACCTACTAATAAAATTAATCAGAAACATAATACTTTCACAAATATGTTCCAAACTGACTAGTGCATTTTTCAAGCCGTAATAATCAACTTGAATGCACACCAAAGCACCCCCTTAGTCGTGTTAACTAAGCATATAGTAGTGAACTTTGTCATTAAAGGGTTATATCAGTTAACTGTTGTAACTGAAATTTCTTTTTTGACCCCTTAAAAATTATATCTGACCAATAAATTTTGTGAGTCAGTTACATCTAGATCCTCTAATCTAAACTTTTAGATACAACCATATGTGGCATAGTTGTTGTTCTAAACAAGGATGGCCCAATACCGTGAAATAGCTAGCAAATTCGACCCATTTACTTATCAATGGGTCAATTTGGATTATGCTTTATCAACAGATCAAATGCGCTATTGCCCAACCCGCCTATTTAGTTATCTCAAAGAATTACAGAGTAATCACACAGCAGAAGAACTGCCGCAATTCAAGAAGAGTTGAAACTTACCATCTCCATGCCGAGTAATCGATATTTCTCAAAAGCTTCTGGTGTTACATATTCATAAACTGGCATATGGCGGTTTGAAGGCCTCATGTACTGGCCAAATGTCATCACATCAACACCTGCTGCCCTTACCTTCTCCATTGTATTCACCACTTGATCTGGTGTTTCACCACAACCCAACATTATTGACGTCTTTGTAAGTGTGCCATCTGGAGCATAGTCTTTTGCCCTCATTAGGACCTCAAGTGACTGCTTAAAATTAGCACGGTGATCACGTACTGATCTCTGTAGCTCTTCAACTGTTTCAATGTTGTGAGCAAACACATCCAATCCAGATTTTGCCACTTTCTCCACACACAACAAATCTCCCCGGAAATCAGGAACTGAATAATTCATGAGCAAAAAGAACACATCAAACGTAATCGGATATTTTGCTGGATGTGATAAGTAAAGTAGACATCGCAAGAAGGGTGGGTTGCGTAACGGGTTAAAAAGGGTCACTTTTAATACAGGGTAGACGGGGTAGGTTGCCCAAAACAGAAAAGGTTGAAAAATAAATTCTACAAATAAATAGCGTGAAACGTTTGATCAAATTTTTCCAATAATATTTCAACAATAAATTAACTTTACGAATAAATGTTTTAGGGGTTTTACGAATAGAAAATACACTTTTGGGCAACGTTTCAGCCGTTTCACTTAATAATTTTGAGTTAGAAAATAACACATAATGCGATTTGACCATTTCACAAGTGAATGGGCCAAAACTGCCACTAATAGTAATATGGACCCACAAGAGACCTTACTGAAAACTGTAGTTGCAGAAATAACTTATCAACGTCAAACTAAATAATACAAATGAGACGTAGAACAAGTCATACCCAAGGCTTCTATGAGAATAGCAGGTTTCCGTATCTTCAATTTCTGAACTGTTTCAGCAAAATGACCACTTCCTTGATCAGGTAAATCATCACGGTCAACACTGGTGATTACAACATAATCCACACCCCAAGAAGCAATTGCCTCAGCAACATTTGAAGGTTCGTTTGGGTCAGGAGGAGGTGGGGTACGGGAAGTCTTTACATTGCAAAATCTGAAATAGCAACACGCTACTGTTATGATCAACATTCTATGATTTACAGTGAACATGCAAAGTCTGTAAATCTTAAAGGATGCAGATGTACATTTTGTGAAGTATACAAATATAAAAAACTAATGAAGGGATTTGAATTGCACCGTTTCTAAAGTTCCATGTTTATTAATGGAACTGCATACAACACTAATCAAATAAGCATGTTAAATAAACATCCACCACACAAACACCATCCCAAACCCAAAACACTGACAACTAGATAAACTGAATGAACATTAATTGTTTGTTATTAATGTACCCTCTTTCCTGCTGACATGAACAAGCGTCAAGGATGTAGCAAAATTTTCACTTATTTAGAGGCCAAAAACCTGAAATTACTTGAAAGCTAGGCAAATCAGTTTTATGAAGGCTCTTATGGGCTTATAACACACAGTTTTAATATTCCGAACTTCAACAAAGAGATGCATGTAAATGTAACAAAGGCCATCAGAGTCCCTATCTGATCAAAGAAGGAAGAATTAACAACACGTTCCTAAGATTCAAAATTAAGTCCTAGATTTGTCAACAAAAAAAATGAACTCACTTCTAAATTTGTAAAAAACTGAATTTTCGATGCATTTTTCTTTTACATCATACATGCCTATACTATACATCATAAAAACAAAAGACACAACTTCTATATCATTTTAATCAGCCTAACTCTATATTTCCCCAGCATTAATCAACCGCATTGCAGCAATCCAACTAGAGGCCCAACCCAAATCTGCACCTGCTCCAGCATTTGCAAATGCAATACTTCTATCTCAATTCCCATTGTTGTTTAACTCATCAAAATCTCTATGATTCTTGAACTTCAGTTTCAGCAATCTAAACTTGAAAATCTCCAATATCTTATCTCTAATCTGTTCCTTAGGCCTATTATCTTTTTGAAATAGCCTCTTATAATTCTCTCCATACACATTTGAAGCCATAGCTATCCTTTGAACAATGTTCCATACAGACTTTGGGCATTTAAACTCTATAAACCAGTTGACCATCTCATCCCACTTATTAGGAATACCATTTCCATTTATTTTTTCCTTCACTTCCTGCCAGATCCATCTTGAATAATCACAGTCAAAAAAACATTTTCACTGCTTTTGATGAGTGAGCCAATTTTTGACACGCCCCATTGTCAAACTTGAGATCTTTGGTTACCTTTCTTGCAGTAGATAACATTAATTTCTTCCAGGGTTGTATGCTTCTGGACAGTAGTCGTCTCACTTTTTGATACAAACCGATTCAACAACATGTAGAAGATGTTATGTGGATCAATTGGTAGCAAGAGAAGCTGCTATGATTCAATTACAACCTATGGTTCTTTAAATTTAACTTGGTGATGGTTACGCTACTTCAGAAACTTAACAAAAGCTAGGGCCATAAGTTTTACGATAATACAAGTTGTTTGGGAGCTAATGATAATGAGATGAAACAATGGGTTATAGAAGTAGAAGGAAATTGGTTTCTGGGCATTAAGCTGTTTTCTGTAGGTATGTCAATTATGATGATCTGGTACGTGGGCTATAGAGGCGGCCGCTATAAATCATTTAAGCTGCAATATAAAGAGGAACCATACTATGATGCATTTGTAAACTCTACCTATATGACTTATGTAGCTAGTTTAGACCATAAATTGTATACTAATAAAAAATCTAGTAAAAACATTATAAGAAGAATAACAAAAGGATAAAAGTGATGGAGTTAGACCTGCAACCTCGAGTACAAGTATCACCAAGAATCATAATAGTAGCAGTAGCAGTACCCGTTTCACCACCAGACCAACACTCTCCCAAATTCGGGCATTTCGCTTCTTCGCAGACCGTGTGAAGATTCTTTTCCTTTAATTTCTTCTTAATTTGTGTATACCTTTCACCCCCAGGTACCGCTTCTTTCATCCATTTCGGTTTCGGGATCCGTTTCTTCTTCGTACCCACTTCAACCGAGTAATTATCACCTTTGAAATCGTCTAGCGTTAGTGATTCTTTGGCCAAACGTTGACGGAGCTCCGTTAGGGTTTGTGGGTGTTGGGTGGTGGTGGTGGTTGTTGCTGCTGAAGAACAAAATGATGATTGATGATAACGGGTGGTTCGACATGAGATTGATGACAACAGAAAGTTTGAGTTTATTAAGGTTTTTGTTACAGATTTGAATCGTGATTGCATCTTTTTATATATAACAGTTTGATTTGATGCTTTTTTTTATTTTTCTATTTTTTTTTATTTTTCTATGAATAGGTTTGGGAAGGATTTGAGGTCAGAGAGAGCAAAGGAGGGGAATTGTGGAAGATGAATGGGTTATTTTGACCCATACAAAAGGTGTACGGATAAATAAACAAAACAAAACAAATACTATAGAAAACAACTAGCTTAAAACCACCGGATAAAAATAAAATTACATATGTATTACAAATTGTAAGAAATATTCATCAAATTATCAGAATATGTATTGTAAAAATTAAAAATTTTATAGTTACATTGTAACACCCGTCGTTTAAAAAACCGTAATTTTCATAAATTTCCCCCAAATAGCGTCAAAAATAGTGGGAGTAACTTTTTAATTAAAAACGTTTACAATTCTTAACGGAATTGTCTTTTATTAAATCTTGGTGTCATTCATCATAACATAGAAGTAAAACCTACAAACTTTTGTGAGTGAGAGTGTATAAATTGTTCGTGAACAAGTCCATTATCCTCATTTTTTAAATCATCCTCGATATCATCTTCATTTTCTAAATCATTTTTTATACTATCTTCATTTGCCCCATCATATTCAAAAAACATTTGACATAGATCTCCATTCTCATCAACACCTTTTTGTTCGATTTCAAAGTCATTAACATCTATAATCAAAGTCAAGTAAACATTTATTGGCAAAATATAAATTCTTATTTTCTAAAAAAAAGTATTAATTTATCATATACTTTAATATCCAATTCTTTAACCTCTGAGTAAATGTAATCAAATGAAGAGACAACTTTAACATTAAAATGGGATTTCTTATTAATTTGTCACATATGGTTCATGACATACTTGCAAGTTGAAATAACGTCATTCTATGCCATTCTAGTCACAAAGACCACTCAATTGTATGACTTTTGTTGGTTGAACTATATTTAGTTTGTTAATCACAGAAACGAAACTCAGATAAACCAATTAGCATGAATCAATTAACTTTAGACAAAAATAATATAAAGATGAGAAATGATATATGCTTTTGAAAACTAACCTAAATAGAATTACAAAATGATGAGATATGGATTTTTAGGACATTATTTTAAGAAGATAAATTGTTTCCTTATAAAAATTGTTAAATTTCAAAGCTTTTATCAAATATATTTTTTTAGGGTTTATATTTTTACCAAATGAACTTTTTGATACGAAAATAATTTTTTTATTTATGTTAGAAAATCCTTTTATGCGCTATTCTTTTAAAGGCAGAAAACTTTATTTACGAAAACATTTTTTTTTCTACGAAAACAATTTGGTCACGTTGGGTTCACAAAATTTGATAGAATCTGATGGAATTGGAATTGAATTCCATTTCTTAGTGCGTTTGGTTGCTCAAAGATGAAGGAATCTAATTCCGTTGGAACGTAAATATTCCATCATTTGATAGAATCTCCATTCCTTCAAATTCCAATTCCTTGCAAAGATTTCATTCCTTCTAAAATCAATCTTGTGAGACAAACACGCCTTTGTATTTCTCTAACACGTTATTACTAAGTAACCAAGGGCGTGTTATGTTTTTTTATCCATTAAATGACTGAACTGATAAAATGACTGAATGGATAAATAATGTATATATGGATTAAGTCTATAAAGTTATTTTTTATTTGTTAAGTTACAAAAACAAACCCTTTTAATAACTTAAATCTATCATTTTTTAATAAGTATTTAAACAAATACCATCCAAGTATAATCATCAATCGAAATATCCCACGAAAACCTAAACCGAACAAGTGAAGTAGCCAACTAGGGTTTAAGACGCCCCCCTCTTTCTCTCCAAAACCCCTCCCTAAACCTATTTATTCTCCATTCCTCTGTAAACAGCCATGAATATCGGTATTATTATTAATACTAAATCCCTGATAATATTAACTTCAGACAATGGGTCATGCACACAATAATAATAGTAATAATAATAATCCAATAATCAAAACCAAAGAATCTCCTTCTTTTGCTGATCAGTTGTGTATTGAAGAGTTCCCATCTGATTCGTTTATTGATTCTTTGTTGAACTTTGAAGAGTGGGGGGTTGACAAAGATATTGTTGCTATTATGAATTCAAAGCCTAATTTGGTGGAGGAGGAGGAAGTTAACAACAAAGAAATAGATATAATAATCAAACAAGAGGAGGTTGTTGTTTGTGACAAATTAGATGATTTGATTCAACAACGTATGGATAAGGTTTGTTTAACTTCATCAGATGCTGCTGCTGTTGCTGATGAAGTAGTAGTTTTCGATGGGATAGAAAGTACTAGTTTAGTTATTAAGGATGAGGTGGTCATTAAAAATGAAGTCAAAATCGATACTAATGATAATATTAATAATGGAGATGTTAAGGTTGAGTTGGATGATGATGATGATAATGAGGAGGAGGAAGAGGATGAATCTTCTGCGTCCTCTTCGGGATCGTCTAGTAGTAGCAGTAGTAGTAGTGATGAGGATGAAGAGGAGGAGGATAGTGAGGAGGACGATGAGGGAAAGAAAGTGAAAGGGGATGGTGAAATGGAAGAAGGTGAAATAATGGAGGAGATGGTTGCTTGGAGTGATAACGATGACGACGAGGAAGATGTGGTTAAAGGGCCTATTCGATCACGGAATGAGGTTCAGGTAATTCATAACTTCATGCCCTTTAATTTGTTTCTGTTTTCTTCAAGTTATTGGCTTTATTGGTGGCTTGTTATTGGTACATTAGTGTGGAGTTGTGCTAGTCTTTATTTGATTATTCAGTTAAGGATAATATATCTAATTGTCATTACGATGCTAGTGGCTCTATTAGTAATGTGCGTTTAAAATCTTGCTAAGCTATATTCATAAATGGCTGTTTGCATTCATGTTTTTTTAATTTATTAGCTAAGACCGATATAAACTGGTATATCGAGGCTTCTTTGCTGTTATGGTAGAACATCAACCAGCAAAGGCTGGTTTTATATGTTTTTATCGATTTTCTGTCGCTATGACTATTTGATACAAACTAGCAATGGTTATGAGTCTAAACAAAGCTTAATTTGGCTCAGTAACACATGCTAAATAGTAACGAATATTTTACTGTTGCTGATAAGTCTGTAGCTCACATCAGGCTCAGACCAGGTCTCAGTTTGCTTTGCTATATAGACGGCAGTGTCATCTATGTTGTAGAAGTAAGAGTCCCTGCCCACCATGCCGACCTTATACATTTAACTATTTTGTCAACTTACGCTGTGAAAATGTTGACTTTTTATACAATGATCGACAAGAGATTGCTTCATCCAAAAACTCATGTTCTAGCATAGAAAACTCATGTTCCATACGAATAGACCGTTGACCGTTCTAACATCGCTTCATCCAAAAATTTGTAGGTCTTTATCCTTTTTTCGGAACTAGTTACTTTGGTCAAGAGCATCCAAGTTTCTTCTTTTTTGAGTTATGATTAAGTTAGTGTTGATATCAGACTGTAACTTCCCTCGAAGCATACTAAACACTCTAGTTCTCTTCTTGTGTTATCATTGTTCTCCTGTAGCTGAGACACTAGAGAATTTGACTTACGTAGGCCATGGTAAAGGAGACTGTTTGAGTGTTTTCTGCATTGAAGCCAGCCACAGTGTCCATCAATACTCCCATGTGGCACAAGTGCAAAACATACATGGTCCAATCCTTCACAATTATCTCCGACCATATCTCTTTGCATCATGTCTGCATTGAATCATTGATATATTTAAGTCATAAAACTAAGACTTGTTTTTTAAGAAATCAGAGGTCACAGGCGTGACTTATGAGATGTTTATTAACTGTAGGGTGAAGTTGCGTGATCATACACTCAAGCCCTTCTAACTCTGTTTTAATCAGCTTTTTAAGAAGGGAAATGCTTTCTTTCAGCATACCATTCTCGTTTATGTACGCAAACCATAGTCACATGGAAGTGGGATCACTCCGGTATGGGGTTGTGGTTTGCCATATCCCTAAATTAGGTATGACAGGCGGTAGTTTTATTTCGGTTCGCTTCGGTACTATATACATATCAGTACGGTGTACCATATAAATTGGTACCGTGTACCCAATAAATAATATTGTTATTTTCATATATGTTTATAGTATAAAATTATATAGTTTATACATTCACTGATTCACAAATACTTAATAGTGAGTTCAAGAATTTAATAAACATTCTGCAAACAGAATTTAAGGAAAAGGCAATACTCAAACTGTAACTTTCACACGTCGGATTCTTTGACTCATTCAATGCAACCAACAGCAAACTATGATTCTATTAGATGATTTGATTCAACAACGTATGGATAAGGTCTCTTTAACATCATCAGATGCTGCTACTGTTGCTGATGATGTCGTAGTTTTCGTTGGGATAGAAAGTACTAGTTTAGTTATTAAGGATGAGGTGGTCATTAAAAATGAAGTCAAAATCGTTACGAATGATAATATTAATGGAGATGTTAAGGTTGAGTTGGATGATGATGATAATGAGGAGGAAGAGGATGAATCTTCTTTGTCCTCTTCGGGGTCGTCTAGTAGTAGTAGTAGTAGTAGTGATGATGAGGATGATGAGGAGGAGGAGGATAGTGAGGAGGATGATGAAGAAGACGACGACGATGAGGGAAAGAAAGTGAAAGGGGATGGTGAAATGGAAGAAGGTGAAATAATGGAGGAGATGGTTGCTTGGAGTGATAACGATGACGACGAGGAAGATGTGGTTAAAGGGCCTATTCGATCACGGAATGAGGTTCAGGTAATTCATAACTTCATGCCCTTTAATTTGTTTCTGTTTTCTTCAAGTTATTGGCTTTATTGGTGGCTTGTTATTGGTACATTAGTGTGGAGTTGTGCTAGTCTTTATTTGATTATTCAGTTAAGGATAATATATCTAATTGTCATTACGATGCTAGTGGCTCTATTAGTAATGTGCGTTTAAAATCTTGCTAAGCTATATTCATAAATGGCTGTTTGCATTCATGTTTTTTTAATTTATTAGCTAAGACCGATATAAACTGGTATATCGAGGCTTCTTTGCTGTTATGGTAGAACATCAACCAGCAAAGGCTGGTTTTATATGTTTTTATCGATTTTCTGTCGCTATGACTATTTGATACAAACTAGCAATGGTTATGAGTCTAAACAAAGCTTAATTTGGCTCAGTAACACATGCTAAATAGTAACGAATATTTTACTGTTGCTGATAAGTCTGTAGCTCACATCAGGCTCAGACCAGGTCTCAGTTTGCTTTGCTATATAGACGGCAGTGTCATCTATGTTGTAGAAGTAAGAGTCCCTGCCCACCATGCCGACCTTATACATTTAACTATTTTGTCAACTTACGCTGTGAAAATGTTGACTTTTTATACAATGATCGACAAGAGATTGCTTCATCCAAAAACTCATGTTCTAGCATAGAAAACTCATGTTCCATACGAATAGACCGTTGACCGTTCTAACATCGCTTCATCTAAAAATTTGTAGGTCTTTATCCTTTTTTCGGACCTAGTTACTTTGGTAAAGAGCATCCAAGTTTCTTCTTTTCTTGAGTTATGATTAAATTAGTGTTGATATCAGACTGTAACTTCCCTCGAAGCATACTAAACACTCTAGTTCTCTTCTTGTGTTATCATTGTTCTCCTGTAGCTGAGACACTAGAGAATTTGACTTACGTAGGCCATGGTAAAGGAGAATGTTTGAGTGTTTTCTGCAAATAAGCCAGCCACAGTGTCCATCATTATTCCCATGTGGCACAAGTGCAAAACATACATGGTCCAATCCTTCACAATTATCTGACCATATCTCTTTGCATCATGTATGCATTGATATATTTAAGTCATAAAACTAGGACTTGTTTTTTAAGAAATCAGAGGTCACAGGCGTGACTCATGAGATGTTTATTAATTGTAGGGTGAAGTTGCGTGATCATACACTCGAGCCCTTCTAACTCTGTTTTAATCAGCTTTTTATGAAGGGAAATGCTTTCTTTCAGCATACCATTCTCGTTTATGTACGCAAACCATAGTCACATGGAAGTGGGATCACTCCGGTATGGGGTTGTGGTTTGCCATATCCCTAAATTAGGTATGACAGGCGGTAGACTTATTTCGGTTCGCTTCGGTACTATATACATATCAGTACGGTGTACCATATAAATTGGTACCGTGTACCCAATAAATAATATTGTTATTTTCATATATGTTTATAGTATAAAATTATATAGTTTATACATTCACTGATTCACAAATACTTAATAGTGAGTTCAAGAATCTAATACACATTCTGCAAACAGAATTTAAGGAAAAGGCAATACTCAAACTCTAACTTTCACGCGTCGGATTCTTTGACTCATTCAATGCAATTGTTTGACTCATTCAATGCAACCAACAGCAAACTATGATTCTATTCTTCATCAGGAATATACCAAATTTTTACAACAAATCGCCCAACCGTACACATCTGTAACACGATTGTAATGACCCTAAATCTACTGGAGAGGATTGGGTACTGTTTGGACAACCATTTGGAATGCTGTTTTCTGTTTTCAATTCGCAATCCTGAGCAATCAGGATCGCAACCGTACCGTGATCCGGTACGTCCGATCTAGAACGAAAATCGTTGGCTGCCTAGCAATTCATGTGACTATGACGCGAACTCCATTTTTCTTCGGCTCTGCAATTTCATTTGTCATTGCTTAATCTTCCACTGTGTGCTGTGCTGCGATTACCTTTGCAGCCATAAGCTCGAGCTTATATCGCTACATAAATAAGGAATGTATGAACATAAACAAGTGGTAATTAGTAATTCGTGTGAGTTTGTGGAAGTTAATTACTTAAGTGTCTTTATAATTTTCGGTATTTAGAAATATATGAACAAATATTTAACTGGAAGAGTAAAAAAGTCGTCCAAAGTTCTTTGTTGAGGACAAGGTGTCTTTTGGGAAAGGGTGTATTGTTGATAATTAATTTGCTTAATATTTGTATACAGGGTTTATATTAGTTTTTAGTCATTTTAGTAAGGTAAGGATATTGTACCAGGATAGGGATAAGAGTATGCATTTATAGATATAGATATAACATGGGCGTATATTAGCTACATTAATTTAGTTAATATATATCTATGTCTTCAAATACTCATCTATTTTTAAAAACTTCATTTATTCTCTAAAGAAACAGCACTCCTAATTCACGAGTTCTACACCATTGAAGATACATAACTAATAAAATCATAGTAATAGTTGCTCCTCATAATCACCTAATCAAACTTGTTAATATCTGCAGGTAATTCTTTGCTATAAAAATAGCTCATGTCAAGACACTCATTTGAACGAAGTAAAGTAATAACCAAAATTTAAATTTCTAGACTTGCCTCGAGGCTACAACTGCTAATAGCAATTCACATGTTAATGAAAAACTTAAAATCAAAATCATACTTCAATTATAAAAATAAACCAACGGCAAAATAGTCCACGAATAACTGAAAAACCAAAAAGCATAGAATTTTAAAAGTTTTTAAATAAGGAGAGGTCTAGCGAACTGCAAATTGACCAGCACAATGATTTTTAACTTATAATCTGCTGGTTGAGATAATTGTGAACTAAATCATGTTTAAGCTAGTTTTATTTAATCTTTAAAAGTTTACAACTGATTAATCTGGCGAGACAATAGTCTAAGCAGGAAAAATAGTATAAATCTGGTGGGAATACTTCATGAGTTTTTTTTTTGTTAGAATGGTGAAGGCCAAACAAGTGTGGCTGTGACTTATAATGCAAATATTTTGTATCTTCAATTTGTCTTTGATCACAACTAAATATTGGTGTTTAAAAGAAGATAAGTGTTCAATATTTTTAAAGACATGGATGTCTTTAGCTACTTGGCTACATCTTGATAGCATCTTCCGTTAATTGCATATCTACGAATAATTCTTCTTTAAACTTCTCTTACAAGCGTAGACATACTAATTATGTCCTTTTCAAATCCATTATTTTGATGACAATTATTCTAGTTTTTAAGACATGAAATAAAGTCAATGTCTTTTGCAAAGAAACCTGTTTGCTTCTCTTTCCAACATCTTAATTCTCCCACGCTATTGATTCAAGCTGTTTTGGAGAACTGAATAACTTTCCTTGTTTGTGAAAGCAAGTTATTTCCCTTCACCTCTGCAATGTCACTCTTCATTGCTTCATTTCGTGACCAACTTATAAAACTAATTTCTTTATTGTTGTGTTTGGTTTCTACAAACTTATCAGGATAGCAGTTAGATTCCATTGCTTGCTGTGCTGCATTTAGCGTATCAGCTAGGTCAGCCTCATAGTTCTGTGTAATCACATAATACAATTTCTACCTATGCAAATAAAGAATATAATTACTACCTCTAATAGGATCATGGTCAGTTTTCATCTGTTTCCATGCATTCCCATGTGATCACAACCCTTGTTACCTGATATATATATTTTTAAGCTTAAAACCCATTAACTTGTGCGTGTTAGAGGGGTTCTTCAGACCCATGGATGCCCCGTCATGGTGGATGGTAAACCTGTGAACTTTCACCCGTGGGAATGGGTAAATTAGTTGGCGGGTTGTGGATGGTTGGCTGGTATGCTCTATTCATCATGGGTGAATTAGCTCTACAAACCATGACATCTAATTAAATTGGCTGTGGGTACACCTGTAGGTGCCATCTTAAATATAACAGTCAACAGCAATTTCTTTTTTTCTTTGTATGACCTCCCAAATAGACTTCTATGCCCTTCACTTGCAAGATTGAACAATGTCACAACATTTATCAGTTGCTCCATTTAAGTTGGCAACCTCTAACAACTTGCCATGAATCGTTCTGGAGGTGACACATTATAAAGTAAGTGGTTATGAGAGCTAGCTTGTTCTCTAACAACATCTAAGATCAGCTTGGTTGCCTCGTATTCTAATCTTTTGGAGTTGGCATATAAAGATCAGTACATTGTTGTGTAGACAACATAATATTTTTGTATTATCTTAACGGGTCTCTCTTGTTTCTTTATGACAATTTTAATTGCAGGATCTCCCTCCAGTCCCTCCAGTGACTGTCACGATACAACCTCATCATCAGACACTTCCAGTCGGAGTTGTATTATCGGTAAGTTCATTGCAAACAAAAGAGTGCTAAATGTAAAGCTCACCCATTTTTTGTTTCTAATATTTATCCAACTTATGGTCCAATTGACTAGTTTTTGATACTTCAACAGATTATGGGTGCACAAGTTATTGTGGAAGGAGTGGAGAATCATAACCCCTTAAGTGAGGGTTCAATTCTATGGATCACAGAAAGCAGATCGCCATTAGGAGTAGTGGATGAAATATTTGGACCCGTAAAAAATCCTTACTATATCGTTCGCTACAACTCAGAAATTGAAGTCCCTACTGCAATCCAACAAGGCAGCTTGATCTCTTTTGTTCCTGAGTTTGCAGATTACGTTCTAAATAACAACCTTTACAAAAAAGGCTACGATGCTTCTGGTGAAAATGATGAAGAGTTATCTGAAGAGTTGGAGTTTTCAGATGATGAGAAAGAAGCAGAGTACAAGAAAATGATTAAAATGTCAAAAAGGAATTTAAGTGAACAGAAAAATGGGCATAAAAAGGATAAGAAGTCAAGAAATCGGGGCGGTAAGTGGAAAAATGATCCACAGTGTTTGGCTAACTCACAAGTCAATGGTTCTTCTGGTGGGCCCACGAGAGGGCCACATGCAGTTTCACCATCACAAGTCAATGGTTCCTCTGGTGGACCCACAAGTGGTTCTCAGGGATTTACACAGAGTTCACAGACACCTAACTTCAATGGGCCTCCTATGGGAGTTTGGCCAAATGGGTTCCCGTCCATGCAGCCACAAAATATTGGGTTTCCACCAAACGGGTTTCCGTCTAATGTACCGTTTATGCAACAGAGTTTTACTCAACAGCCCTTTCAGAATCTTGGTTTGCCAAATATGGCTCCGTTTCTTCCACAGTTTAACAACTCTGGTCAGATGTTTCCTTCTAATTTTGTTCAAGGTGTTCCTCCCAATTATGGTGCAAATCTTGCATTTGCATCTTGGCCTACAGGCATGCCCCAGAATAACTTCAACCAGTCACAAGTTGGTGCACCAATGATGTTTCAGGGTTTACAACAAGGAGTTGCAATGCCTAATGGACTTCAAATGGAAAACAATCTGAGACCACCTTTTGCTGCTGCAAATGTTCAAACTTCTCAAAGTTCTGATCAAGGAAATGGGTTATCCAACCGTGGAGGAAGACAACCATTTCAAAGGGGCGGTGGTCGTTTCAGAGAAGGCAGACGTGGTAGAAGTGGGCCACAGTCCAGGTGATTTGTAATCATAATGCATAACAGTTTTGTAAGCTTCTGGTTAGTTTTCTTGTTTTTATCTTTTGATACTAGGAATTAAGTGCTACTTTGACTCTAGCTGTTATCTGGTTGTATAACTGATGTTATATCATGCATTTGGTTTTATGATGTTCAAATTGTATGTTAGTTGGGAGTAATGTGCTATAGTTGTTTCCTTGGACTTTAACTTCTAGAGATCTAACCTCCACCACCTTTACTTTCATTTATGCGTGGAGTTGATAAGTTTAGACGCTGATTAATTATATTTGACTGAACTTAAGAGAAAGGAGTCACATGTTGGGTTCTGGGAGTTGTACCCTATAAGTCACATGGGTTAAGTTCGTTGTGACTGGCATGAGGCTGTTTTGACTCTTCCCTTGTTTATCCATCTCTTTATAGACTAATTCCCATCCATCTTATCTGTTGATTATTTTCGTGAAACTTTTTAAAATGCGGCCATAAATTTGGGATTCAAGTGATGAAGGAAACAGACATTCCCATCAAATTATATGTTAACATGGTATAGCTGCCTGGTACTTCTAGTATAGATACGTGGATGATCAGCATGCCTTTATACAGGAAACTCCAATAACTATTACTTCTCTCACTCGTTAACATTGTTGTTTTGTGGTTTTTGTTCTTTGTCATTTAGACTGCATAAATTCTTGTGGTTCAATGACTTGTTAGCTTGCAGCAAACTCATACTAGTCGTATAATCTTTGAAGGATAAGAAATTGCGCCCCTGCAGTTTCTTACGGCTGTTGCTTTCGTCTAAATGCTATGGCTAGTGAAGTGTTTGATTGACCATGTGTTTTTTTAATGTTTTGGGTTGCTTTTTTTTAAGGGAATTCTGGGTTTGCTGTTTATTGTGTTTTTGATGATTTGATCAGATATTCATAATGTGTTGTGCTCAGAATTTTAATTCTAAATTGATCATAAGTAACACTAGGACTCTTTGAAGTAGTTTCCATGTTGGAGCATTGGACCGTCTTATGATTTAAGGCTTGGTAGTTGGTACTCCATTACCGTTTTAAGCTAGAAACTACCTGTTTTATTTTGCAATATACTGACTGGCCCCCTTCTGCATAGCAAATAGCAAAGAGAATTATTGTTCCCCTCGCCCAAAACTCGTCAACATGGTGTGTGCACGAATAGAGAATTTTATGAGCAGTTGATAGTTTTACAAGCCGATAATATAACACACGTAAACCACCAATGACATAATAGTAGTCCCCTGAGATCATTGAATTTGATCAAGAAATCCGCTCACTACATTTCAAACATAGGCCCAGGAAGGGTTATTGTTTCTGCAATTAGTATATCAGCGATTTTCTCTCGACTAGGTACCTACCTATTTATTCTGTGTGTAAATTTTATAAAATGAGCAGCGGATAAGTAATTTTCTTTTAATATAGTGTTTGTTATAACTGATTTGCTTAAAAAACAAGCAATACACATATAAGCTGAAATATAAGCAACCCCAAACACCTCCTCCATGAGATTTATTGGGATCTACTTCTCTTTCAGTACTCGGTTAAGCAATTTATCAGTGACTCATTGTTCTGCCTCAGCGCTGCTTTACGCTAGTTATCTCCTCTTCCTTCAACATGTTACTAGATCACCGCAAACATAAATATGACCACCCATCATTATTTGCGGACCTCCACCTCATCTTACAACACTATGGTTATAATCTTTCGAAAGTGGATCCTACCATCACAAGAGTCCCAAGTTTTAACTATCATGTATACGAACATGTTTTATTGAAGAAGAAAGTATCATTAACAAATGAGATCTATCAAGCAAATATTATACTACCGTGGTCTCAACTAATTAGATGGGGTGGTGACAAGATTGTCATATTGTCTTTGCTTTTTGTATAGGCTTTTAGAGGGGAGGGAGTGGGATCGGGTAGAGCTGGGGTACATCAGCTGTACCGTGGCCGGTCATTTGGTTATGGCAAATCGAGTAAACTAGCCAAGAGAGAATGGGGGAGCGTGATTAAGGGGGTATGGAGTTTGAAAATGAGAATCAAATAAAAAATGATCAATTTTTTATTGTTAAAAATAAGACGTATATATTGAGAAAGAAAATGAAAATGTGATACATATTTCGAAAGGAAAAAAAGAATTAAGGGGGTGTGGAGTTTGAAAATGAAAATAGAAATGGATATTTAAACCCACATACTGATAAATTTTAAACATTTACAGAATTACAGTTGCTGGGTTTGATTCCTATTTTCTAAATCCATTAACCAAACATGTCAAATGGTAGTAAACTTATATCCTCATTTCCATGCCCATCACTTTCTTTTTTTTTTTGACAAGTGAATTTTACCTCAGACGCGTATGATGTGTGCTAATCGCACAACGAAAGGGTCACGCACTAAGCGGATCTTAAATAGCCTCTCACCATACCACCTCCTTAATTGAAAAATACCGTCGAGAATAACCTACCAAAGTTCGAACTCGAGACCTTGGAATAAACTCCCCCGAGACCCCGCATAGCAGGTTTAGTGAAACACCCTTGACCACGGGGTTTATCCCGGTGGTTCCATCACTTCCTAACATATGCTAGTTGCACAGGATTTCCCTCTAAAATGGGGTGCGCACCACAACAATGTTTATGACTAGCATATGACAGCCGGGAGCCAAGTCCGACAGTATCAGTCACTATGCTACATTGCTTCGCACAGGATTTCCCTCTAAAATGGGGTGCGCACCACAACAATGTTTATGACTAGCATATGACAGCCGGGAGCCAAGTCCGACAGTATCAGTCACTATGCTACATTGCTTCGCACAGGATTTCCCTCTAAAATGGGGTGCGCACCACAACAATGTTTATGACTAGCATATGACAGCCGGGAGCCAAGTCCGACAGTATCAGTCACTATGCTACATTGCTTCGCACAGGATTTCCCTCTAAAATGGGGTGCGCACCACAACAATGTTTATGACTAGCATATGACAGCCGGGAGCCAAGTCCGACAGTATCAGTCACTATGCTACATTGCTTCGCACAGGATTTCCCTCTAAAATGGGGTGCGCACCACAACAATGTTTATGACTAGCATATGACAGCCGGGAGCCAAGTCCGACAGTATCAGTCACTATGCTACATTGCTTCGCACAGGATTTCCCTCTAAAATGGGGTGCGCACCACAACAATGTTTATGACTAGCATATGACAGCCGGGAGCCAAGTCCGACAGTATCAGTCACTATGCTACATTGCTTCGCACAGGATTTCCCTCTAAAATGGGGTGCGCACCACAACAATGTTTATGACTAGCATATGACAGCCGGGAGCCAAGTCCGACAGTATCAGTCACTATGCTACATTGCTTCGCACAGGATTTCCCTCTAAAATGGGGTGCGCACCACAACAATGTTTATGACTAGCATATGACAGCCGGGAGCCAAGTCCGACAGTATCAGTCACTATGCTACATTGCTTCGCACAGGATTTCCCTCTAAAATGGGGTGCGCACCACAACAATGTTTATGACTAGCATATGACAGCCGGGAGCCAAGTCCGACAGTATCAGTCACTATGCTACATTGCTTCGCACAGGATTTCCCTCTAAAATGGGGTGCGCACCACAACAATGTTTATGACTAGCATATGACAGCCGGGAGCCAAGTCCGACAGTATCAGTCACTATGCTACATTGCTTCGCACAGGATTTCCCTCTAAAATGGGGTGCGCACCACAACAATGTTTATGACTAGCATATGACAGCCGGGAGCCAAGTCCGACAGTATCAGTCACTATGCTACATTGCTTCGCACAGGATTTCCCTCTAAAATGGGGTGCGCACCACAACAATGTTTATGACTAGCATATGACAGCCGGGAGCCAAGTCCGACAGTATCAGTCACTATGCTACATTGCTTCGCACAGGATTTCCCTCTAAAATGGGGTGCGCACCACAACAATGTTTATGACTAGCATATGACAGCCGGGAGCCAAGTCCGACAGTATCAGTCACTATGCTACATTGCTTCGCACAGGATTTCCCTCTAAAATGGGGTGCGCACCACAACAATGTTTATGACTAGCATATGACAGCCGGGAGCCAAGTCCGACAGTATCAGTCACTATGCTACATTGCTTCGCACAGGATTTCCCTCTAAAATGGGGTGCGCACCACAACAATGTTTATGACTAGCATATGACAGCCGGGAGCCAAGTCCGACAGTATCAGTCACTATGCTACATTGCTTCGCACAGGATTTCCCTCTAAAATGGGGTGCGCACCACAACAATGTTTATGACTAGCATATGACAGCCGGGAGCCAAGTCCGACAGTATCAGTCACTATGCTACATTGCTTCGCACAGGATTTCCCTCTAAAATGGGGTGCGCACCACAACAATGTTTATGACTAGCATATGACAGCCGGGAGCCAAGTCCGACAGTATCAGTCACTATGCTACATTGCTTCGCACAGGATTTCCCTCTAAAATGGGGTGCGCACCACAACAATGTTTATGACTAGCATATGACAGCCGGGAGCCAAGTCCGACAGTATCAGTCACTATGCTACATTGCTTCGCACAGGATTTCCCTCTAAAATGGGGTGCGCACCACAACAATGTTTATGACTAGCATATGACAGCCGGGAGCCAAGTCCGACAGTATCAGTCACTATGCTACATTGCTTCGCACAGG
This sequence comes from Erigeron breviscapus, assembly GCA_034093135.1. NCBI lineage: Eukaryota > Viridiplantae > Streptophyta > Magnoliopsida > Asterales > Asteraceae > Erigeron > Erigeron breviscapus. The sequence goes on along the minus strand of CM067171.1, from coordinate 119,515,784 downwards.
ATTTCCCTCTAAAATGGGGTGCGCACCACAACAATGTTTATGACTAGCATATGACAGCCGGGAGCCAAGTCCGACAGTATCAGTCACTATGCTACATTGCTTCGCACAGGATTTCCCTCTAAAATGGGGTGCGCACCACAACAATGTTTATGACTAGCATATGACAGCCGGGAGCCAAGTCCGAAGACATTTGTACAGAATTCTGAGGTGTCTCAGAATTCCTTCACTGAAGCTTCACTTCAGTTCAGATCGAGATAAATCTGAAGCATTCATTCTGAAGTCAAAGACTGAAGTATGAAGAAGAGAATCATCTCAGAAGCGAGCAAAAGAGTGATTCTACCAGATCAAGACTGAAGCATCTCAGTGTAAAGTATTTACAACACTTTACACTGATTACGAGGAAGACTTTTACTTTACACCTTTATCCGGTTAATAGATTTATCTATTAACAAAAGGTACAAAGTATAGGCTTGGAACCTAGTACTATAAGTCACATCAAGTGACTTATATACTCTTCCAAGTGCAGCATGTAAGGAATTATGGTTTAATTCCTTAAATGCTCACAACCACATTTGTACGATCTTGTCCACATCATCATGGACTTGGTCTATAAATACAAAGTCTTCTCACAACTTGCAAAGAGCTTGAAACTTTAGCATTGCAACTTGTGAGATATACTCTAAGTAAACTTACGAGTATTTCCAAGTTAATTAGATCACTTGTATTTCAGGATTGTTTAGATACTTACACTTGGGTGTTTATCTTTGTTCCGCAACAATCCTTGTATTTGTTTATACATCAATAAATCAAATACATTGAAAAGAAAACAACGTGTCTCAATGCTACATACTTGATTATATTTATATATATCCTTATATAGTTTCTGCCATTTGTTCTTGCATTTTATATCTAGTCAATTGTTTCTTGTTATCCATATCTGGATCGTAAACTGAACTTGTCCATCAAGATCAGTTGTACTTGCCAGTCGGGTTTGTTATTCATCTATATATTTGGGACTCACAATTGGTATCAGAGCCACAAGGTTGAATTTTATCAATTCATTAACCTTTGATCTGCATAGATGGCTGACTTTGAACAAGAACGACCTGACCCTAATAATGCTACCCCACCCCCTCTCATCAACAACAATATACCATCACACAATGTTCACGTACACTTTCCAAATAATCCTGTTCCCAAGTTTGATGGGAACAGTGAAAACTTTCAAACATGGAAAGCGTGCATGCTTAAGTATATTGCTGGTGTTGAGAGACATTTACCAGATATCTTAAAAGAAGGACCCTTTGTCCCCATGAATGCTTCTACTGTTGTCAGAAATGCCGATGGGACTCCTAGGCAGTCACCTAAGGAGAAGGATCATTGGTCTGAGGAAGATCATAGACTTGTAGACCTGGACACCAAGTTACAAAATATGATTTTATACGCAGTTCCAGAAACCCTAATGCCCACTCTTGTTTTACTTGAAAATTCCAAATTAATGTGGGAGGAACTAATGACACAGTTTGAAGGCACGAATGAGACAATTGTCACAAGAAAAGTTGCTTTAAACAAAAGATATGAGTCTTTCTTTGCTATCCCTGGGGAGTCTTTAACTCAAACCTACATCAGATTTACAAATCTGGTAAACCAACTGAAAGCCCTGGGTGTAACCAAAGACAAAGAAATTTTGTTGGAAAAATTTTGTGACATTTTACCTTCTAAATGGGAAAATTTAATCTTGGTCTTGAGACAAGGCAAAACCTTGCACAGTCATACTCTTGCTTCCCTTTATGGAGCCTTCAGATATACTGAAGAGAACAAAGCTGAAAGAGCCTTGGCTGAGCAGGATGCCAAGAATCATGTTTCTACCAGTTCTGGTACGGTTCAGTATTCTGAACCACATAGTACTGCTCTACTATCTTCTGAGAGTGATGTTTTTGACTCGATGAAGAAGATGGTGTCTGAAATGTTAAAAACTGGTGTCTCTGCTAATGTCACTCATGATTGTGATGAGAATGACAATGATGATCTGGTTGCCATGCTGGCTAAAACGTTCAATCGTTTTAAGGCCAAATCAAATCGATCTGGCAAACCTTTTGCTTCCAGTGCTTCTATTGACAAGTCTAATCTTGAATGCTTTAAATGCGGCAAGAAAGGACATTTCATGAAGGAATGCAGATCTAGTCAACCTTCATCATCACAATCTGCTCCTAACCATTCTATTTTTCAGAAGTCTGATGACAGCTATAAGGCCAAATACAAGAAGTTGAAGGCACATATGGCTCTTTTGGCACAAGACAACTCAAGCAACAGTTGTATGATTGCCAAAACTGAAAAGTGGGAAGACTCTGATGAATCATCTGATGATGAGGAGGAAGTTAGGGACATGTGTTTCATGGCACAAGAAGATCAAGGTCATTTGGTCAAATCCGATGTTGAATCTGGTCGCTGGGTGGATATAGTGATGAAAAAGGTCAGTAATTTTGGCTATGAAGAAAATGAGGAACACAAACTGGACCTTTTGGTTCTTTTAGAGGCTGACATCTCCTTTGTTGAGACAGTGCGTTCAGAAAGCCTAAAAATGTTTGAAAACAATGCCTCTGAACTGAACGCTAGTCATGCCAGATTGAAAGAACTGAAAGATGTTCATTTGGCTCTAAAAAGTTATCAGTCTATGGTTGCCACTTTAGAGTTGGAAAAAGAAGAGTTAAAAACCATCCTTGAAAAAGAGCAGAAAATAATTAAGTCTTGGATGAGTGCACCAAAACCAGATGCTGCAATTAAAAATACTTTTGCAAATCAAAAAACAGCATATGAATCTGGTGATCTTCACATGGCATCTATAATCACTGATTTAGATGCACTTCCAAAGGAAATGAAACCTGAAATTATTTTTCCTAAAGTTGGCAAACAGAAAACTGTGACTGATAGAGTCCAGGAACAATCTGAGGGTAAATCTGAAACAGCTCAGACAACTGTTTCAGAAAAGAAGGCTAAATCCAAAAAGCCATCCCCTCAGACTTCATCTAAGGTCTCTAAAGGCCAAAAGAAGAAGAAAAATATCTCCCCCACTGAGCCTTCTACCTCAGATTCTGGTAAGGCTCAGGTGTCTAATGAAGAATCTATTTTGTTAAGGTTAGAAAGTCAATTTCAACTATTGGCTAGACAAGTGCAGAGTTGTAATGCACGTTTAAAAAATGTTGAAACCACTCCTCTTCAACCTAAACAAAATGCAAAACCTTTTTCTAAGCAAATCAAGCAGAAATCTGAGAAGAAGAAAAATATCTCCCCCACTGAGCCTTCTACCTCAGATTCTGGTAAGGCTCAGGTGTCTAATGAAGAATCTATTTTGTTAAGGTTAGAAAGTCAATTTCAACTATTGGCTAGACAAGTGCAGAGTTGTAATGCACGTTTAAAAAATGTTGAAACCACTCCTCTTCAACCTAAACAAAATGCAAAACCTTTTTCTAAGCAAATCAAGCAGAAATCTGAGAAGAAAAAGGTTGAAAACTCCATCAAACCAACTATTTTTCTGTCATCTGAAATAATGACTGAAATCCCATTTGACCCATCTGTTCCTCATAAACCAAAGAAATCTGAGACTGCTAAGGGAGAGTCTAGTGAACCCATCCAAAGATGGGTTCCCAAAAAGAACTAATCTTTGATTGTGTGCAGGGAGACCGAAAGAAGAACATATGGTTTCTGGACAGTGCTGCTGGCCGAACCATGACTGGTTATCAGACCCTGCTAGAGGAATATAGGGTGCAAGAGGGGCCCTCAATTGTTTTTGGAAATGATGGTAATGGAAAAACTGAGGGATATGGTGTGGTGAATAATGGTCAAGTCAAATTCACACGTGTTGCATATGTGAACGGTTTGAAATATAACCTGATCAGTGTCAGTCAACTATGTGATGATGGCTTCAAGGTTTTATTTGATATTTCACAAGGCACCATATTCAACAGAGATGGAAAGGTGGTACTGATTGCACCAAGAAAGGGAAACATTTATGTCATTGATATGAATCCTTCTACCTCTGAACAATGTTTCTACTCAAAGGCAGATGAAGACACAAATTGGTTGTGGCACAAGAGACTATCCCATCTGAACTTCAAGAACATTAATAAGTTGTCAAGAAAACAACTTGTTGATGGGATACCCTCTATGTCTTTCAACAAAGACAAGCCATGTCCAGGTTGTGAAATGGGTAAGCAGAAAAGAGCTTCATTCAAGACAAAGCAAAGCTTTAGTATTACTGAACCTCTTCATATGCTTCACATGGACCTTTTTGGACCAGTGAATGTTCAGACCAGAGCAGGAAAGAAATACACCCTTGTTATAGTTGATGAATATTCAAGATACTGCTGGGTGATTTTCCTCAGGTCCAAAAGTGAAGCTGCTGCTGAAATCATTGCTCTCATCAAACAAATTGAGCTCAAATACAAGCGAAAAGTTTGTCAGCTCAGAAGTGACAATGGCACTGAATTCAGAAATGCCACTCTGGAGTCCTTCTGCACTGAAACTGGCATATCTCAGAACTTCTCCTCAGCACACACACCAGAGCAGAATGGTGTTGTAGAAAGAAAGAATCGTACGCTGATTGAAGCTGCTAGAAGTATGTTGAATGAATCTGGTCTTCCCAAGAATTTCTGGGCTGAAGCTGTTGCAACTGCATGCTACACTCAGAACAGATCTATCTACGTCAAAAGACACAAGAAGACCTCCTATGAAGTACTCAGAAATAGAAAGCCTAATATTGGATACTTCCATGTATTTGGGTGTCCAGTATACATTCTGAATGATTCTAGTCAGCTTGGAAAATTTGACGCAAAAGCTGATGAAGGATACTTCCTAGGATATTCATCAAATCGCAAAGCCTTTAGAGTCTTTAACAAGAGACTTGAAAAGGTTGATGAGTCAATTCATGTTACCTTTGATGAATCCAATTCTGCAATCTTTAAAAATTCCATTCCTGTAACACCCTCAGAAAGTCCAATAGTTTTTGGAAATGATGGTAATGGAAAAACTGAGGGATATGGTGTGGTGAATAATGGTCAAGTCAAATTCACACGTGTTGCATATGTGAACGGTTTGAAATATAACCTGATCAGTGTCAGTCAACTATGTGATGATGGCTTCAAGGTTTTATTTGATATTTCACAAGGCACCATATTCAACAGAGATGGAAAGGTGGTACTGATTGCACCAAGAAAGGGAAACATTTATGTCATTGATATGAATCCTTCTACCTCTGAACAATGTTTCTACTCAAAGGCAGATGAAGACACAAATTGGTTGTGGCACAAGAGACTATCCCATCTGAACTTCAAGAACATTAATAAGTTGTCAAGAAAACAACTTGTTGATGGGATACCCTCTATGTCTTTCAACAAAGACAAGCCATGTCCAGGTTGTGAAATGGGTAAGCAGAAAAGAGCTTCATTCAAGACAAAGCAAAGCTTTAGTATTACTGAACCTCTTCATATGCTTCACATGGACCTTTTTGGACCAGTGAATGTTCAGACCAGAGCAGGAAAGAAATACACCCTTGTTATAGTTGATGAATATTCAAGATACTGCTGGGTGATTTTCCTCAGGTCCAAAAGTGAAGCTGCTGCTGAAATCATTGCTCTCATCAAACAAATTGAGCTCAAATACAAGCGAAAAGTTTGTCAGCTCAGAAGTGACAATGGCACTGAATTCAGAAATGCCACTCTGGAGTCCTTCTGCACTGAAACTGGCATATCTCAGAACTTCTCCTCAGCACACACACCAGAGCAGAATGGTGTTGTAGAAAGAAAGAATCGTACGCTGATTGAAGCTGCTAGAAGTATGTTGAATGAATCTGGTCTTCCCAAGAATTTCTGGGCTGAAGCTGTTGCAACTGCATGCTACACTCAGAACAGATCTATCTACGTCAAAAGACACAAGAAGACCTCCTATGAAGTACTCAGAAATAGAAAGCCTAATATTGGATACTTCCATGTATTTGGGTGTCCAGTATACATTCTGAATGATTCTAGTCAGCTTGGAAAATTTGACGCAAAAGCTGATGAAGGATACTTCCTAGGATATTCATCAAATCGCAAAGCCTTTAGAGTCTTTAACAAGAGACTTGAAAAGGTTGATGAGTCAATTCATGTTACCTTTGATGAATCCAATTCTGCAATCTTTAAAAATTCCATTCCTGTAACACCCTCAGAAAGTCCAATGAGTTTTGGTGATTCTGATCCTATTGCTGAAACTGATCAGTCACCTGAACCTGCTTCTGAACATCTCCGTTCAGAACCAACAATAAAAAGGCCAAGCAACATTCCATTTTATCCTCCAGTCAGTTTCAAACTACCTTCTGAACTGACTATTGGATCAGATGTACATGCTGCTTCTCCTCTGATATCAGGCTCCACTGAGCAACCTCAATCTGAAGAATTTCATGATGCAAGTCATGATCTGCAGGAAGAAGAAGGAGCTGCAGATGTATTTTCTGAAGCTCCTCCTGAAGTTACTCAGAGAAGTTCTTGCACTGATATCATTATTCATCCTGGTCAATACACTAAGTGGACTAAAGCACATCCTATCGAGCAAATCATTGGGAATTCCACTAGTGGGGTTCAGACCAGAAGAGCCACAAGCGATCAATGCTTAAACGTCAGTTTCTTATCTCTTATTGAACCCAAGAAGATTGACGAGGCTATGAAAGACCCAAGCTGGGTTGAAGCCATGCAAGATGAGCTCAACCAGTTTAAAAGAAACGATGTATGGGAACTCGTTCCTTGTCCCAGTAACCTGAAGAAGGAACCAATTGGGACAAGATGGGTCTTCAGAAACAAGATGGATGAAGATGGTCATATCATCAGAAACAAAGCAAGACTTGTTGCAAAAGGATATGCACAAGAAGAGGGAATAGATTTTGATGAAACTTTTGCACCAGTTGCCAGACTTGAAGCTATCAGAATATTCTTAGCTTTTGCAGCTCATCATCAATTTAAAGTCTATCAAATGGATGTCAAAAGTGCATTCCTGAATGGAGAACTAGAAGAAGTCGTTTATGTGTATCAACCACCAGGGTTCATCAATGAAGAAAAACCACATTGGGTGTACAGACTGAACAAAGCCTTATATGGTCTGAGACAAGCACCCAGAGCCTGGTATGATACTCTTACTAAACATCTTCTTAAAAATGGTTTTAAACGTGGTGCAATTGATAACACTTTGTTCATTTTACATGATAAAAGTGATATCCTTTTAGTACAAATTTATGTTGATGATATTGTGTTTGGTTCTACAAATGAGAAGATGTGTGAAAATTTTTCTAAAATCATGTCTTCTGAGTATGAAATGAGTATGATGGGTGAACTGACATATTTTCTGGGACTTCAAGTAAAACAAACTGAAGATGGTATTTTCATAAACCAAGAAAAATATGTCAGAGATTTACTAAAGAAATATCAATTTGATTCAGTCTCATCAAAAGATACTTCCTAGGATATTCATCAAATCGCAAAGCCTTTAGAGTCTTTAACAAGAGACTTGAAAAGGTTGATGAGTCAATTCATGTTACCTTTGATGAATCCAATTCTGCAATCTTTAAAAATTCCATTCCTGTAACACCCTCAGAAAGTCCAATGAGTTTTGGTGATTCTGATCCTATTGCTGAAACTGATCAGTCACCTGAACCTGCTTCTGAACATCTCCGTTCAGAACCAACAATAAAAAGGCCAAGCAACATTCCATTTTATCCTCCAGTCAGTTTCAAACTACCTTCTGAACTGACTATTGGATCAGATGTACATGCTGCTTCTCCTCTGATATCAGGCTCCACTGAGCAACCTCAATCTGAAGAATTTCATGATGCAAGTCATGATCTGCAGGAAGAAGAAGGAGCTGCAGATGTATTTTCTGAAGCTCCTCCTGAAGTTACTCAGAGAAGTTCTTGCACTGATATCATTATTCATCCTGGTCAATACACTAAGTGGACTAAAGCACATCCTATCGAGCAAATCATTGGGAATTCCACTAGTGGGGTTCAGACCAGAAGAGCCACAAGCGATCAATGCTTAAACGTCAGTTTCTTATCTCTTATTGAACCCAAGAAGATTGACGAGGCTATGAAAGACCCAAGCTGGGTTGAAGCCATGCAAGATGAGCTCAACCAGTTTAAAAGAAACGATGTATGGGAACTCGTTCCTTGTCCCAGTAACCTGAAGAAGGAACCAATTGGGACAAGATGGGTCTTCAGAAACAAGATGGATGAAGATGGTCATATCATCAGAAACAAAGCAAGACTTGTTGCAAAAGGATATGCACAAGAAGAGGGAATAGATTTTGATGAAACTTTTGCACCAGTTGCCAGACTTGAAGCTATCAGAATATTCTTAGCTTTTGCAGCTCATCATCAATTTAAAGTCTATCAAATGGATGTCAAAAGTGCATTCCTGAATGGAGAACTAGAAGAAGTCGTTTATGTGTATCAACCACCAGGGTTCATCAATGAAGAAAAACCACATTGGGTGTACAGACTGAACAAAGCCTTATATGGTCTGAGACAAGCACCCAGAGCCTGGTATGATACTCTTACTAAACATCTTCTTAAAAATGGTTTTAAACGTGGTGCAATTGATAACACTTTGTTCATTTTACATGATAAAAGTGATATCCTTTTAGTACAAATTTATGTTGATGATATTGTGTTTGGTTCTACAAATGAGAAGATGTGTGAAAATTTTTCTAAAATCATGTCTTCTGAGTATGAAATGAGTATGATGGGTGAACTGACATATTTTCTGGGACTTCAAGTAAAACAAACTGAAGATGGTATTTTCATAAACCAAGAAAAATATGTCAGAGATTTACTAAAGAAATATCAATTTGATTCAGTCTCATCAAAAGATACTCCTATTTCTGCTCCATTAACTTTGGATTCTGATCCACATGGAAAACCAGTGGACCATACAAAATATCGTGGTATGGTTGGTTCACTGATGTATTTAACTGCAAGTAGACCAGACATAATGTTTGCAACATGCCTTTGTGCTAGATTTCAGTCTGATCCCAGAGAAGCACATGCAAATGCTGTTAAAAGGATCTTCAGATACCTTAAAGGTGTCCCCAGACTGGGTCTTTGGTATCCCAAAGGCTCTAGTCTAGATCTAATGGGTTATTCAGATTCTGATCATGCAGGTTGCAAGATAGACAGGAAAAGTACCACTGGTGGGTGTCATTTCCTTGGTGGCAAATTAGTAAGCTGGACTAGTAAGAAGCAGACTGCAGTATCACTATCAACTGCAGAAGCTGAGTACATTTCTGCAGCAAGTTGTTGTGCTCAGATTCTATGGATGAAAAACCAGCTGACTGATTATGGTGTTACTTACACAAAGACTCCAATCTTTTGTGATAACACTAGTGCCATTGCCATATCTCACAATCCTGTGATGCACTCGAAAACCAAGCACATCGACCTCAGGTATCATTTCATTCGTGATCATATTCTGAAAGGAGATATTGAATTGCACTTTATTCCCACTGATAAGCAACTCGCTGATGTTTTCACAAAACCTTTAGATGTCAAAACCTTTAAACATTCTAGTCAATTCATGTTACCTTTGATGAATCCAATTCTGCAATCTTTAAAAATTCCATTCCTGTAACACCCTCAGAAAGTCCAATGAGTTTTGGTGATTCTGATCCTATTGCTGAAACTGATCAGTCACCTGAACCTGCTTCTGAACATCTCCGTTCAGAACCAACAATAAAAAGGCCAAGCAACATTCCATTTTATCCTCCAGTCAGTTTCAAACTACCTTCTGAACTGACTATTGGATCAGATGTACATGCTGCTTCTCCTCTGATATCAGGCTCCACTGAGCAACCTCAATCTGAAGAATTTCATGATGCAAGTCATGATCTGCAGGAAGAAGAAGGAGCTGCAGATGTATTTTCTGAAGCTCCTCCTGAAGTTACTCAGAGAAGTTCTTGCACTGATATCATTATTCATCCTGGTCAATACACTAAGTGGACTAAAGCACATCCTATCGAGCAAATCATTGGGAATTCCACTAGTGGGGTTCAGACCAGAAGAGCCACAAGCGATCAATGCTTAAACGTCAGTTTCTTATCTCTTATTGAACCCAAGAAGATTGACGAGGCTATGAAAGACCCAAGCTGGGTTGAAGCCATGCAAGATGAGCTCAACCAGTTTAAAAGAAACGATGTATGGGAACTCGTTTAAATTCAAATTCCTTTTTCATTTACTTCTTTTTCATTTACTTCGTTTTTCATTTACTTCGTTTTTCATTTACTTCGTTTTTCATTTACTTTCCAATCATCAATCTTCTTTTCATTTACTTCGTTTTTCATTTACTTCGTTTTTCATTTACTTCGTTTTTCATTTACTTCGTTTTTCATTTACTTTTCATTTACTTCTTTTTCATTCTTCGTTTTTCATTTACTTCGTTTTTCATTTACTTCGTTTTTCATTTACTTTTCATTTACTTCTTTTTCATTCTTCGTTTTTCATTTACTTCGTTTTTCATTTACTTCGTTTTTCATTTACTTTTCATTTACTTCGTTTTTCATTTACTTCGTTTTTCATTTACTTTTTTCATCTTACTTCTTTTTCATTCTTCTCATTTACTTCGTTTTTCATTTACTTCGTTTTTCATTTACTTTTTTTCATTCTTCTTTTTCATTTACTTCGTTTTTCATTTACTTCGTTTTTCATTTACTTTTTTTCATTCTTCTTTTTCATTTACTTCGTTTTTCATTTACTTCGTTTTTCATTTACTTTCCAATCATTTACTTCGTTTTTCATTTACTTTTTTCATCTTACTTCTTTTTCATTCTTCTCATTTACTTCGTTTTTCATTTACTTCGTTTTTCATTTACTTTTTTCATCTTACTTCTTTTTCATTCTTCTTTTCATTTACTTCGTTTTTCATTTACTTCGTTTTTCATTTACTTCGTTTTTCATTTCTTTTCATTTACTTCGTTTTTCATTTACTTCGTTTTTCATTTACTTTCCAATCATCAATCTCTCTTTTTCATTCTTCTTTCATTTACTTCGTTTTTCATTTACTTCGTTTTTCATTTACTTTTTTCATCTTACTTCTTTTTCATTCTTCTCATTTACTTCGTTTTTCATTTACTTCGTTTTTCATTTACTTTTTTCATCTTACTTCTTTTTCATTCTTCTCATTTACTTCGTTTTTCATTTACTTCGTTTTTCATTTACTTTTCATTTACTTCGTTTTTCATTTACTTCGTTTTTCATTTACTTTTTTCATTTACTTCGTTTTTCATTTACTTCGTTTTTCATTTACTTTTCATTTACTTCTTTTTCATTTCTTTTTTCATTTACTTCGTTTTTCATTTACTTCGTTTTTCATTTACTTTCCAATCATTTACTTCGTTTTTCATTTACTTTTTTCATCTTACTTCTTTTTCATTCTTCTCATTTACTTCGTTTTTCATTTACTTCGTTTTTCATTTACTTTCCAATCATCAATCTCTCTCTTTTCATTCTTCTTTTCATTTACTTCGTTTTTCATTTACTTCGTTTTTCATTTACTTTCCAATCATCAATCTCTCTCTTTTCATTCTTCTTTTCATTTACTTCGTTTTTCATTTACTTCGTTTTTCATTTACTTTCCAATCATCAATCTCTCTCTTTTCATTCTTCTTTTCATTTACTTCGTTTTTCATTTACTTCGTTTTTCATTTACTTTCCAATCATCAATTCTTCTTTTTCATTCAAATTCCTTTTTCATTTACTTCGTTTTTCATTTACTTCGTTTTTCATTTACTTTTCATTTACTTCTTTTTCATTCTTCTTTTTCATTTACTTCGTTTTTCATTTACTTCGTTTTTCATTTACTTTCCAATCATTTCTTCTCTTTTCATCTTACAAATTCCTTTTTCATTCTTCTCATTTACTTCGTTTTTCATTTACTTCGTTTTTCATTTACTTTCCAATCATCAATTCTCTCTTTTTCATTCTTCTTTCATTTACTTCGTTTTTCATTTACTTCGTTTTTCATTTACTTTCCAATCATCAATTCTCTCTTTTTCATTCTTCTTTCATTTACTTCGTTTTTCATTTACTTCGTTTTTCATTTACTTTCCAATCATCAATTCTCTCTTTTTCATTCTTCTTTCATTTACTTCGTTTTTCATTTACTTCGTTTTTCATTTACTTTCCAATCATCAATCTCTCTTTTTCATTCTTCTTTCATTTACTTCGTTTTTCATTTACTTCGTTTTTCATTTACTTCGTTTTTCATTTACTTCGTTTTTCATTTACTTTTCATCTTACTTCTTTTTCATTCTTCTCATTTACTTCGTTTTTCATTTACTTCGTTTTTCATTTACTTTTTTCATCTTACTTCTTTTTCATTCTTCTTTTCATTTACTTCGTTTTTCATTTACTTCGTTTTTCATTTACTTCTTTTTCATTTACTTTTTTTCATTTACTTCTTTTTCATTTACTTCTTTTTCATTTACTTCTTTTTCATTTACTTCTTTTTCATTTACTTCTTTTTCATTTACTTCTTTTTCATTTACTTCTTTTTCATTTACTTCTTTTTCATTTACTTCGTTTTTCATTTACTTCGTTTTTCATTTACTTTCCAATCATCAATCTCTCTTTTTCAAATTCTTCTTTCATTTACTTCGTTTTTCATTTACTTCGTTTTTCATTTACTTTTCATTTACTTCTTTTTCATTTACTTTTTTCATTTACTTCGTTTTTCATTTACTTCGTTTTTCATTTACTTTTTTTCATTTACTTCTTTTTCATTCTTCTTTTTCATTTACTTCGTTTTTCATTTACTTCGTTTTTCATTTACTTTTCATCAATCTTCTTTTTCATTTACTTCGTTTTTCATTTACTTCGTTTTTCATTTACTTCGTTTTTCATTTACTTTCCAATCATCAATCTCTCTCTTTCACTCTTACAAATTCCTTAACTCTTCATTTCACTTTATATTCCATTTAAATTCAAATTTTCTCATTTTTTCATTTACTTCGTTTTTCATTTACTTCCCAATCATCAATCTCTCTCATATTTACTCTCAAAATTCCTTAACTCTTCATATTCCTTTCACTTTCATTTTTCAATTCTTAAAATGTCTAAATCATCATCTTCTTCTTCACACAAATCACTCATAAATTTTGAATATACTCCATCGAGTGATGTGAAAACATCTGCCACATGGCCAAAGAACTTCACACCTTCTCAAATCCGATTCAACATGAGCAACTTTTTGGCTCAATTGAATGTGAAGTCCGAAACCTTAATGGGAAGAATCAACAATTTTTGGGAGCAGTCCCCTTTCCATTATGCGTTGACCGCAAATCCTCAAGCATTGTATCATCGATACTTGCTTGAATTCTGGTACACTGCTGTGGTGAATAAGGATGAACAATCCATCTCCTTCACTCTAAATGAGGGCACCAAGAAGTGTGTCATCACTCTTGAGGGGTTCAGAAATTCCCTTCATCTGAACTACCTCGAACCTCCCCAGGTGTTTGCTAAAAGACTCAAAGGAGTCAATTTCAGGGAGGTTCTAGTCGCCACTGGTCATGGTGATATGGAGGATGCTGATGGTAATTTGAAGACCTCTGGACACATTTTCATGTCTGGTTTTGGCAATTGCTGGAGGTTCTTCTGGACCCAGATTGTGGAGAGTCTTGGTGGCAACCATGGAGGGTTGGACCAACTTTCATTACCCCAAGTTGAGATGGGGTATTACATTTGGAATGGGATGCAAGCAGATTTCGCTGAGATTCTCTTTGCTCAGTTGATTACAAAGTTAAAAGGAAAGAGAAGTCTGCATATTGCTTTCCCAAGATTTTTAAGCTTGTGTTTTATGGATATCCTTGGAGAAGCTTATAATCAAGCTGGACCTGAAGCTTCTGTACCTGAATATGGCAGAGATTTCTCAAAGGCAACCATTACTGAAGATGAGCCTGAACTCTCCTCTGCTATGCTTCAGGTATTTACTAAAACTGTTTCAGCCACACTAGCTGGTCCAGAAAGGTCACTAAGTGGGCCACAAAAGAATGTGGGACCCGTTAGTGTACCTACGATTGAACAAATCGTTGAATCTGGTGACGATGCACCTGCTTCTGCAGATGTTGAACCAGAATCTGGTGAGGGTACTAGTGACCCAAACCAGGGCATATCTGACCAGATCGTAAAAGTGAATGCTTTCTGGGATGACGATGAGCTACCTCAGGAGAATCTTGATTCTCTTGCTGACTTTGAGTTTGACGAGGAACTATTGGAGGCGAATCTATCTGATTCTGAGCCAGCCCCCATCCTCGCAAACGCCCCTCCTCCTCCCCCAGAAATCCAACCAGAACAAGCCAATGAGCCTTATGTTCCACCACCACCATCTCACCAAAATCCAATCTTTCCACCAGGTACCACTCCCGCATATGTAACCGATCCATCTTTCACTCCATCACTTCAATTTCTTCACCCCCAAATTCACAACATACCACCACCAATCAACTATGATGCCCCTTCAGAGAAGGACTTGGATTCTGAGACAGAATCTGAGAGTCCAACTGACATTCAAATGAACAAAGTACTTAAAGGGCTTGGAAGTTTACCATTTGTGGCTCCTGCTTCTACACAACCCCCACCTCCTTTGAATATAGAAGCACAGTTAGAGAAAACACAAACCGAAGTCCAAGGCCTTATTTTAAGGGTGGAGGACTTAACCAAATCTCTAACTGCCAACACTAGTTCCTTGGCTGATATGAAAGGTGCTCAGATGTTCCTTGGAACTGAGTTGACCAAAGTTGCTGGTAATGAAGGACTAGTGGTTGGGAAGCTGAATGAGCTGGTGATGACTTGCAACAAGGTGAGCTCTGCAATCAGAGAAGCCTTCAGGTTGACAAAGAGAGATGTGCAAGCTTCGGTGGTTGCGAACTTGACATCTAGTGTTGAGTTGTTGAAGCAAGAGTTTATGGTAGTTGGAAATGAAGTTCATGAGTTGGTTCAGAAGCCAAGTGTCAATGAGAAAGAACTTGGGACTTCTATTAGTGCTGGTATTGTGAAAGATCTGAAGTCTGAGCTATCTCAGAATCTAGCTGCTCAGATTTCAGATTCTGTCTGTCAGAAAGTTGGTGAAGAGGTTAGAATGATGATTGCTGAACTGACCAAAGACACAAATGACAAGGTGGAAAAGGCTGTAAATGAAGTAAAAGATACAGTTTCCAAGCTTGAAGGTTCAGTTCAGAATCAGTCAAAACAGTTAGAAGAAATTCTAACTCTTCTAAAGAAAGAAGCTGTTACTGCTCCTCCTCCCCCTGCTTCTTTCACTGAAGAAGATAGAAAGATGTTGAAGGACTTGAAAGATCAAGAAGCACTGAACCTTAGGTCTTCATTCAGACTAAAGGCTCAGTTTGCTACAATGGCAAAAGGTATTTGTGAGTGCCTAGAACAACAAAGTTGGGAACCACTGAAGGCAATTAAATCTACTGTTGATCTTTATGCTAGATTGCCTTCAGAGATTCCCAAAGGGGGAAGTGGTGTGCCTATTGGTTTGCTTGCTAGTACTCAAGAGATAATTGAAGCAACCAAGAAGCAAACTGAGGTACCTTCTGGTAGTGCCTCAGTTCAGGGGGAACAACTTCAGAAAAAGGATAAGGGAAAAGGCAAGGTTCAAGAAGAAGAACCAAAGAAAAGTGCTAAGGGTTCTGGAATCGTTGTTGGTGAAAATGTAGACGAGCAAGGTTATCCCTTACATAATCTTGAAGCTGATAGTAAGAAGTTGGAAACATTGCAAAAGCAGGTTTCTAACCAATTCATTATGTGGAGGGAGAACAAAGAAAGAGAAAGGGAACAACATCTAAAGATGGGGACCCTTGATCACATAGATGCTGCAGCTCTTGGGTTATCATTGGAAAGATATCAGAAAATCAAAAATGACCCAAGAGTGCAAAAGGCTATAGTTGATATGCTGGAATATGAGTGTGGGATGAACTACTCTCCTCTGGAACAAAAGTTGGAAAGTCTGACCTTTAAGTTGTCCATTGAAGACTTAAAGAAAAATAGAGAAAAAGAAATGGCGATAAAAAGGAAGGAAATTCTGGCCGAAGTTCAGAATGTTGAGAAAGAGTTGCTCAGACCAACCTCTAAACCCAAAGTGACTGGACCTAGATCATCAAGAAAGAGTGTTCGTGATGCTGATCTTTCTACCTTCAAACCAATGTCTGATGATGCTGTTGAAATTCAAAGAAAACATGAAAGGGATCAATATGAGCATTACATGAAGCATCGATCTCATCCAGCCAAGATAGTTGATATGGAAGTAACAAAAGCTGATGGATTGAAGCTTTTTGACTTGGTTGTTAAAAGAGAAGGAAGGGCAGCTGAAGAATACCATCAGGTTTCAGTGCACGAGTTTGGGATTTCTGAGCATAGGGAGATGATCCAGATTCTGAAGGGGAAACCAAAATCTGCCTTGACTGGTGCATGGTTAGCAAGAATACAACAAAAGATGCAAGCCAAGGTGGAAATTGAAAGCAGATTGTTTGGCAAAAAGGATCATTCTCCACTGAAGAGAAAACCTACTGAGGCACCTTCTGGTTCAAGGCCTGCCAAGAAGTAGTTTTCTTTTCAGATTATCATGTACTTGTAAAATATTTACATTTGTAACTATCATTTCAGTTTGTATATATATGTTGCATTTTGTAATCAATAAGTAGATGATAAGTTTAAGTTAGAATAACCACAAGTAAAATTCTGAGACATCAATGATCTATAAGATGTACTTAAGAAAATTTTTACAACTTAAACAAAAACTTGCATTTCAGACTTACAAACATGTATAGATAGAAGTCTGAGATGCATGCACTATTTCAGAACAAATAGGGGGAATTTGTTAGGTCGAAAATCGACCAAGTATAATTTGTTCAGAAATAGCTTGAAGTTTAGTGAAGACATTTGTACAGAATTCTGAGGTGTCTCAGAATTCCTTCACTGAAGCTTCACTTCAGTTCAGATCGAGATAAATCTGAAGCATTCATTCTGAAGTCAAAGACTGAAGTATGAAGAAGAGAATCATCTCAGAAGCGAGCAAAAGAGTGATTCTACCAGATCAAGACTGAAGCATCTCAGTGTAAAGTATTTACAACACTTTACACTGATTACGAGGAAGACTTTTACTTTACACCTTTATCCGGTTAATAGATTTATCTATTAACAAAAGGTACAAAGTATAGGCTTGGAACCTAGTACTATAAGTCACATCAAGTGACTTATATACTCTTCCAAGTGCAGCATGTAAGGAATTATGGTTTAATTCCTTAAATGCTCACAACCACATTTGTACGATCTTGTCCACATCATCATGGACTTGGTCTATAAATACAAAGTCTTCTCACAACTTGCAAAGAGCTTGAAACTTTAGCATTGCAACTTGTGAGATATACTCTAAGTAAACTTACGAGTATTTCCAAGTTAATTAGATCACTTGTATTTCAGGATTGTTTAGATACTTACACTTGGGTGTTTATCTTTGTTCCGCAACAATCCTTGTATTTGTTTATACATCAATAAATCAAATACATTGAAAAGAAAACAACGTGTCTCAATGCTACATACTTGATTATATTTATATATATCCTTATATAGTTTCTGCCATTTGTTCTTGCATTTTATATCTAGTCAATTGTTTCTTGTTATCCATATCTGGATCGTAAACTGAACTTGTCCATCAAGATCAGTTGTACTTGCCAGTCGGGTTTGTTATTCATCTATATATTTGGGACTCATAGTCACTATGCTACATTGCTTCGCACAGGATTTCCCTCTAAAATGGGGTGCGCACCACAACAATATTTATGACTAGCATATGACAGCCGGGAAACAACATCCGACAGTATCAGTCAACATGCCTCGCACAGGATTTCCTTCTACTAGTGGGTGCGGACCCTAAACAAGACAGTCAAGAACTAAGTCTGACAACACGTCCACTAGGGTTCCATAACAATGATAACTACAGGGACAACATTTTAGTTCGTCAAACACAAAGAAACTTTTTAATCAGCCATCACACGGCAATTCAACGTTATTTTATCCAACATTTAATAAATGACACGTATACACATTTTCACCGCCTCTAACATGGCAAATTTACTTCAAATGATCTAAGCATCCAAATCCCATGGCATACTTACAAAACAATCATTTATTTAACAAATCGTGTATACAATAACACATGCTTTTCAGGCCCAAAGTAAAAGGAAAAGGGCGCCATAAACTCACCTTAGCGATCTAGTGCTAAAAGGTGCAAAAGTAGCTCGAGAAGATTCAACAATCAGTTCTCCACGTTATCCAAAACCTATGATATCATTACCAATAATGAGGGGGGGGGGGGGGGGGGGGGGGGGGGGGGGGGGGGGGGGGGGGGGGGGGGGGGGGGGGGGGGGGGGGGGGGGGGGGGGGGGGGGGGGGGGGGGGGGGGGGGGGGGGGGGGGGGGGGGGGGGGGGGGGGGGGGGGGGGGGGGGGGGGGGGGGGGGGGGGGGGGGGGGGGGGGGGGGGGGGGGGGGGGGGGGGGGGGGGGGGGGGGGGGGGGGGGGGGGGGGGGGGGGGGGGGGGGGGGGGGGGGGGGGGGGGGGGGGGGGGGGGGGGGGGGGGGGGGGGGGGGGGGGGGGGGGGGGGGGGGGGGGGGGGGGGGGGGGGGGGGGGGGGGGGGGGGGGGGGGGGGGGGGGGGGGGGGGGGGGGGGGGGGGGGGGGGGGGGGGGGGGGGGGGGGGGGGGGGGGGGGGGGGGGGGGGGGGGGGGGGGGGGGGGGGGGGGGGGGGGGGGGGGGGGGGGGGGGGGGGGGGGGGGGGGGGGGGGGGGGGGGGGGGGGGGGGGGGGGGGGGGGGGGGGGGGGGGGGGGGGGGGGGGGGGGGGGGGGGGGGGGGGGGGGGGGGGGGGGGGGGGGGGGGGGGGGGGGGGGGGGGGGGGGGGGGGGGGGGGGGGGGGGGGGGGGGGGGGGGGGGGGGGGGGGGGGGGGGGGGGGGGGGGGGGGGGGGGGGGGGGGGGGGGGGGGGGGGGGGGGGGGGGGGGGGGGGGGGGGGGGGGGGGGGGGGGGGGGGGGGGGGGGGGGGGGGGGGGGGGGGGGGGGGGGGGGGGGGGGGGGGGGGGGGGGGGGGGGGGGGGGGGGGGGGGGGGGGGGGGGGGGGGGGGGGGGGGGGGGGGGGGGGGGGGGGGGGGGGGGGGGGGGGGGGGGGGGGGGGGGGGGGGGGGGGGGGGGGGGGGGGGGGGGGGGGGGGGGGGGGGGGGGGGGGGGGGGGGGGGGGGGGGGGGGGGGGGGGGGGGGGGGGGGGGGGGGGGGGGGGGGGGGGGGGGGGGGGGGGGGGGGGGGGGGGGGGGGGGGGGGGGGGGGGGGGGGGGGGGGGGGGGGGGGGGGGGGGGGGGGGGGGGGGGGGGGGGGGGGGGGGGGGGGGGGGGGGGGGGGGGGGGGGGGGGGGGGGGGGGGGGGGGGGGGGGGGGGGGGGGGGGGGGGGGGGGGGGGGGGGGGGGGGGGGGGGGGGGGGGGGGGGGGGGGGGGGGGGGGGGGGGGGGGGGGGGGGGGGGGGGGGGGGGGGGGGGGGGAAACGGGTGGACCCATGGGTTGTCCATGACCCATGAGCCTAGTTACCCATCCCCACCTTATCCTTTCATTTCTATCCATCTATTCTATCTATCTTTATCACCTTCTCTCTAACTCTCCAAGAACTCATCTCTCCCCCTCTTTAAATCATCGTAAATCATTGTTGTTAAGTTGAAATAGGGTAATAAGTATCATCATCTTCATCGTATTTTCATCATCTAAAATTTTGGAGTCTCAAGGTGCAAGAAACTTTCTCTTTAAGCTCATTTTCGGATTTGAACTCTAGGTGAAGATTTTGGTAAGTTAAACTCCTTCCATATTTATCATTTCATGTTTGTTTACATTTTTCTAGTTGATTTCAAGTGGATTCGGGTCACAATTCGGCTTAAATCTCGTTTTAGGTCAAATTAGGGTTTAAATTAGGGTTTGAAGGTTTTGGGTATGATTTTGATGTTTTGGTTGAATTTGTGGATTGGGTTATGTTTATTTATGGTTAATGGTGTTTATTTATGCTTCAAATCAAGTTACAAGGCTTTACAAATCGTTTGGTTTGGTTTGGGTCGATTTGGGGGTTTTGGTTTAGGTTTTCCTGCATATGCTGGTGCTGCTGCTGCTTCTGGTCAGAACTGGGCCACTGTGGCGCAGTGGCTTAGGCTAGCCCACTGCGGCGCAGTGGCTAGGGCCTGGTCATTTCATGGTTAGCTCACTGCGGCGCAGTGAGCTTGGCAATGGCTCACTGCGGCGCAGTGGTTAGGTTCTGTGAAATTATGCGCGTCGATTTTCAAATGTTAATAACTTTTAATCCGTAACTCCAAACAAGTCTTACGACCTATCGTTGGAATCGTAAGAGAGTCTAGTTTCTAGTAGTAACACTTTTTTTGTATGAATCCTTTCTCATTTCTAAAAAGTTCGAGTCGAATGCGTCTTGTTCCTACTCGTTTAAGTTGGAAAGGCGTTTAGGGTTGTGACTTGATCTAATTGTGCTAAACCAACTTGTTTATGATTATAGAGTTGACATTATGGTATATTGATGTATAATTATAGGTTGTGGATGTGTGGACCGTAATACTCGCTTGTAATCTTATACTAGCTTCTTTGTCGGACAAGGTGAGTTTCGTATCTCCCTACTCACTTGAGATTCGGGCTGAAAAGTGTGAACCTGGCGTGTTTACTTGCACTTATTGATTTATTGATTGTTTGACTTGATTGTTGGATTGATGTGACGGTTCTTTTCGTTTGGTTGACTTGGGTTATGTTTTGGTTAAGTATTTCATTTATGTTAGGATAGACGTACATACATGGAAGTCGGTTATGCCTTCATTGGGTTTTAGATGTGGTGGGAAGGCTGCGGGTGACCCTATATATAAGCATCTGGGACTCGAAGGAAGTAGAATCCTCTTAAGTGTATGTACGTGTAGTTGATTTAAATTGTGGTTAATGGTTTACGTCTGACGATTATTGATTGTTGGCTCATGTTTGTCGAATGTTAATTACTGGTTCAAGTTCATCGTATATTGATTGTTGGTTCATGATTGATGCATTTACAATTGATTGTAAGCATTGCATACATTGTTGATGACCCTCGGCAGGGGATTGCCGACATCCTGGTGCATAGATGTATGCACTCATTTTGGATGTAGTTCCTGACTCCGAGTATATAGACATATATATCTCGATGATTTTGAGATACAGCCTTGTTCATTGTGATGACAGAAGGGTATCGTTGCATTGGTGGTAGGTGTTCACGCATAAGATAGGCATGTTGACTTATCTATGCATTGGTACATGCATTTGATATTTATATCATTGAGCATTCATTTACACGCATTTTCGTACTTATGCAACCTTGTTGATTGGATATTGTTGTGTTACTTAGAGGCTCACTGAAAGTCACGTCTAGCCTCTACTCGTACATTATGATTATTGTTTATGGCTCCTTGTGGACCATTACTACGAACTCACCAACCTTGTGTTGACTATGCTTAGTACACTTTTCAGGTAATCAGGTTCTCCCAGGGCGTGGAGTTTAGTTGCTTTGCTTGCCATAAACCCGGACTATGGACTTTATGGATCAAGGATTCATTGGCCTTCCTTTTGCATTATACTTAGGGTCGTTTGCCATCTTGGATGTTATTTTTTTTGGTTAACTTTGATGGCTATTTGCTCCTGTTGTATTTTGGTACTTGTTTCGCTTTGTATTGGATTCACTGAATCCTTAATTGCATTTAGTTGTTCTATTGTAATTCCACCTTGTGCTATATGATTTCCGTAATATTCTGAGCCTCGGCTTGGGGTGTTATAGAATGGTGGCCCATGCGTGGTCGTAGAGAATTAGGCGGTTTGACCTAGACTACGGCTTAAGTTAAAACTCTTCATATAACATGCATGGTTAGGAAATTTGTGTGCAATGTGAATTTTGTGAATCCCCGTGTGAGTTCGTAGTTAAGACCACTTGTGTGTTAGCTTGAATTCAAGGTGATGATTGTAGATTATGGTTAATATGGGTTGTT
This sequence comes from Erigeron breviscapus, assembly GCA_034093135.1. Classification (NCBI taxonomy): domain Eukaryota; kingdom Viridiplantae; phylum Streptophyta; class Magnoliopsida; order Asterales; family Asteraceae; genus Erigeron; species Erigeron breviscapus. The sequence goes on along the minus strand of CM067171.1, from coordinate 119,493,681 downwards.
GTTGTTAATTGTTGGAACTAATTGTGATGATTTAGGGCAAAATGATGGGATGCCATTAACTTAGTATAATATTGTGGCAACCCTAAAAGAACCTGATCAACTCTTTTATGGTTACCCGATATTATAGCAAGTTCATGACATCGTGGATTGCGCACGTGTGGCTTAAAGTATAATAAAGAACCGATATGCTTAATGGAAGTTGATTAGGTGGAAGGTTAGCCGTTGGTACACCTTGTATACATACCCGATCAATAACTAGAGAGCATATCGAATTCGGATTATACTTTGAATCATTCGTGTTAGTTGTTTGATTGCATGATGTAATGAGCATGATTACTTGATGTTATGATATGTAAAAATCCCTTATGATGCTAACACTTTTGCCTTAGCATAATGTTATGAAATGTGTATGTAGTATCGGTATGAGAGCATCGACTACTTGTGTGACTAACATGTGAGCATTTGAGACTAACTCTCGGGTCAACGTGTCACTTGTTTTATAGAAATGGCGAGACCCAGGAGAACCGGAACGAACTATAGGGCTGAAGAGGAAGAACCTCAACCGGAGGTACAAGGAGGTAGGGGTCGTGGTAGGGGCCGTGGCAGAGGTCGTGGTAGGGGCCAAGGAAGGGGTCGTGGTGAGGTCCCTGAGCCAAACATGGCCGAGGTGATTGCTCAAACGATCGCCAATATCATGCCAACCATTATTGCTCAAGTCACGGCAAATCTTGGGCAAAATAACGTGGCTCAAAACAACGAAGCTCCAGAAAATGAACATAATGAAAATGCCCAACCTCATGCCGAAGAAAATGAAGAAGAGGGACCGGTGGGAATTGGAAACGGTATGCCCATGTATAATCAACAGGGAGGATACCGTCAAGGGTGTGTATTTAAAGACTTTAAAAGTTGTGGGGCACCGGAGTTTGATGGGAAAGGTGGTCCCACGGAATGTATAAGATGGTTTGAGGCGATAGAGGCGGTGATCGAAAGGAGTCATTGCACCTATGATGACCGGATTTCCTACGCATCCGACATGTTTAGACATGATGCCTTGAGTTGGTGGAACCAGGAAATAACGTTGGGACGGACTTATAATTTGGAGTGGATTGACTTCAAGAACAAAGTGAAAGCAAAGTTTTGTCCTCCGTATGAACTACAAAACTTGACCATCGAGTTTGCTAATCTCAACATGGAGGGAGCCGATTACAAGGGCTATGTTAGACGATTTCAAGAGTTGTCTACCCTCATTCCTCACTTGGTAGGTACCGAGCCTCAGGCCATCCAGAAGTTCGTATTGGGCTTGAATCCTCAAGTCCGATCATATGTAAACTCTAACATGCCTACTTCTTTGGCTAATGCGGTTAACCAAGCCGGGAGTGTGACTGAAGATTTGTTGAGGAGTGGTGTTTTGAGCAAGTCCTCAACGAACAAGAGGAAAGAAGTGGGAGAGTCGAGTGGGGTAAAGAAGATGGGAAAGTTTGACCCTAGAAATGCTAATAGGGGTAGGGTGATGGCGGCGGTGGAACCGGCTAAGAAGGCTTATTTTGGGCCTCATCCTTTCTGTGGGAGATGTAACAGGCATCATCCCGCCAATAACCAATGTGGAGCATGCTTTAATTGCAATCAACTCGGGCACGAAGCTAGAAATTGTAGAGCTCCAAGGGCAGGTCCAATGAATGTGGCTCCCGTTCGGGCCGTTCCTCCTCAAGGTAACCAAAGAAGAGGCGAATGTTTTGAATGTGGTAGCCGTGACCACTACCATAATAATTGTCCTCGATGGGTGGGACAACAAGTTCAAGTAGCCGTTCACCCCAATCAACTCCAAATGGTCGGGCCAAACCAAAACCGGGGCCAACAGGGCCATCAAGTGCAACCACGCGGCCGAGCCTTTGCGGCCAATGTAAATGAAGCCCGCAATGATCCCAACGTAGTAGCAGGTACTTTTCTCCTTAATGGTCACTATGCAACCGTCCTATTTGATTCCGGGGCCGATTATAGCCTCGTGTCTTCTAATTTTGTTCCTTTGATTGATGTGAATCCTTGTGCTTTAAATATGTGCTTGACATTGAAATGGTAAACGGGTCACTAACTAAAATTAGTCAAATACTTCGCGATTGTGTCTTGACCTTGGAAGATGTCGATTTCTTCATAGACCTTATGCCTTTGGATATTGGGAGTTTTGATGTTATTGTGGGTATGGATTGGTTAACGGCGGTGAAAGCGACTATTGATTGTGGTGAGAGAGTTGTTAAGATACCTTTGACTAACGGTAGAATTCTTAGGGTTCAAGGTGAAATCTCCGATTCCTCTAATTCTAAGGTCTTTAGTGCTACCGTCACAAGGGTAGAATTGAAGACCGTTCCTATTGTTTGTGAATTTCCCGATGTTTTTCCGGATGACTTGCCGGGGTTACCTCCAACTCGTGAACTAGATTTTCGTATTAATCTTATCCCCGAAGCCGCGCCCGTAGCAAAAGCTCCTTATAGGCTAGCTCTAACCGAAATGCAAGAGCTACAAACTCAACTCAAGGAACTCCAAGAGAAGGGTTTCATTCGCCCTTAGTCAATCTCCTTGGGGTGCTCCTGTTCTCTTCGTCAAAAAGAAAGATGGTGTTAGAAATCCAAAAATAGTGATAAATTGTAATCTAGATTAGATTAATTTCTTGTTGTTAAGTCATAGATAAATGATCACTAAGGTTGAGGGGCTAATTGTGACAATTAGCATAATTGTGTAATTAGACTATAAATAGCCCTCTCATACCTTAGAGATCATAACTTTGACATAACCTTGACATAACTTTAACACACAAAACCTTTCATACTTGTACTTACAACTTTAATACCAGATTTACACACAAGTTCTCTCTCAAAACACACACAAACACCAAGAACACACACTCACCAAAACCACCATTGATGAATTGAATTCAGTAGTTAAAATCGTGTTATAACAAGTGGTATCAGAGCAAAACATCAATATGATGACGATCCATACCTGAATTCATTCACAAATTCATCAAAATCAAATTTATTCACAAATTCTGTTCGAACTTTTCACCGTCTGGTTCTTCAAAATTCACACTTCAAATCACTTAAAATCACAATTATTTGTTCATCAATAGATTTGTGGTAGTTGAAAACATAATCCTGTCAAGTTTCAAGTTTCAATTCAATCTAAATCTCGAGATTGAATTTTTGAGTTTTGGCGCGAATTTTTGGGATTTGATTCTGTTGTGTTTTGTGTTGAATTTTGTTCATAAACGTGTTGCGGACATGAATTCAAACAGTTTACCAGTGATTTCATGATCTAACTCCCAGTAATTCAAAAGATATTGAAGTTTTAAAAGTTGTTAATGGAGTTTTTTCTGGAAAACTGTTGAGTTGAAGAAGATGACCAGAACGATCTTCACTAGGACGACCTTATCAAGATCGTCTTAGTCTTTGAAATCTTGTTTCACTTACTTGTGATTTGTGACTTGTTAGACGATCCTCACAAGATCGTTCTAAACAAGTGTGAGTTGTAAAGTGTTTGATTCTGGCTAATTAATCCGAAAGGATTGGTTTGGTCATTTCAAATACTTAGAAAGTTTTGGAAAGAAACCTAAAACGATCTTGAACCAAGATCGTTTCATTTCTTAGAACCTAAGACGATCTTCACATAGATCGTTTCATACCTTCGAAACCCAAGACGATCTTCACCAAGATCGTCTCATTCCCTCTGAACTTAAGACGATCTTAAACCAAGATCGTCCCAGTTCCTTAAATCATTTCATTTTCAAGACCGTTTCATCTTCAAGACCGTTTCAATTCAAGATCGTTTCATTTTCAATACTTAACCAAATTTCATCAAGATTCCAAAACGATCTCACCTAGGACGATTTCACCTAGGACGATTTTGTTCAAAACGATCCAGCTCTAGACGATCTTACCCAGTGCTAATTGGTCAAGATCGTTTCACTTTCTGTTCAACTCAAGATCGTTTCAATTTCTGTTTGTATCAAGATCGTTTCATTTCCTGGTTAACTCAAGATCGTTTCATTTCCTGATCTTATCAAGATCGTTTCATTTTCCACTAATTCAATTCAATTTTTTCAAGACAAATCAATCTCTAATGGCTTCTCGTGAAGCATTGGCATTGGGTTCAGATACAAGACCTCCAGTTCTCTACCGTGGTTCCTACGGACTATGGAAA
>CM067171.1:119421039-119488490 GCA_034093135.1 Erigeron breviscapus | reverse complement strand
ACAGTCTGTGATGAGGTCTTGGAACAAGTTCCCAAACCTTGTTTCTTTCAAACTGTGTTAGCTCATCTTGCATTGCATTTACCCAAGAAGGATCTTCCAGTGCTTCATCAACCTCAGTTGGTTCCGCTTTCTTACAAAATTGACAAACATGCAGAAATGCTTGTTGCCTTTCTTCTTGTTTTCACACCAGAGAGTGGATCACCAATGATTTGGTTAATTGGATGACTCTTTGTCCATCTGGTAACTGGGACAATGGACTGATTCAGATTAGATGGTTCAGCATGATCAGCTTGAGGAAGAGGCTGATCAGCTTGGACAAGAATGGAGGAATCTGAACCAATTTAAGAGTCATTTAATGGATTCTGAACAATTTCTTCAGTAGGAGCAGGATCAGCTTGTGCATTTTCAAAGATTGGAACACCTTCTTCTTCTTCTATAAGTTGCTCCCCTGAGTTTGAGCATTATCAGCTCCAGCTGGAGGATTAGTTGGAGGCTCATTCTCACGTACAACCAGTTCTTCAAAATTGAAGTCTTCATCTTCAGGAGGAGAGCTTGTCAGAGCATAAACAACCGCAAGCAATTCTTTTTCGATGGTTGTGTAATTCAATTGGGCATCCGATAAAGTCTTGCTTGCATAATAAATTACAACTAGGTGATTGCAAAATGGGGGCTTCAACCAATTTCTCTTGCATCACACATGATTTCAAATGGCATGGACCAATTAGGTGATTGCAAAATGGGGGCTTCAACCAATTTCTCTTTCAAGGTTTCAAAAGCTTTTAAACATTCATTATCAAACATAAATGGCACATCTTTCAACAACAAATTACACAATGGTTTGGTAATGACACTAAATCCTTTTATGAACCTTCTATAGAACCCGGCATGTCCAAGAAAAGAACGGACACCCTTAACATTGGTCGGGGAAGGTAAAGTAGAAATCACTTTGATTTTGGCCCGGTCAACTTCCATGCCTTTACTTTAAATCACATGACCCAAAACCGTCCCCTCTTGAACCATAAAGTGGCTCTTTTCCCAATTTAAGACCAAATTCGTTTCAACACATCTTTTCAAAACTTTGGCTAGCTCATTAAGACAATTATCAAAGGTTTGACCAAAAATTGAAAAGTCATCCATAAAGATTTCTAAAGAATCACCGACCATATCCGAAAAGATACTCATCATGCACCTTTGGAAGGTGGCTGGAGCATTACATAACCCGAATGGCATTCGCCTAAAGGCAAAAGTTCCATAGGGACATGTAAATGTGGTCTTATGTTGGTCATCGGGATGAATAGCAATTTGGTTGTAACCTGAATAACCATCTAGAAAACAATAAAATTGCTGACCTGCAAGCTTTTCGATGATTTGGTCTATGAATGGAAGTGGGAAATGATCCTTGGAAGTAGCGGTGTTCAACTTCCGGTAGTCAATGCATACCCTCCACCCGGTGATGGGTCGGGTCGCAATTTGCTCGCCACTATCCCCTTTAACCACTTGAATTCCAGCTTTCTTAGGTACCGTTTGTGTTGGACTTACCCATGTACTATCTGAAATAGGGTAAATGATTCCAGCATCCAACCATTTCAGCACCTCTTTCTTCACAACTTCACGCATATGAGGAATCAATCTCCTTTGAGCATCTCGTGAAGGTTTTGCTTCAGCATCGGTGATGATCTTGTGCATTACAATTGATGGACTAATTACTTTCAGATCGGCAATTATCCATCCAAGAGCAGCCTTGTATTCCTTGAGCACCTTGAGTAATGCTCTTTCTTGCATTTCTTCCAAATTTGATGCAATGATCACCGGCAAGGTTTGCTCATCTCCCAAAAATGCATACTTCAAATGAGATGGGAGTTCTTTCAATTCCACTTGTGGTGGTTTCTCAATTGATGGCTTGAGGTGGGTGTCAATATGATCCGGTAGACTTTCCACTAAATGAGTCCAAGGTGGTCTACCTTCTTGAATTGCCATAATCTCCCATTCCTTCTCTTCATCCCTCAATGCCTCACTATGCTCCACAATCAACCTGTCAACCAAAGCACAAGTCTCCCGTGTGTCTTCCTCATTTTCATGAGGAATACACTCATCAATGATGTCCGCCATAAAGCATTCATCACTAACTACGGGGTGAGAAACACTAGAAAACACATTTAATCTCAACTTACGGTTGCCGAAAGTCATTTCAACCGTACCCCTTCTACAATCAATTAATGCATTAGCGGTGGCCAAAAAGGGTCTACCCATGATGACATTGGGCTGCCTAACATTACCGCTTGGTGCAAAATCAAGTACCAAAAAGTCTACGGGGTAATAGAAGTCCTCCACTTTAACAATGACATCTTGGACAATTCCTCTTGGAGGTTTTAGTGACAAATCAGCCATCACCAAGGTGGTGTCGACTTTTTCCAAGGGTCCAAAGTCATATTGATCATACAAAATACCCGGTAAGATACTCACACCCGCCCCCATATCCAAAAGTGCCTTATTCATTTTGAAATCACCAACTTGAATAGTAATTAAAGGCGCTCCCGGATCTTGGAGTTTAGGTGGGAGTATACCCATCACAACAGCACTAACTTCCTCATTTAAAACAATTTTCTTTGGAAGCTTATGATGCCGTTTTTGGGTACACAACTCCTTAAGATACTTAGCATAAGCCGGAACTTGCTTGATTATGTCAATAAGAGGTATATTGATTTTCACTTGTTTAAAAATTTCCCATATTTCTTCCTCATGTGGACCTCTTTTCTTAAGTGTAGGCCTAAGTTTTGGATCAATTAAAGCCAAAGGAAAAGGAATGGTATTACCCTCCATATCCTTTCCTTGTTTTTCAGGAAAATTGCCATTAGACCTATTGTTTCCTACCTCTTTGAAAGACACTTTTTTATTTGGTTTTAGTAAAACAATTTCCGGTTCATGCTCACTATCTTCATTCTCATCAACATCCTCTACCACACCATCAACAAATGGTGGTGGAGGGACAACATGATTATCATAAGTCTTACCACTATGAAGAGTACTTACATTGTTGATCTCCACGTTCTTGACATTCTTGGAACCGCCACTTTGATGTTGTGGATTGATCTTGGTATCACTTGGTAGCTTTCCCGGCTCCTTTCTCATTGATTCCACATCCTCCGCCAATTGCCCAACTTGCTTTTGCAAAGACGCAACCGTCTTCTCCTGAATCTCATTCTTTCTATCCATCTCTTTCAAGTAATCCATAATCTCCCGAGTTGACACATCATTACCTCCCGAAGACCCACCTTGGTTATTACCTTGAAAGTTCCTTTGGTAGCCTCTATTGAATCCTCCCTGATTTTGACCACCTTGGTAATTCCCTTGGTTGTAATTTTGGCCTTGGAATGGTTGAGATGGTGCCCCACTGTTTTGATTGTTTCCTTGAAAGTTCGGGTTGAGTTGGTTTGAAGAATTCCCATATCTAAAGTTTGGATGATTTCTCATTCCCGGATGATAAGTGTTGGAATTCATGTCATATTGCTTCTTCTCTCCATACACTTGATTCACTTCTTCAACTTGATCCAAGCCTAATGGGCATTGCAAAACCGAATGTCCCAACTCATCACAGCTTTCACAAATCGAATAGTCTTGAGATACTTGATAAACACCCCGATTTTTAGCCTTCCCCAACTTAGCAAACTTTTGCTCCAATGCTTCAAGTCTATCTTTTGTAGCTTGATCACTAGTTGATGAAGAGGCTATTGGACGTCTTTCTCTCCTATTCGATTGTGCTTGCCTTTTTGAGTTCACACTCATCTTTTCCAAGAACTCCCAATCAACATCTTCGGGATTAGTCAAGAAAGTGCCATTGCTAATCGAATTTACATCCCTCTTTTCTTCCGATAGCAAACCATCATAGAAAGCCGTAATCAACTCCCATTTGGCAATCCCATGATGAGGACATACTCTCAATAACTCATTAAACCTCTTGAAAGCTTCATAGAATGTTTCACCTGATTGTTGCTGAAAAGTCCTTATTGAATTCCTTGCATCACTCGTCTTTTGCATGGTGTAGTACTCATCCAAAAATTGTTGTTGCATTTCAGCCCATGAAAAGATACTACCCGATGGCAATGTCAAGAACCATTGCTTTGCCTTATCCTTCAAAGTGAACTGAAAAAGAACTAGCTTAACCTCATCTGGTGAAAATCCTTGGCCTCCAATAGTACCACAAATCGCCTCAAACTCCGACAAGTGCAAATAAGGCTCTTCCGCCACCATCCCATGAAAACTTGGCAAAATACTCAAACACTGAGGTCTAACCTCAAATGCTCTACCTCTCAAAACCGGTGGAACTATGGGTGAAGCATTAACGGCTATGGCGGGTCAAAAATGGCTATCAACTCCTTGTGGTGGAGCTTGATAGTTCATATGTTGATTGACACGGTTATAAGGTTGGTAATTTGGCTGCCCTTGGTAATTTGGTTGAGCTACACGATGGTTAAGGCGAGGTGGTGGACCTTGAGGAAGAACTCTTGGTCTGTGGTTGTATTGAGGATATTGAAGGTTTTGTGGTTGCTCATAATCTCCCCCATGGTTCCGATCATACCCATCCGAATTATCATCAAACCTCCCGTCATCCCAATGATTCACCCTATCATGGAGCCTATCATAAAACGACCCATCCGCATCCCGTGATGCATCTCCAATATGAGTTGGTGTTCTAGGTCGGTTTGGAGTTGTGTAAGCACTCCTTATTGATCGGGGTGGGTTTCGTGGTGGAGTTTGATTTTGGTTATTTGGTTCAGGGTTGGTTTCTTGTGGAGTTATGGTGGGTTGGATGGTTGGTTGTGGATCTGGTTGATCACTCATGTTTACACGATGAAGTATCCGATTACTTTTAGCTGTTTTCTCAATTTATGGATTAAACAACAAAGGTGATGTATTCTTGGAATACCTCGTATGCATACACTACTTGAAATCTGCACAATCAACACACCTCGTGTAATACTGAACTACAAGAATGAAAAATGAAACAAACAAGAACTGAAACAAAACAAAACAAAACTAAATATTTTTGGATTTTTCTTAAAATTTTAAGTAAACTAATTGAAAACAAAATTTCAACACTTTGCACACCGATTCCCCGGCAGCGGCGCCAAAATTTGATCGTTGTCGTTGGACTGATCAAAAATATAAACTAAATATCACTATTTAGCAAGGGTAAGTCGAGTATCGTATCCTCAGGGAATCATGGGAAAGTGTTGAACAATTTACAAAGTTGATTAAACTAGACATAAACTTAAAAATTGATTTTTGGATTGATTTGATTACAACTAAAACTGATTGAAACTTAACAAAATAATTCAATAATAAAAAGGGTAGACCATTCTCATGATCCCAATTATGCTTTCAAAAGTATAACCTAACTTATATTCGTTGAAAATCACATAGACATGATTCGTTATAAAGGTTGGAATGAATGAACGTTAAGAACAAATTGATTAGGTTGTGATGATTCACGATAATGAAAACCGAGGAATTGACACAACTAAATTATCTATTCATTAACAAGATTACACTTTCATAAGAGATTCTTCCAATAATTAATGATTAACAATAAATTGAAATCAAAAGATAGATGGAATTCATTCAAAGTTATAAACAAGTAATCATTCATTCAAACCAAACAACATTAGATGCAAAACACAATTGAGAATTAAACATCTAATCCAACTTGAATATAAGAAAGGTTGAATACAATTGTCTTACATAATTGTTCACATGAGAATGATCTAAAGAGGATTTAGCCTATCATCTTCATCAATGAATCTTCAATTTGGATTGTCATCTCCATGGATTTGTGATTTGATGATGATATTAGGGCTTGGGAAAGGTAGGTTGCTGCTCCAGAGATGAGAAATTAGGGTCTTCTTAAGTCTCAGTTCGTATTTGAGAATATAACCCCAAAGTTAATAATAATAATAATAATAATAATAATAATAATAATAATAATAATAATAATAATAATAATAATAATAATATCCTCCTTATAATAATAATAATAATAATAATAATAATAATAATAATAATAATAATAATAATAATAATAATAATAATAATAATAATAATAATAATAATAATAATAATAATAATAATAATAATAATAATAATAATAATAATAATAATAATAATAATAATAATAATAATAATAATAATAATAATAATAATAATAATAATAATAATAATAATAATAATAATAATAATAATAATAATAATAATAATAATAATAATAATAATAATAATAATAATAATAATAATAATAATAATAATAATAATAATAATAATAATAATAATAATAATAATAATAATAATAATAATAATAATAATAATAATAATAATAATAATAATAATAATAATAATAATAATAATAATAATAATAATAATAATAATAATAATAATAATAATAATAATAATAATAATAATAATAATAATAATAATAATAATAATAATAATAATAATAATAATAATAATAATAATAATAATAATAATAATAATAATAATAATAATAATAATAATAATAATAATAATAATAATAATAATAATAATAATAATAATAATAATAATAATAATAATAATAATAATAATAATAATAATAATAATAATAATAATAATAATAATAATAATAATAATAATAATAATAATAATAATAATAATAATAATAATAATAATAATAATAATAATAATAATAATAATAATAATAATAATAATAATAATAATAATAATAATAATAATAATAATAATAATAATAATAATAATAATAATAATAATAATAATAATAATAATAATAATAATAATAATAATAATAATAATAATAATAATAATAATAATAATAATAATAATAATAATAATAATAATAATAATAATAATAATAATAATAATAATAATAATAATAATAATAATAATAATAATAATAATAATAATAATAATAATAATAATAATAATAATAATAATAATAATAATAATAATAATAATAATAATAATAATAATAATAATAATAATAATAATAATAATAATAATAATAATAATAATAATAATAATAATAATAATAATAATAATAATAATAATAATAATAATAATAATAATAATAATAATAATAATAATAATAATAATAATAATAATAATAATAATAATAATAATAATAATAATAATAATAATAATAATAATAATAATAATAATAATAATAATAATAATAATAATAATAATAATAATAATAATAATAATAATAATAATAATAATAATAATAATAATAATAATAATAATAATAATAATAATAATAATAATAATAATAATAATAATAATAATAATAATAATAATAATAATAATAATAATAATAATAATAATAATAATAATAATAATAATAATAATAATAATAATAATAATAATAATAATAATAATAATAATAATAATAATAATAATAATAATAATAATAATAATAATAATAATAATAATAATAATAATAATAATAATAATAATAATAATAATAATAATAATAATAATAATAATAATAATAATAATAATAATAATAATAATAATAATAATAATAATAATAATAATAATAATAATAATAATAATAATAATAATAATAATAATAATAATAATAATAATAATAATAATAATAATAATAATAATAATAATAATAATAATAATAATAATAATAATAATAATAATAATAATAATAATAATAATAATAATAATAATAATAATAATAATAATAATAATAATAATAATAATAATAATAATAATAATAATAATAATAATAATAATAATAATAATAATAATAATAATAATAATAATAATAATAATAATAATAATAATAATAATAATAATAATAATAATAATAATAATAATAATAATAATAATAATAATAATAATAATAATAATAATAATAATAATAATAATAATAATAATAATAATAATAATAATAATAATAATAATAATAATAATAATAATAATAATAATAATAATAATAATAATAATAATAATAATAATAATAATAATAATAATAATAATAATAATAATAATAATAATAATAATAATAATAATAATAATAATAATAATAATAATAATAATAATAATAATAATAATAATAATAATAATAATAATAATAATAATAATAATAATAATAATAATAATAATAATAATAATAATAATAATAATAATAATAATAATAATAATAATAATAATAATAATAATAATAATAATAATAATAATAATAATAATAATAATAATAATAATAATTATAATAATAATACTCTAATAATAATAATAATAATAATAATAATAATAATAATAATAATAATAATAATAATAATAATAATAATAATAATACGAAATAATAATAATAATAATAATAATAATAATAATAATAATAATAATAATATTAATAATAATAATAATAATAATAATATAAACTATAAAGATAAGGATAATATAAAAATTATATGATAAAAAAAAGAAAAAAAATCAAGACCACGTGGAGTGTTACATTGTGACCCACCTCCTATGTGAAAAGCTGTGATTCAAGATCAATATCACATACCTATCTCATTGATGCGGTTATCCATTCTCACGCCCATATAGACCCGCTTCTAATTGGCCAATGTTTTCATTATCGACCCGCTCAACCCGCTATGCAGTTTCTCCACTACCCAAATCAATCCAGTAAGCAATGAAAATTTACCCAAACCTACCCAATGTTAATGATGCGGGTTGGGATTGCCAGCTATAATATAAATGTAATATCCCATAAAATTAAAACATTATAAATAAGATAATATGTAAGACATATATTTATAGGGACACCATTTGTAGTTGAAGAGGTATAATTTATCCTAACTTTAATATAATTAATATTATCCTAAGCAATAAAAAAATTAAAATAAAAACTAGTTATGGCTAAAAAAAAAAATTGAGTAGCATTCTACTGGTAAGGTTGATACGTAGTTGGAAGTAACAATGTTTCTAAAATGATCAATTTTTAATGGATGATTGTAATAAAAGAAAACTAATAGCTAGTGTACTTCTTAATCGGTTATGGCTCATATGGGGTATTACATTACATAAATATCATGTTACCTATATATCAAGTCACTAGTTTTATGAATTTTAAGAGTAGTGTAATGACATATAATAAATTACAATTAATATAACTTTTGGATGGAATGAGTTGTGGTTATAGTTACGGTTAAGAGGGAAATGTATGGATAAACATCTAAAAAGGCTAGGCAAGTTAAAAGTCAATCCATTCGATGAAACACCAAAACCTCCGACTCTAAAGTTATTTCTCTTGTATTTCCTCTCTTATACTAAATATATATATATATATATAAACTAGAATAATAATATCTTGCAAGTGAGGCTGTGAGGAAAAGGATAATATATAACATAGGGTGAAATTGTCCAAGTAATTTGCATATTGCAAGACTTCTTAGTAAACATCCTTGGTAAGTTCTTTATAATTTTATTCTATAAATTTTATGATTTTAAACACATAATCGTTATTTTCATTTTTGTTACCAAATTAATCTTTTGTTGAACAAAACCTATTATTATTCAATGTAAACTACTCGTAATCCTATATCTATAGATTTACAAAATTTTGACATAAATTCCATGGCATGTTTTTAATAATCATATAATATTTGATCTAAATCATACCTTGCAAAATACTGCATCATGATTAAATTTGTAATATCTTGATTTGGTATGAATAATTAAACAAGTATATTGATTTAAAATATTTTGCATGAGTGGTTTCGTATTCACTAATAAATTTAATTGTGGTTCGTATAAGTAACGATTTTTGTAACCATCTGTGTCGCTTAGTAGCTCTCAAAATAAGCCAAAAAAAAACTAATTTTTGTTTGTTGAACATTAGCAAAGATCGAACAACATGTATAAATCCTACTACATACTTGATATACTAAAATATTAACTTTGCCAAAAATCCATTGCAAACCTTCTGTAAACTTGCTTAATTTAATGGAACGAAATATAAGGTACATGAAGCTATTTATAAAAATTGATTACAGTGAGTTACAACTTTTATTTTATTGTACATGTTTATGTTATTTCAATATTACAACCATAATAGCTAAAGAATATGAAATGGATTTATAGTCAACAAAAAGTGATATTACATCGAATTATATATATTAACCTCATATAATATAAAGGATATTACACACCTTTATTTGAATGAATGTATGAGTCCCAAATATAAATGGTTTAATACCCGACTGACAAGTAGTTCTAACTGAAAGTTGACCAGTTCAGAATACGATCCAGATATGGATAAGCAATGCGATAAAGATACTGAAAGTAAATGCAAGAAACAATAAAGGGCTGAAACTATATAAATAATATGTATAGATCAAGTATTTAGCATTGAGACACGATGTACTTTTCAATGTATTTGATTTATTGATATAAACAAATACAAAGGTTGTTGCGGAACAAAGATAAACACCCAAGTGTAAATATCTAAACAACCTAGAAATACAAGTGATCTAATAACTTGGAAATACTCGTAAGGATTACTTAGAGTATATCTCACAAGTTGCAATGATAAGGTTTCAAGCCATTTGCAAGTTGTGAGAAAACTTATATTTATAGACCAAGTCCATGATGACGTGGACCAGATCGTACAAATATGGTTGGGAGCATTTAAGGAATTAAAGCTAATTCCTTACATGCGTACTTTTAAGGTTAAGTATATAAGTTAATTGATGTGACTTATCATACCTTATTCCCAACCTTTACTTTACCTTGTACTTTTATTAATAGTTAAATCTATTAACTGGGTAAAGAAATGTAAAGTAAAAAGTCTTCCTCGTAATCAGTGTAAAAGTGTGTAAGTACTTTTACACTGAGATGCTTCAGTCTTCGATCAGGTAGAATCAACTTCTGAGCTCCACATCTGAGCTGATTCTCTTTCTTCAGACTTCAGTCTTTGACTTCATTCTGAACGGTATTCTGATACGTTGATCTGAACTGAAGTGAAGCTTCAGTGAACTAATTCTGAACGACTTCAGAATTATGTACAAGTATTCTTCACTGAGCTTCAGCTATTTCTGAACAAATTATACTTGGTCGATTTTCGACCTAACAAATTCCCCCTATTTGTTCTGAAATAGTGCATGCATCTCAGACTTCTATCTGTACATGTTTGTAAGTCTGAAATGCAAGTTTTTTTTTAAGTTGTAAAAATTTTCTAAGTCCATCTTATAGATCATTGATGTCTCAGAATTTTACTTGTGGTTTTTCTAACTTAAACCTATCATCTACTTATAAGCTACAAAATGTAACACATATATACAAACTGAAGTGTTTGTTACATTTGCAAATATTTATACAAGTACATGATAAACTGAAAAGGAACTACTTCTTGGCAGGCCTTGAACCAGAAGGTGCTTTAGTAGGTTTCCTCTTCAGTGGAGAATGATCCTTCTTTCCAAACAATCTGCTTTCAATCTCTACCTTGGCCTGCATCTTTTGTTGTATTCTCGATAACCATGCACCAATCAGAGCAGATTTTGGCTTCCCCCTCAAAATCTGGATCATCTCCCTGTGCTCAGAAATCCCAAACTCATGCACTGAAGTTTGATTATATTCTTCAGCTGCTCTACCTTCTCTTTTCACAATCAGATCAAAAAGCCTCAATCCATCAGCTTTTGTTACTTCCATATCAACTATTTTAGCTGGATGAGATCGATGCTTCAGATAATGCTCATATTGATCCTTCTCATGCTTTCTTTGGATCTCAGCCGCATCATCAGACATTGGCTTAAAGGTAGACAGATCAGCATCACGAATATTCTTTCTTGATGATCTTGGTCCAGTCAATTTGGGCTTTATGGGTGGCCTTGACAATTCGTTTTCAACCTTCAGAACTCCAGGCAGAATTTCTTTCTTTTTAATTGCCATCTCATTTTCTCTGTTTTTCACCAAGTCCTCAATGGACAACTTGAATGTGAGATGGTCTAGCTTTTGTTCTAAGGGAGAATAATTCACCCCATATTCATACTCCAGCATATCAACAACAGCTTTCTGCACTCTTGGATCATTTTTAATTTTCAGATATCTTTCCAGAGAGAGACCAAGAGCTGCAGCATCAATATGATCAAGGGTCCCCATCTTCAGATGTTGTTCCCTTTCTCTTTCCTTATTTTCCCTCCACATAATGAATTGATTAGAAACTTGCTTCTACAAAGCCTCTAATTTCTTGCTATCAGCATTAGGATCATGAAGTGGATAACCGTGCTCATCAACATTTTCACCAACTACCAAACCAGAACCCTTAGAATCTTTCTTTGTAGGTTCATCCACCACTAGGGCCTTGCCCTTATCTTTCTTGGTTGGTTCAGAAGCTTGCACTTCAGATCTCTGAACCTGTTCCCCCTGAACTGAAGCACTACCAGATTGTACTTCAGTTTGCTTCTTGGTTTCCTCTATTAATTCTTGAGTGCTGGATAGCAAACCAATAGGCACACTTCCCCCTTTGGGGACCTCAGAAGGCATCTTGGCATACAACTCAATGGTAGTTTTCATTGCCTTCAGGGGTTCCCAACTTGCTGCTCGAGGCTATCAGAAATTCCCTTAGCCATGGTAGAGAACTGAGCCCTTAATCTAAAAGATGAATTAAGGTTCAGTGCTTCTTGTTCTTTTAGTTCCTTCAGCATTTTCTATCTTCTTCAGTAAATGAAGCAGGGGGGGAGGAGCAACAATTTGTTCTTTCTTGAGAAGGGTCAGAATTTCATCTAACTGCTTGGACTGGTCCTTAACAACTTCATCAAGAGTAGATACAGATTTCTGAACTTCAGCAACAGCCTTATCTACCTTCTTGGAAGTATCTTTGGTAAGTTCTAAGACCATCCGTCTGACCCCTTCTTCAACCCTTTCAGCCACAGAAGCTGAAATCTGAGCAACAAGATTCTGAGAAATCTCAGACTCCAGCTTCTCAATCACATCACCACAAATAAAAGACCCAAGTTCTTTCTCATTGACACTTGGTCTTTTAACCAACTCATTTACCTCCTTCCCGACTGCCATAACCTCTTGTTTGATCAATTCAATACCAGATGTCAAGTTTGCAACAACTGAAGATTGCACATCTCTTTTGGCCAGTCTGAAGGCTTCCCTGATAGCCATACTTATCTTATTACATGAATGTACCAGCTCATTTAGCTTCCCACTTACTAGTCCCTCATTCCCAGCAACCTTGGTGAACTCAGTGCCAAGAAACATCTGAGCACCCTTCATTTCAGCCAGGGACGTAGTATTGGCAGTTAGAGATTTAGTTAAGTCCTCTACCTTGAGAAGTAGGCTTTGGACTTCGGTGTTTTGTTTCTCTAACTGTGCTTCTACACTCAAAGGAGGGGGTGGTTGTGCAGAAACAGAAGCCACAAAGGGAAGTTTACCAAGCCCATCCAATGCCTTCTCCAATTGCATTTCAGTTGGACTCTCATATTCAGTGGCAGAGTCCAACTCCTTTTCAGCTTGATCATCATAATTAATGGGCCTTGGTACTTGGTGAATTTTTGGGTGTAAGTGTTCGAGTTGTGGTTGAAAACGTGGTGAAGTAACATAGGCAGGTGCAGAGCCGGGTGGAAAATATGGATGTTGATGTGAAGTTTCAGGTTGGCGATATGGTTGTTCAATATTTTGGATTTCTGGGGAGGTTGGACGTTTGTGAGGCTGAAGGTTGGCTCAGAATCAGAAGACTGATTCTCCTCCAGTAAACCCTCATCAAACTCAAAGTCAGCAAAGGAATCAAGATTCCCCTGAGGTGGCTCATCTTCATCCCAGAGGTCAGTTAAAACTGTAGTCTGATCAGATATGCCCTGGTTCAGATCACTTGTACCTGAACCAGCTTCTGGTTCAACAACTGCTGCAGATGCATCGTTACCAGATTTATGGGTTGGCTCAGCCATAGCTTCATCGCCAGAGACAGTAGACACGGGGATTGCCTTAATGATTCTCGTACCATCATCAAGAATCACTTCATCGGCCGAAGAGCCTGGAATCTCAGTCTCAGGTGGTGTCACACCAAAGACTTCATCAATTCGTGCTGCAGTAGAGTGTATGATTTGTGAAGTTACAAGGGGTGCGCGTGCAGACATGGACTCTATTGTGTGCTGGGCGGACACACTTATATTTTCTTTACCATCTCCTCCTAAAGAAGTTTTAGAGATGGCTGCTTGTGGGTTTCCCTTTAGACTCGATTCCTCTGGTTCTTGTTGGGAAGATCCATAGGGGTTTGCTTCGGTACTAATGTCCTTGGGCTTTGAGGACGGCTTAAATTTATGACATTTTAATAAGCCCTTTGGAGATCCTGAGGGATCTTTTGGGAGATCCTCAGGTTGGTCAGTGGAGGAGGGAATTGGTGGTTGGGTAGATGAAGTTGCTGGGGTTTTAAACAACTTCAACATTTGACCACCAGGTGCACCAATGGGTCTCGCATTCTTTTGCGACCCGCTCGGTGACCTTTCTGAGCCAGTCGGTCGTGCTGTTTCAGTTTTATGAATTACCTGAAGCATAGCAGCGGAGAGTTCTAGTTCTGGATCTGAAGTAGACAGCTTTGATAGATCCCTGTAGAACTCCGTCGCTGAAGATTCAAGCCCCTCCAAATGATACGCATCTCCAAGCATGTTTATGAAGCAAATGCTCAGAAATCTAGGGAATGAGATATGTGGACTTCTTTTCCCTTTTAGTTTTGTTACCAGCTGAGAGAAAAGTATCTCAACAAAGTCCACCTCAATCCCATGCCACAAGTAATACCCAATTTCTACTTGTGTTAAGGAAATCTGGTCCAATCCACCATAATTTCCTCCTAGGCACTCGACAATCTGAGTCCAAAAATATCTCCAACAATTTCCAAATCCAGACAGAAAGATGTGTCCAGATGTCTTCAGATTGCCGTCTGCATCAACCATGTCATTATGACCAGTGGCCTGCAGTACCTCCCTGAAATTAACTCCTTTAAGCCTTTTTGCATAGGCTGAAGAAGAGGGAAGGTAGTTCAAATGAAGGGCCTCCCAAAACCCATCAAGTGAAAGGATATACTGCTTAGTGCCTTCTTGTAAAGAAAAAGTAATGGACTTTTCATCCTTGCTCAGAGTAGCAGTATACCAGAATTCAAGCAAGTATCTATGATACATCACTTGAGGATCAGCAGTCAAGGCATAATGAAGAGGGGATTGTTCAAGAAATTTATTAATCCTCCCCATTAAGGTTTTGCCTTTGGCGTTCAGTGCGGCCATGAAATTATTCATATTGAATCTAAGGGTCGATGGCTCGAACCCTTTTGGCCATTGTGCACTGGCCTTGACTACCTTGGATGGTTTGTATTTGAAAGCTATTAGAGATTTGACTACTTTAGCCATTATTTCTACAAGGGAAAACCGAATATGAAAGATGAATTTAGGGTTTTGGAGTTATGAAAGAATGAGAAGAAGAGAGAGAGAATGATGATTGGGAGTAAATTTAAGGAGAAGTAAATGAAGGAATTGTTTTGGAAAGAGGTATTTATATTTATGATGGAATACAAAGGGTTTTTCCAAAATAAATAAAATAAAATGATTTTGAAATTCAAACCCAAAAATGAAAATATTATTTTAATGAAATCAGTTTTGATCGGGTTTGAAGTCCGAAAATAATTTTTGGGTATACGTCCGCATTTAATGCAACGACGGCTATGACCCCACATTTTCACAAAACTTTTCAACATTTTAAAGAAAAAGTGATCATTACTTTCCATTTACGGCGCAACTTGTGTGACACGTCAGCAAAAAGCATCATTATTCAAACGTTAAACAGTAACCTTCACGTGTTCACACAACGACCAAGTATCCAAAATACATTATAAAGGACTGACTTATTTCAGAAATAATATACAAAATCTGAGCATGATCAGATTTAAAGGAATCTGAACCATCTCAGTTTTTACAACTATTCTGAAATCATTTCAGAATTCTGAAGTCGTTCAGACAAAATATTTTCTGAAAGCAAAGTTCCCCCTTAGAGAAAAATTCTTTTTAAACATAAAAATATTTGACACTTCCCCCTGAGGTGATGCTATACAGGATTTAGCATACCTAACTCACTGATGAGATGTTTAAACGTTTTGACATCCAAGGGTTTTGTAAAAACATCAGCGAGTTGTTTATCAGTGGGAATGAAATGAAGTTCAATGTCACCTTTAATAATGTGATCTCTAATAAAATGATACCTGATGTCGATATGCTTGGTTTTGGAGTGCATGACAGGATTGTGAGAGATGGCAATTGCACTGGTGTTATCACAAAATATTGGAGTCTTTGTATATTTAACACCATAATCAGTTAGTTGGTTCTTCATCCACAAAATCTGAGCGCAGCAACTGGCTGCAAAAATGTATTCAGCTTCAACCGTGGAGAGTGATACTGCAGTCTGTTTCTTACTTGTCCAACTAACCAATTTGCCACCTAGGAAATGACAACCACCTGTGGTACTTTTCCTATCTATTTTACAACCTGCATGATCAGAATCTAAATAACCCATTAGATCTAGACTTGAGCCTTTGGGATACCAAAGACCAAGTCCGGGGACACCTTTAAGGTATCTGAAAATCCTTTTCACAGCATTTGCATGTGCTTCTCTGGGATCAGACTGAAATCTTGCACAAAGGCATGTTGCAAACATTATGTTAGGTCTACTAGCAGTTAAGTACATGAGGGATCCCACCATACCACGATATTTTGTGGGATCCACTTGTTTTCCATTGGGATCTGAGTCCAAAGTTAGTGGTGCAGAAATAGGAGTATCTTTTGATGAGACATAATCAAATTGATATTTCTTTAATAAGTCTCTGACATATTTCTCTTGATTTATAAAAATACCATCACTGGTTTGTTTCACTTGAAGACCTAGAAAATATGTCAGTTCACCCATCATACTCATTTCATACTCAGATGACATTATTTCAGAAAACTGTTCACACATTTTGTTATTTGTACAAGTAAGATATCACTTTTAAAACCATTTTTCAGAAGATGTTTAGTAAGAGTATCATACCAGGCTCTAGGTGCTTGTCTCAGACCATATAATGCTTTGTTCAGTCTGTACACCCAATGAGGTCTTTCTTCATTTATGAACCCTGGTGGCTGATGTACATACACAACTTCTTCCAATTCATCCATTCAAAAATGCACTTTTAAAATCCATCTGATAGACTTTGAACTCATGATGAGCTGCAAAAGCTAAGAAAATTCTGATAGCTTCTAGTCTAGCAACTGGTGCAAAAGTTTCATCAAAGTCTACTCCTTCTTCTTGAGAGTAACCCTTTGCAACAAGTCTTGCCTTGTTTCGAATCACATGACCATCTTCATTCATCTTGTTTCTGAAGACCCATCTTGTCCCAATTGGTTCTTTCTTCAGATCACTGGGACAAGGAACAAGTTTCCAAACATCGTTCCTTTTAAACTGATTAAGCTCATCTTGCATGGATTCAATCTAGCTAGGGTCATTCATAGCCTCGTCAATCTTCTTTGGTTCTATCAGTGATAAGAAGCTGACATTTAAGTGTTGATTGCTTGTGGCTTTTCTGGTCTGAACCCCACTAGTGGAATTTCCAATGATTTGCTCGATTGGATGTGCTCTTGTCCACTTAGTGTATTGACCAGGATGAACTATGATATTAGTGCAAGAACTCCTCTGAATTACTTTAGGAGGTGCTTCAGAAAAGACTACCTCAGTCTCATCATCTTCCTCCTGCGGATCATGATTTGCATCATGAAACTGTTCAGATTGGGGTAATTCAGTGGAACCTGATATCTGACGTGGAGCAGCATGTACATCTAATCCAATAGTCAGTTCAGAAGGTAGTTTAAAACTGACTGGAGGATAGAATGGAATGTTGCTTGTCTTGCTTGTTATTGGTTCTGAACTGAGATGTTCAGAAATAGGTTTAGGTGACTGATCAGATTCAACAATAGGATCAGAATCACCAAAACTTATTGGACTTTCTGAGGGTGGTACAGGAGTTGAATTTTTAAAGATTGCAGAATTAGATTCATCAAAGGTAACATGAAATGACTCATCAACCTTTTCAAATCTCTTGTTGTAGACTCTAAAGGCTTTGCGATTTGATGAATATCCTAGGAAGTACCCTTCATCAGCTTTTGCATCAAATTTTCCAAGCTGACTGGAATCATTCAGAATGTATACTGGGCATCCAAATACATGGAAATATCCAATATTAGGCTTTCTATTTCTGAGTACTTCATAGGCTGTCTTCTTGTGTCTTTTGACATAGACAGATCTGTTCTGAGTGTAGCAAGAAGTTGCAACAGCTTCAGCCCAGAAATTCTTGGGAAGACCAGATTCATTTAGCATACTTATAGCAGCTTCAATCAGCGTACGATTCTTTCTTTCTACAACACCATTCTGCTCTGGTGTGTGGGCTGAGGAGAAGTTCTGAGATATGCCAGTTTCAGTGCAGAAGGACTCCAGAGTGGCATTTCTGAATTCAGTGCCAATGTCACTTCTGAGCTGACAAACTTTTCGCTTATGCTTGAGTTCAATTTGTTTGATAAGAGCAATGATTTTAGCAGCAGCTTCACTCTTAGATCTGAGGAAAATTACCCAGCAATATCTTGAATATTCATCAACAATAACAAGGGTATACTTCTTTCCTGCTCTTTTCTGAACATTCACTAGTCCAAAGAGGTCCATGTGAAGCATGTGAAGAGGTTCAGTTATACTAAAACTTTGCTTTGTCTTGAATGAAGCTCTTTTCTGCTTACCCATTTCACAACCTGGACATGGCTTGTCTTTGTTGAAGGACATTGAGGGTATCCCATCAACAAGTTGTTTTCTTGACAACTTATTAATATTCTTGAAGTTCAGATGGGATAATCTCTTGTGCCACAACCAGTTTGTGTCTTCATCTGCCTTTGTGTAGAAACATTGTTTAGTGGGTGAACTATTCATATCAATGATATAAATGTTTCCTTTTCTTGGTGCAATCAATACTACATTTCCATCTCTGTTGAATATGGTGCCTTGTGAAATATCAAATAGTACCTTGAAGCCATCATCACATAGTTGACTGACACTGATCAGGTTATATTTCAAACCATTCACATATGCAACACGTGTGAATTTGACCTGTCCATTATTCACCACACCATATCCCTCAGTTTTTCCATTTTCATCATTACCAAAAGTTATTGAGGGCCCCTCTTGCACCCTATATTCCTCCAGCAGGGTTTGATAACCAGTCATGGTTCTGCCAGCAGCGCTATCAAGATACCATATATTCTTCTTTCGGTCTCCCTGCACAAACACAAAGATTAGTTATTTTTGGGAACCCATCTCGTAATGGGTTCGCTAGACTCTCCCTTAGCAGTCTCATATTTCTTTGGTTCATAAGGAACTGAAGGATCAAAGGGGATCTCGGTCATGATCTCAAATGACACAAAAACAGTTGGTTTGATGGGGTTTTCAACTTTTTTCTTCTCAGATTTTTGCTTGATTTGTTTGGAAAAAGGTTTTGCATTTTGCTTAGGTTGAAGAGGAGTGGTTTCAACATTTTTTAAACGTGCATTACAACTCTGCACTTGTCTAGCCAATAACTGAAATTGAATCTCTAACCTTACCAAAATTGATTCTTCATTAGACACTTGAGCCTTACCTGAATCTGAGGTAGAAGGCTCAGTGGGGGAGATATTTTTCTTCTTCTTTTGGCCTTTTGGAACCTTAGATGAAGTCTGAGGGGATGGCTTTTTGGTTTTAGCCTTCTTTTCTGAAATAGTTGTCTGAGCTGTTTCAGATTTACCCTCAGATTGTTCCTGAGCCTTATTAGTCACAGTTTTCTGTTTGCCAACTTTAGGAAAAATAATTTCAGGTTTCATTTCCTTTGGAAGTGCATCTAAATCAGTGATTATAGATGTCATGTGAAGATCACCAGATTCATATGCTGCTCTTTGATTTGCAAAAATATTTTTAATTGCAGCATCTGGTTTTGGTGCATTCATCCAAGATTTAATTATTTTCTGTTCTTTTTTAAGGATGGTTTTTAATTCTTCTTTTTCCAACTCTAAAGTGGCAACCATAGAATGATAACTTTTTAAAGCCAAATGAACATCTTTCAGTTCTTTTAGTCTGGCCTGACTGGCGTTCAGTTCAGAAGCATTATTTTCAAACATTTTTAGGCTTTCTGAACGCACAGTTTCGACAAATGAAATGTCAGCCTCTAAAAGAACCAAAAGGTCCAGTTTTTGTTCCTCATTACTTTCAAAACCAAAGTCACTAACCTTTTTCATGACTATATCCACCCATCGACTAGATTCAACATCAGACTTGACCAAATGACCTTGATCTTCACGTGCCATGAAACACATATCCCTAACTTCTTCCTCATCATCAGATGATTCATCAGATTCTTCCCATTTTTCAGTCTTGGCAATCATACAACTATTATTGCTTGAGTTTTTTTGAGCCATGAGAGCTATTTGGGCTTTCAGCTTCTTGTACTTAGCCTTATAGCTGTCATCAGGTTTCTGAAAAATAGAATGATTAGGGGCAGATTGTGATGATGAAGGTTGACTAGATCTGCATTCCTTCATGAAATGTCCTTTCTTGCCGCACTTAAAGCATTCAAGATTAGACTTATCAATAGAAGCGCTGGAAGCAAATGGTTTGCCAGATCGATTAGATTTGGCCTTAAAACGATTGAACGTTTTAGCCAGCATGGCAACCAGATCATCATTGTCATCCTCATCACAACTATGAGTTACATTACCAGAAATACCAGTTTTTAACATTTCAAAGACCATCTTCTTCATCGAGCCAGAATGATCACTCTCAGAAGATAGTAAAGCAGTCCCATGTGGTTCAGAATGCTGAACCATGACTGAACTGGTAGAAGCATGATTTTTGGCATCTTGCTCAGCCACAGCTCTCTCAGCTTTGTTCTCTTCAGTGTACCTGAAGGCTCCAAATAAGGAAGCAAGAGTGTGACTGTGCAAGGTTTTTCCTTGTCTTAAAACCAAGATCAAGTTTTCCCATTTAGAAGGTAAGATGTCACAAAATTTCTCTAACAAAATTTCTTTGTCTTTAGTTACACCCAGGGCTTTCAATTGATTTACCAGATTAGTAAATCTGATGTATGTTTGGGTTAAAGTTTCACCAGGGATAGCAAAAAAAGACTCATATCTTTTATTTAAAGCAACTTTTCTTGTGACAATAGTCTCATTGGTGCCTTCAAACTGTGTCATAAGTTCCTCCCACATTAATTTTGAATTTTCAAGTAAAACAAGGGTGGGCATAAGAGTTTCAGGAACAGCATACAAGATCATATTTTGTAGCTTAGTATCAAGGTCTACCAACCTATGATCTTCTTCAGACCAATGATCCTTCTCCTTAGGTGAAACCCTAGGAGTCCCATCGGCATTTCTGACAACAGTGGAGGCATTCAAGGGGACAAAGGGTCCTTCTTTAAGAATATCGGTCAAATGTCTTTCAACACCAGCAATATATTTGAGCATGCATGCTTTCCATGTTTGAAAATTTTCACTGTTCCCATCAAACTTGGGAACAGGATTATTTGGAAAGTGTACGTGTACATTATGCGATGGTATATTGTTGTTGATGATAGGGAGTGGAGTAGGTAGAGTAGTATTAGCATTAGCATTTGGGTCAGGGCCTGTATTGAACATTTGGTCAACCATCTTTGCAGATCAAAGGTTAATGAATTAATATAATTCAACCTTGCTGCTCTGATACCAATTATGAGTCCCAAATATAGATGGTTTAATACCCGACTGGCAAGTAGTTCTAACTGGAAGTTGACCAGTTCAGAATACGATCCGGATATGGATAAGCAATGCGATAAAGATACTGAAAATAAATGGAAGAAACAATAAAGGGCTGAAACTATATAAATAATATGTATAGATCAAATATGTAGCATTGAGACACGATGTACTTTTCAATGTATTTGATTTAATGATATAAACAAATACAAAAGTTGTTGCGGAACAAAGATAAACACCCAAGTGTAAATATCTAAACAACCTAGAAATACAAGTGATCTAATAACTTGGAAATACTCGTAAGGATTACTTAGAGTATATCTCACAAGTTGCAATGCTAAGGTTTCAAGCCATTTGCAAGTTGTGAGAAGACTTATATTTATAGACCAAGTCCATGATGACGTGGACCAGATCGTACAAATATGGTTGGGAGCATTTAAGGAATTAAAGTTAATTCCTTACATGCGTAATTTTAAGGTTTAAGTATGTAAGCTAATTGATGTGACTTATCATACCTTATTCCCAACCTTTACTTTACCTTGTACTTTTGTTAATAGTTAAATCTATTAACTGGTAAAGAAATGTAAAGTAAAAAGTCTTCCTCGTAATCAGTGTAAAAGTGTGTAAGTACTTTTACACTGAGATGCTTCAGTCTTCGATCAGGTAGAATCAACTTCTGAGCTCCACATCTGAGCTGATTCTCTTTCTTCAGACTTCAGTCTTTGACTTCATTCTGAACGGTATTCTGATACGTTGATCTGAACTGAAGTGAAGCTTCAGTGAACTAATTCTGAACGACTTCAGAATTATGTACAAGTATTCTTCACTGAGCTTCAGCTATTTCTGAATAAATTATACTTGGTCGATTTTCGACCTAACAGAATGCTTATAAATTTTGTATTTATTTGATTCGATTCAGTGATCGCATTCTTTTGGTGGTTCTTTCATCTTTGCAATATTTTGAGCGGCGATAAGGTACGGATATTCTAGTTGCTACTAGGATCTTTTCGGTACAATCTTTTCTCTCAAAACTTTATTTGTTATATATATAATAGTACGGATATTCTAGTTGCTACTAGGATCTTTTCGGTACAATCTTTTCTCTCAAAACTTTATTTGTTATATATATATGTACGGATATTCTAGGTGGTATTTAGGATCCTTCTGGTAACATCTTTCCTCTCAAAATTTATTTGATTAAATGTGTATTTCTTTTTATAAAAGTTGCGTGTTATTTGAAAAGTTATTTGTTTGTTATCCTTTGTTTAAGTATTGTGATATCCTAACCTCTGATGTACTAACGAGGTTGCCTTAATAATTGTGGATTGGGGAATCATAATATTTTGTTATCTTATAGTTGTGTCAAAACCGTCTTGAAACCGATTCAAAAACTGTCTCGAAAAAGGTGGGTTTTGTGTTACATTTGATGCGATGATTTGTACACTAATGTGTCCCTTGAATATTCGTTGGCCGTAAGATAATACAGTCGCATATTATGAATCATACTAATTGACCCGGAAAGATTAATACAGTCGCACTTTGTGATTCATGATATGTCCCTCGAATATTCCTTGACCCGAAAATTTAATACAATCGCATATTATGAGTTATGATGACTCCATTAGAATTTTGTATGAATTGGGTGGACAGAAATGTGGTTTTAAGTCAATATTTAAAATGTCTCAAAATATATATATACTTATTATTTATTTGTCCAAAAACTAATTTTGTCATTTGGAAACATATTCGATATATATTTAAGTATATAAGTCGGTCAAAACGGTTTCTTAAGATATGCATATAAGAGTAACCTATCCATGGAGGTCCCATAGCGCGTTATTGTGACACCGATGACGTGGCACCGGCCGTAGCGGTGTATTTGATTTGATCTACGGCGTCTCCTTTTGATGACCGGTTGTGTGCACTTTGATATTATATTTTGATAGGAGGCGTATGGATCGGTCCTACGCATATATTGATAAGTTTGATGGTGGACGCTTATCGTAGTGTCATACGAGGCGTTTGCACCAAAAATGAATGATTAGTGGAGTAGCTACCCTATGATTTCATTCGACCCTTTTGATAAGTTATTTGTTTTGGCTCTTATGTGCATTATTTTATGAAACTTGGATTTATAGTATTTTTGTTTGTTAAGTATAAGATATTGGTGAAATTATACCTATTTGTATTTTGATTCGAAATAAGTGTGATTTGAAATAAGTTTGTTTTGAAAATGAGTTTGTCTTTGAAATGTGTATTCGCATGTTATATATTATCCTTCAGCTTTTGTCATATCCGTTCACTTGCCTTTTGCTCAGCCGTATTCTTTTTTTCTTTCTTATACGGCAGGTGATCAAGGGGGCACTGGGATCGAGCGAAGAGTGTAGAATGATTTGGACTTAGCACCTTTGGCCTTAGAGTTCTTCAAGCTTTAGTTCTTTATGTTGGATTTTAAGTACTTTTGAATATTTTGTCAAGTTGACTTTTGGCTTGACTATGGTTTGACTTTTGAATAAGATTAACGCCTTTTTGTCCTTTTAGTTCTTTGATATCATTTTGTATTGTTTAGAAAGTTAGGGGCGTTACAATAAAAGATCTAATTGATCTAATAATTTAAAAGTCCAATTCAGATTCAAACCCACAAAACCAAATGAAAATCAAGTCAAAGAAATAATAATAATTTAAATATGTATTTGGTAAATCATGTCGATAAGATATTGAGAAAGACGATTTTCCCTTTTACCTTTGCCGGCCACTCTGTGGCTCTTTTCCGGCAAAAATCCGACATATCCCTCCCAAATAAAATAAACCATCTTGTTAGATTTTCAGTTCCTGACTCACCCATGCCCCCTAATCTACCTAAAGATCGAGGGATATCTCGAAAAAAAAAAAAAAAAAATTGCCAATCTCGATCTATGCCACCTAATCGAAGGTATGTTCAAAGTAAATATCACCTAAGATCTAGCTCATCCAATTTGGAATCCATGGATGATTTTCATAACCGAGATGATGATGTTCATAACAGATCTGGAGTGTATGTGTATATGGATCTCTTTTTTTGTGAGGGTATTGTATAGATATAGATGTGTGTATATATATAAGATTTGCCATTAGGAATAAATTTTGGAAATGAAATAGAAATCAAAATACCAATTGAATCTGCAAAAGAAATATAATGGCAGAGAAAGAAAGAAATTTTTGTACTTTGTAGAGATAGAGTAATAATGAAGATTGTATATATTTATTTATTAATGTTTAATATGATGAATGTGTGTGTATTTAACAAAAAGTTTGAAGAAAACATTTGATGGATAGCTTCAGATCTATGAATAGATATTTGGGAAGAAGATAGATGGATAGCTTCAGATCTATGAATAGATATTTGGGAAGAAGATAAGACGCTAAAAGGACAAAAATACCCTCACGCGATATGCACGTGAGGGAGGTAACAGAGAGCTGCAAACAGACGTTTAAGAGAGGGGTCTCTAATGAAGCAAAAAGTCACCACAGGGTGATGTAATAATAAAAAAAAGTACAAGGGCTAAGTTTGATAAAATGACAAACCACATGGTGATGTAATGAAATTAACTCTTTGATTTATATATGTTGCCTAACTAATGGTTACTATTTTTGTGCTCATTTTTCTAGACATTTTTCCCCGTATATCCATCCTAAGATCGATGGGAAGTGAAGTTCAAAACTCTCAAAGTCTAATTAATCTCATACGCACATTTCTTAACATTAAAATGAAGAACGAATAAAAGTAAACAAAATTAGACACAAGCTATATACTCAAAGTTATTCATTCATTCCATCGTCGTCAATTCGTGATTATGCCTTTTATTCTTCTTTATTCTTATAATAACATTTGACTTTATTATTGACACATAGATACATAGATATTTTCACAAAATAAGATAACAGTTATATCAAACGATCACACAACATAAATGGGGCTCATGAAAAGTGATGAGATGTAAACAATCTTAATTCTACCCTAGAGTAGAGAGACTGCTTACATAAGCAACATGACCTTCAATCAATATCAAACGATGATACATGCCTCATCAGATACGCCCTTTGTAGACTGTGCAATGACAAGATAGATCTTTCTCGACATCTTCCAGCATTGGATCGAAACTTGTCCACACACCTCCGTATGTCTTAAAAACATGCACTTCAGACCTAAAATTTGATGTTTCATCGCCATTCATTCGATAACCAGCCAAAAAGTACAAGGATGTCCCAATAGGTGCGATTGTGAGGTACAATTGTTCCATTAACGGCCTCTTTGGAGATGTTACATCTAACATAGATGTTGGAGATGATAAAGATGATCCATCGACCACATTCCACATACTAAGCTCTCGATCGAATTTTTCAATAAATCCTTTCCATTTCTTGTAACAATCACCCGAACTAAAAAGTTTTCCTCCAACATCCACAATTTGATTAGGCGGGATGTCAAGATCCCACATACGTGGGAGAAAGTCCCATTTGTTATTAACTGTATCGAAAACTTCAGCCGAGCTTCTTGCCATACTAAATGGTCCTTGAGTATTGTCATTAGATTCACATTCATATTCAGCAAAACCTCCAACAACGTAAATCCTGTCTTGCCACGTAACACCGACACATTTATATCTTGATGTGCTCATGTTTGGTAATAACTTCCATTCGTCAAGAGCCGGATCATAGACTTCACTTGAAGACACACCTCTCACACTATTTGGTTTGCTTTTTCCTCCCGAGATGTAAATCATGTTTCCATGAACCGAACAAGCAAAGTCAAACCGTGGAACATTAAGTGATGAGCATTTTAACCAAGTGTCGTCTTTAATACTATAACGTAGTACAGACTGAATGACTTCTAGGTCGATTTCACTTGGACCGTCGGAGGAGTTGTCATGACCACCTTCGATCAGTGTATCTTTATAGCAAAGAAGACCACCAATGACGTATATGAAATCTTCTACAATGACCATTGCAAAGCCTTTCATGATATGGTTATCGACCAATCCTGGTATCGAGGTAACTCGACGCCATTCATTGGTTAACGGGTTATAGCACTCGATCCAGTTAGAGATGTTGACACCGGGTGATGCCCTCTTGGCTGAAAACGAGGCATAAACACGATATTGGGGTGAATCTTCATCTTGTCGACGTGATAGCCGAGAAGATGAAGGTAAGGAGCCCATGGAATTAACTTGAAGTGAATGGGGGGATAATATAGTTTTATTTAGTTACTAGAAAAATATACAAAATGGGAGAATTGAATAATGTTGCTTAGATTGACTTATATAAGCGTAAGGCAAGTAGATTGAGCGGGTAAATCTATGCTTCGACTCATGTCTTGTATAAAATAAAGGTTTGTTCAACCTAGCTTATATATATATATTGTCATTATTTAAGCTCATTTTGGACATTAATGTATGATTATCTCAATCATGTATATATTAAAATCTACATTAATGGACAAAATTATATATTTGGGTCAGATGTATACTGCTCCTTGCTCTCGGTTTCTTATGGCTCAATTGTAAAGGAAAATATTCCATTCTTTGTTGTGAGATGATTGGTGTAAATTCATTATATAGTTGATGTATTTAACCATATTGTATAGTTGTCAGGAGATGTATACTGCTCCTTGCTAGTTTGCAGGAGATGTTATTAATAAAATTTACGTTTCAAAAAAAAAAAATTTGGGTCAGATTACGTAGTTACCATCTATGTAACTTTCTTGTTTATTGGTGTTTGATTCTATGCTATGTCTTAGGATAGAAACCAGGACTATATTATGTTTGGTAGGTACTGTAGTGAAATCCAAGGACAATGTGGAATGGTCAAAAGTCAAAACATTGTTTTTGAGGTTTGACCAACTTGTTACGAGTACTTTACTAATGAATATCATATACAGTTCTTTTTCACCATGTGTTTCAAAAAAAAAAAAAATTTGGGTGTATTTGACAAATATTGATTTTTTTTTGAAAAGTAAGATTTCATCAAAACCTTAATTAGGTTTATCATTAATAAAATCCCTATGTTATTTGTTTTCTAAAATTTTGATTTTGCCGGTTAGAGAATTAGAGTGATAACGTACGATTTAGCAATTAATATCTCTTATAAATGTTCGCTTTATAGAAATGTTAGATACTATTTACATGAAACTTGATGGAATAATTGATACGTTACAATATATAATACTAGTGTGGAGTCTAAGGTTGTATTTTCCTCGAAACTTGAAAGTAAAACTATTTCTAACTTTCCATTATCATATAAAATTAAATTTGCATTTTATTTAGGTAGTCGTGTCGAACAAAAATAATCATTTCACAAATGAGACGTTGCAGCCATATAATCTCTAGTTATGTTTCTTCTTGCTGCTTTTGACACCCTCAAACTTTTAGCGGCCTCCCTTTGTCTATGTTATAACATCAAAATAGGATAGGAGGTGGGGCAACTTTTGGTATGTCAATTTCATACAGATTCAATATTCATGCTATTCTGATATTATATCTATTAATGTTTGTAGATAATGATAGTGATCAATCAAGAGGTCAAATAATAAGGGTTGGTTTGGAAGGACAGTGAATTTGTTAAGTAGTGGTATTGGATCCTCCTAAAAAAGACCACAACCAACTGAGGAAATAATTTCAGTGTCTGCACCCAAGAATAATCATCCACTTTTTGCCACCGAAGAATCAGCGAATTCCATGACTAGGAAAAAGGTTGTTTAATCTTTGTAGAGGAGGGTGCCAACTACCAAGTCAATGGACATTGAGGAAGGAACTTGCCAAAGATGTTGCTAGACCAGGGGGACATATGATGATGTATTCATAGTAGCATAAGATGTTACTTATGTGTATGCTAAAACGTCAAATTCGCTAATTATGATGTTTTGGAAATTTCTTTTTGGAACACGCTTGTAATTAGCTAATTATGATCTTTTGGAAGGTTTTAGGTAAAATAAAGAGTTAAATGCAGGAATGGTCCCTGTGATTTATCAATTTTTGCATCGATAGTCCCTCTCTAAATTTTTTAGCATCCATGGTCCCTCTAGCACTAGTTTAGTTGCATCCATGGTCCAGTTTGACAGATCCGTTACTTTTGATCCGTTAAGAGTAGCATGTGCCTCTCATGTGAGGGGCAACTTCGTCTTTTACCATAAGGACCCTTCTTGCAACTAATTTATTATTTAATTTTTTTTATTATGATTATGTTTTGTATTACTCCGTACTAACTTTACCATAACGAGCCTACTAATATTATGAACTATGAATTATTATTATTATTATATCAAAACATAAATATGTAACAGATATTGAATACCCAATTTCAAGTATAGATTATCAGATCTATGATTAAATAATCAATTAACAAAAAATAATATATACAATAACAATTGCGTAAATTGGATCCAACAACTATATCAATTTTCAACAAAGATATTATCACCAACGATGTTGACCAAAGTGTCTTCAAATGCTAAAGCACTGGTCAAACAAATAAAGAAGATTACCAAAGCGAGGAAAAAGCTGATTGAAACATCTACTCATCATTATGGGTGGTGGTTTTGGACCTTTGGTTTTTAGGCGGTTGACAAAACGATTTCTGTAGTTTTAGGGATTTATCAAATGGATCAGCCTCTCTTAAATTCTTTTCTGAAATTCCATGGAGCCCAAGTTTGATTCATCATTGTTACTCGGATCTGTAAGTGTCTCCCTCCGAGCTGACTAAAACCTTACCACGGCCGGAAGTGGTTGAACGGAATTAAGCGACGACGCAGCAGATGCTGTTTTGGAGTGTTATTCCTAATGCTTACAGTGGTGGGAAGTCATCAAGAAGGTCTGATTGTTGTGGGGACGATCTTAACATGTATCTAGAAGTGTCGGCGGTGTGGTGGTGGCCGTCGCCGGCGGTAGGTGGCGGCAACGGTGGTTGAGGATTTTTTCATTTTTGAGAGTGATTTCTTTTGTGGGTGAGAAAGAGAATAAAATGGGGGTGGGCTGGTAAGGTGTGGGGGTTGTTTATTATTATTATTTATTATTCTTATATATATTATTATATATATTATTTATATTTATATTTATATATTTAGGGTTGAGGAGTGATGAAAATGTCAATTATACCCATCACATGAAGGGCACATGCTACCCTTAACAGATGAAAACAAACGGGTCCGTTAAACTGGACCACGAATGCAACTAAACTAGTGCCGGAGGGACCATGGATGCTAAAAAATTTAGAGAGGGACTGTCGATGCAAAAATTGATAAACGACAGGGACCATTCCTGCATTTAACTCTAAAATAAAACAAGTATTAAAGTAAAACAAATAAAACAATAGGTTTATCTTCACTGAAAATCACCGTGCATCATGAAAATCATCGTGCATCAATTGCTTCGTGAATCTTCGTGCATTAATTTAACCATGATCTAAGGGTCAAGATCTTATCTTATTTGTTTTACTTTAATACTTGTTTTACAATACCTAACCCCTCTTTTGGAAATATGTTAGGATATATGTGAAGTGTGAAATTAACAATTACAAAGTTTAGCATTGCCACAACACCAATCAACACATAAACGACTTTATCAATCACTTTTAGTTTAGTTTTAGTGACAGTAAATTCCTCCGTGACTTTCACCATTTTGACTTTTGACTCATCTTCTTCATTACCCATTGTAGGTTTGCAAACATTAAGATTTCTAGTTTGTGAGTGAAGGTCAAAAAGCAAATTGTTATAGTATTGACTTGGAGTTCTTCATCATTCATCAATGAAGCTATAACAGGTACAATACCCACTTTTTACCTGTATCAGATGCCATTTTTTTTAATCAATAATTTACTTTGGGTACATGAACCCTAATTTAATTTGTACGAAATTAGTGCAAAATTAAGGAACTTACTTTAAGGCAGGGGCGGATGCAATTAATAAGTGACACTGTGACGGGGGTATGGCCCCCAATGGCATGAAAATATATAACCTATCTAATATGCCAAGAACACTTTTATATACTGTACTAGTGCTAATATCTGTACGATGTACGGATTGATATAATATATATCGTATAGAATGAACATATGCAAATACTTATATTACTCTCAATAATCTTTAATAAGTATGTATCATATCTAGATTGATCTTTTAGCTTACATCCAAAAAGACCAAGTGAGCTAAATATATGTTAATGATTTTAATTTTAAAAACAACATATATTATTAACAACAATATAATATGAAGATGTATGTAATATAAGATCAAATAATTAAAAGGAAAGAAAAAAAAATCAACAGTTTGTGTAATTGTCTTTTTGATTGTCCACATTATACTTCAAACAATATTAATTAGATGTTTACCTTTCCAAATATTAAAACCTTAAAAGATGCAAAATTTGAGTTTCATTGTTAGTTGGAAAAAAAAAAGAAAAAAAAAAGCTTTGGTTTTTTCCCTTTATCTTTGGTGTTCACGGCAAAAAAAAAAAAAAGGAATGTGGAACTTGATCAAATAGTAAAGAAAAATTTAAGTAGAAAACATATATATGATAAGTTAATAGATATATATTACTTTAAAATCTTGTTTTAGTTTATTTAAAATATGATAAGTTGTATTTGATATAAAGTAGGAAATTTGATAAATATAGATTAACTCAAATGAATAAAATATTTAATAAATTATAAAAAACATGTGTCAATCAAGGAATACGCCACAAGTCGTTCAAAAAATATTACAATCCTAAGTTTATTGGTAGATAGTCGATATGCCTCGGTTCAAAAAAGTCATGTCCTTTATGTGATGAATAAAAAGTTGGAAAGTCGGAATATATAATACTTGTTTAATCTTCTAATTTATAGTTTATCATCTGAATCAAATACTATATTGTATATTTATATTTACTAGTACTAATACCTGTGCGCAATGCACAGATTGACTAATAATATTTATATTTATAATAAAAATTTATATATCTATTTGATGCATCGATAGTAAATGCAAATCCAAACATTTATAAACTATAATTGTATTAAGTTTGTTATCATATGTATACACTTGATGTTTAGGCAATTAAATGCAATATATATATATATATATATATATATAGAAAAATTATTATCAAATGATGGAGTGGAAAAATAAGTGTTTCTCACATTTGAATTATACGTAAACATATAGAAGGATTAATTGCTTCCGGATAGACATCCTCTACCATCAGATCAGTAATAGCTAAGGTATCTTCAGCGTCTGACCAATGGTAACAAAAATTATAGCATGTAGTAATGAAAAACAGAGCACAAAAGTATGTAATAAAATTAAATTTCAATATTGTGAAATATTTGATATATCAACTACACATAAAATAATTAAAATTTAAGATAACTCATCATATATCATGTTACAAGTATTGTATATCCTTCTTCAAATAAATTTAGCTCTTAGTTATATTATATGACGGGTTGACGGTAGGAATAAAAAAAAACTATTTTGTTGTAATAGTGTCACTAATTAATATTGAAGAATGAAATAATAATAATAATTATTAATAAGAAGAAAAAAAACAACTTGAATAAATTTTTAACATATGAGAGCAATATAAGGTCTTGGAAAATGATAACAACTAGAAAAATGCCATCGCGCTTCGCTGCGATTTTAGCTATGATTTTATAAGATATTTTATAGATTTTCATGTGATAATGAAATGATAATTTTAATTGAACTTATATTTTGTTGTTAGGTAATATATAATAAATATAATAGTACCAAACTATGATCTATTATACTTTTTAAGAAAGACAACATTATTAAAAAAAAAATACAAAGTTATGCACCTAAATTATGTATAAGCAAATACATAATTTTTTAATATGTAAAATACTAATAAACCAATTATCATGTTGTTGAATCAATCTTTATAATTAAAAAATGTTCTTTTTTTATCATAATTATTATCGGGATTAATTCTCAATATGTGGTTATTGAAAAATGTTATAGTTCCCAATTATTAAACCATTTAATAAAACCATTATAAAAGGTCATTGAATTACATGTGTATCATGCTAATATAATAAATAAATAAAAATTTAAAAAAAACAAACCTACTACGTATTTAATTATTGTTGCCTCTAAACTTAGTGAAAATAAAATTTTGTTGTTCTAATAAAATAAAATTTTAATTGTGTTTGATAAGTGGAAAATGTGCAATCCCATCCCATATGTGGCGTGTATTTGGTTTCAATTTTATCTGGCTTTGTCAAGCGTGTCGTGATAAGGTGGTTAAATTTTTAAAATATAAATAGAGAATAGTGAAAAAAAAATAATAGAAAACCACCCCACCACCTCTCCAACTATGTGCTCAAACTATGTGCTCAGTTTCTTTTTCAAAACCTCCTTTTTATCTGCTTCTTCTTTCTTTACTTTTTATTATTCTTTTTTTTTTTTGGTGCATCTCTTTGGCAAAAATTTTAGTCTCCATCTTTCATTCTCTCTATGCTTATAAATACATGAACTGATTTAGTGATTTTCTCGTTACTTCTTCTGTTTTACTTTTCTCTTGTATTCCTATATTCTAGATTGCATGTCGCCGGAAACCATAAACCATTTGTCGGTCATTGTTTCCAACGAAGAAAACAGGCAAAAAAGTAGGTTTTTGTATAACCCATTTGGTATTTTAGCACCTTTTTAGCCTTTTTTTTGTCTTCCCAGATTTGTCAACATTTTTCAGCCGCGTGTGATGTAAGCATCATAACAGTGGTTTTTCGTGGGGTAATGTATATAAACGGAAAAGGACACGGTTAGAACAACGACGGTGGGTGGCGTGAGCGGCGACAGGTTTGGCCGGTTTTTGTTGAGTTAAGGTGGGGTTTTTTTTGTGTGGCTTTGTGTATGGGCAAAAAAGTAAGAATATTTACCATGTTGCCACCGTGAATAGTTTGAAACGGCATAAGTTTTGCCGTTATGGTAAATGAGCTGTATAGATGTGTAAGTGGGCAAAAGTATTGTACTATTTACAATGCTGCGATGGTGAACAGTTTTAAACGGCAACTTTGATATCCAAAACGACATGACGATTTTTCATAATTGAGCGGTATGTAAATAATAATTAGTGAAAGTTGGGAACAAAAAAGTATACCGCTGTAGGAAGAGAGGTTGAATTGATATAAATTTCTATTGATGAAAGTTGCCTAAAAAGCCTGAGATTTTTGGCTAAAATGTTTAGTGGTGATTTCTAAGAATTTCCATGAATTATTGAATTTAAATAGTAATTAAAAGACATATGAATCAATAAATAAATTATGTAAATCAAGAATGTGGTTAAATCATCATAACCAATGGTAAAAATAACTCAAACCTACTGGAAATAATTTACAAAAGTATAAAACTCAAGTCTTTTGGTTCATGACAACAATAAGCTCAAAAATCACCTTTTCGGGTCAAATAAGCGCTAACCGAAAGCACTAAATTGCACATATTACACCACCACCACTATC
Organism: Erigeron breviscapus; assembly: GCA_034093135.1. NCBI lineage: Eukaryota > Viridiplantae > Streptophyta > Magnoliopsida > Asterales > Asteraceae > Erigeron > Erigeron breviscapus. Next base: position 119,454,180 of record CM067171.1, on the reverse strand, counting down.
ACGACTTTGAACACCAAAATATGATGAACATTCTGGAAATAATGAAACAAGAATGAAAACCCCTTTTGGAGCACTTTAATTGCTTAAGAAATGAGGCTAAAATCACTATTTCGGTAAACGATTTTTAAGCTTAAAGTCCTCAAAATAAGCAAGACACAAGAGAGGTTGAATTGATATAAATTTCTATTGATGAAAGTTGCCTAAAAAGCCTGAGATTTTTGGCTAAAATGTTTAGTGGTGATTTCTAAGAATTTCCATGAATTATTGAATTTAAATGTAATTAAAAGACATATGAATCAATAAATAAATTATGTAAATCAAGAATGTGGTTAAATCATCATAACCAATGGTAAAAATAACTCAAACCTACTGGAAATAAGTTGTTACAAAAGTATAAAACTCAAGTCTTTTGGTTCATGACAACAATAAGCTCAAAAATCACCTTTTCGGGTCAAATAAGCGCTAACCGAAAGCATTAAATTGCACATATTACACCACCACCACTATCACGACTTTGAACACCAAAATATGATGAACATTCTGGAAATAATGAAACAAGAATGAAAACCCCTTTTGGAGCACTTTAATTGCTTAAGAAATGAGGCTAAAATCACTATTTCGGTAAACGATTTTTAAGCTTAAAGTCCTCAAAATAAGCAAGACACAAGAGAGGTTGAATTGATATAAATTTCTATTGATGAAAGTTGCCTAAAAAGCCTGAGATTTTTGGCTAAAATGTTTAGTGGTGATTTCTAAGAATTTCCATGAATTATTGAATTTAAATAGTAATTAAAAGACATATGAATCAATAAATAAATTATGTAAATCAAGAATGTGGTTAAATCATCATAACCAATGGTAAAAATAACTCAAACCTACTGGAAATAAGTTGTTACAAAAGTATAAAACTCAAGTCTTTTGGTTCATGACAACAATAAGCTCAAAAATCACCTTTTCGGGTCAAATAAGCGCTAACCGAAAGCATTAAATTGCACATATTACACCACCACCACTATCACGACTTTGAACACCAAAATATGATGAACATTCTGGAAATAATGAAACAAGAATGAAAACCCCTTTTGGAGCACTTTAATTGCTTAAGAAATGAGGCTAAAATCACTATTTCGGTAAACGATTTTTAAGCTTAAAGTCCTCAAAATAAGCAAGACACAAGAGAGGTTGAATTGATATAAATTTCTATTGATGAAAGTTGCCTAAAAGGCCTGAGATTTTTGGCTAAAATGTTTAGTGGTGATTTCTAAGAATTTCCATGAATTATTGAATTTAAATGGTAATTAAAAGACATATGAATCAATAAATAAATTATGTAAATCAAGAATGTGGTTAAATCATCATAACCAATGGTAAAAATAACTCAAACCTACTGGAGAAAAATAATTAAAAGCTAACAAACAAGTGTTACATGATTTAAAGGTAAATAATTATGTAAAAGTCGCTAATTAATCACTATTATTAAATTAATGGAAAAATACACAAATAAATATATAAAACATAAAATTCTAAGTCAAAAGGCATAAAAGTCAGTATATAACTCAATTATAATTATTCCTAATTTATAAAGATAAATATGGAACTTAAAAGCATTTTTAAGGAATTATTTAATTAATAAATCAATAAAATGAATAAATAATTAATTAAATAATATTAAATTAAATAAAAACTAATAAATCAGAAAATATTCACAAAAATGAATATTATTAAGTAACTAATGACAAGTATCAAGAATGAGTAAAACCCACAATGGAAACCATGACAATCAAAGTCAAGATACCGAAATTCCAACAATGTTAAATTACGTATAGCGAGAAAATGACTTTCTCCATCAAATATCTTCCAACCAAACATTATGAACAATGTAACACACTTTAACTCCATAATTATATACCAACCAAAGATGGGCAAGTCTACTAGTATACATCTCATGATCTAGCTCACTAGTTCATGTCACGCGAACTTACGTCGTGAATATATACATATGGTCTAGGCTTGCTTGAGGCGCAACAAATCTAGGCGAAGGAATCGCGTTTGATCAGCCCACTTCACTCTTTAATCAAGTGAGTCATAGCCCCCTTTCAAACTCTTTTATATGTTTTACTTACGGGGTGAAAAGCATGATAAATAAAATTGATTTCTTTTATGAAATGATATTCGAAAGAATGATTATGATATGGGAATTATATTGTATGTTCAACGTGTTATATGTTATATGATGAGCTTGAGTACTGTCAAACGGTGGTCCCCTGTACACTACTATTAACTCATTGAGGCCTGTAGTTAGAGGGTTGCGCAACTAGGATTCGTCCCCTCACTCACCAAGATGGCAGCGGGTTGACTGGCCGCCCTCATCTCCGGTCTGCCTAGGGGTGCTCTAATCTACTTTTATTATTGGTCGTCTCCATGGCACGACCCTTTTATTATCATTATTGCACGTGATTGACAGCATGTGCTTCTATTATCATATCTTCGGGACATGTTATCATTATTATTATTTGGACGTGAAAGGGTCTTAGTGGTGGCTCAAGACAAACTCATCGAATTATGCTTTTGACCAAGTGTTATTGATATTAATTATGGTTGGTTATTATGTAACACCCCAACAATGGCGGAATCATGGGATGTCGAGAAATAGCACATATGAGCATGAAAATTACATAGAGCAACACTAAATGGTTTATTGTCAAACATATCAAACATACAATAGTTCAAACCAAGGTAACCTCTTAAGGTTTACATGCAAATCACACAACAATATTTTACATAATTTCATAAGTTCATCCCCAAACAAGGGGGCATATGGGTCAGAGACCACATGAATACTAAGTCGCCTTATCTCTAGCATCCAATTATTCCTGATTTCTGAAATTACCCTGATTACCTGAAAAGTGTACTAGCAAGTGTCAACACAAGGTTGGTGAGTTCGTAGTGTCAAATAACAACATCAATTATGATAATATATCAAGTACTTGTACAATATCATAGAGCAATAACAATACTTACTGTAAGCTCTTTGTGTTAGGCATATGTTCACACAACAATCATTTCTTCAAATACAATAATTAAACAACTATGCCAACAAGTACCAATGATATCAGTTCAACCCATCATTATCAACATATATCACACAAGGTTCCCTCCAAAACGGGGTGTGCACATCATCAAATATCGCACAAGGTTCCCTCCAAAACGGGGTGCGCACATCAATATCAACATCATCAACAACATCATTATCAACAATTACAACAAACACAATAACCAAATCAAGGTACTGGGATCAATTCCCATAAACACTCACATAAACAGTTATCTATATAAGTATATATATAAATACATATATATAAGTACACTTTCCAGCCCGAATCTCAATTGAGTAGGGAGTTACGAAAACTCACCTTATTCTTGATAGTTCAGCAGCAAAATAGAAGAGATTGATGTAGTTAACGATGACGAGCGAGTCAACTGGCCACGTTACGTATTCCCTAATTTCAATGTGAATTGATTTATATTCATGCTAAATTCCAAATATAGATATACAACTATAAGGATATCTTATTAATACGCTTGTCAACGTATTTACTTTGTGAGCTTTTATAGGTATTTGAATTTATCTTTAAGAATCCTTTAAAGTATTTTGTAAATGAAACCTCATTTATGTTATAAAAATTTAAAGGACTAATTTGTCATTTTTGAAACTTAAGGGACTAAATTGTCATTCTTGAAAGTTGAGGGACTAAATTGTCAAATGTCAAACTTATAAGGACGGAAAATGACAACTTTGAAACTGTAGGGTAAAAATGTAATTTTTCGTATATAATACGTATCCGTAGGATATATGTACTTTAAATAGTAAGATTAATACGAAGAATGTATTAATTTAGTAACGAAGAGATACTTTAAATAGTATGTATTATAATCAATACAAAATGTATTGATTACAATGGAAGAGATACCTTAAATGGTAAGAAAAACCAACATTTTATTTCCAAGTTGTGTTAGGGTTGGCCTTGGGTCGTGGAGTGTACCGACGGCGAACCAAGTTGCGTTCGGAATGCGTATTACAAACCTTTTGCGAACTACAATCCATTCCGATGGTATAAGTCAGAGATGCCCAAGGTGCAATCACTTTTGGAAACATAGTGCGGTTAAAAACGTATCAAGGATATATTCTATCCATAAACCAACTAAATCGAAAATACGAAATAATTCACAGATGGTGAATAGTAATTATATGAATTTGGATAGTTAGGTATATAACTATACCTTTGTTTATATACCATAATAAGTATATAAAAGTATTTAATAATAGTTTTACATATTTACGCACTATTGCTAATAATTAATTTTTCGCAATAGTGGCCATATTTCAATATTCGTATAAAAACGATATTTAACGTATTTAAATGCAAATATGTATTAATTGAGTATAGAAATAAGTTGACAAGCATTTCAATACATAACATATAGTTCTAAAATCATAGAGCAAAGTATAGTAAGGTTTTATAAAAACACTTACAATAAAGGAGAGTTTATGAACTCTAAGATCAAACTTTCGACGTACGAAGAACACGACTTCTGATTCAAATGAAATTCTTTCAAGGCTTGGACTTGTTTACTTAATAATTGAAGATTATTCCCAACCCAAATTGAGTATTATAACTAGAACTTTTGAATATCTTAGAGAGATTTGTTGATAACAACTTCTCTTGACGATTTTCGGCGAACTTTGAGATCAAAGCGACTTTGCTTATACTAGAACAATCAAGTGTTCTTTGAAACTTATAACAAGAAGGGGGAAGATGATTTTAGACTTATAGAATGCTAAATTGAGAGAGAATGAAGTTTAAGGTGTGAGTTTTTATGAGAACTTAAACCTAGTATTTATAGTAATTGAAATGGAGTTTAATATGATAAAATTTATGCATATACATCATCCATGACACATTAAGTCCGAAATTAACCAAATACAGCTATGATTCATCAATTAGCTGGAGATTTGAAGGTTCCAAGTTGTAGCAAAAGTTTGTGGTGTCATGGAAGTTAAAAACCTTAAAGACTTATCATGTAAATTTTTGGAAATTACTATTTATTTTGGCCTAACTTTTACTAGGATTTTTCCAAAATTTTCAAGTATTATTTTGTGAAATTAAAAATCATATTAAGGTGTCTTGACACTAGTTATTAGGTTCTAGGAAGTTTCAAGCCAATCCGAGAAAGAATCGATCGAAAAAGCAACGTTTTACATATATATCCATAAAAGTTTTGTCGGATGTCTACTAGTAACATTATTCAACTAATAAATCAAATATAGCTTGTGACAATTTCACGAGTATTCCTACTTTCCATAAAGTATGTCGGCTTCGTCCCATTAATGGAATTATTAGATAACCACCGACACTGTGCCACCGACACTGTTTACCATACATTATACTTAAGGTTTTGTATATACATTTTCCTTGTTAACACAGTTACTCAATTATCGTCTATAATATATTTTCCTTATCACATATGGGCCAATATCATGGTCTTGTAACATGGCTTAATCACATCGAATCATTTACAATATCTGAATCCATCTAAATATTGTAATTAGCCCAACTCATATATATATATGCACCAAAAATACCCAAAGTTTTCTTATATTCATAAGGTTTGCCATTATCATATATAACAAGTATCGGACCAAAATGGCAAATGTTACATATTATTGATTGAACATACGGTTTGGGTATGGATAGTATGATGGAACCCTTGGAAATATTATGACATACTACTTCTTGAATTGGATTAAATATGTATGTGTTGTTAGCATAAACCTATGAACTCACTCAACTCTCATAGTTGACACCTTTTTCTTCATGCTTTTCAGGTATAGAGAAATAGGTTCTAAGCTTGACCGCCTCTTTGGAAACTTATTTGTAATGTGCTTGGACTTATGTAATGCAAATATTTGGTCTTTTGGTTATGGATTTGATTATGTAATGATTGTTAAACGTCAACTTGAACTTGTAATCTTTTGGGATTTGAATGTCATTGAAACTTTATGTTTATGTTTTCTACTTAATCTTTTTGTACCATGTCGTTCGGTGGCATCTCGTGTTTCCGCCCTAGTCGGGGTGTTACAGAAAAATGGTATCAGAGATGAAGGTTATAGAGAATTTTTGCTATAACCTACGTATTTTCAAAACGAGTCGAATATTTCTTAAACAATTGAGTCGATCATAAAGTATTCTTGTTTTACTTATGCATAGCCTGATCAACTATGCCTAACTAAAAATTTAATATGGAATGATCGAAATGGTTGTCTAAGGAATATTCAAAATGAGTCTTTTGAAAATAAGCTTTAAAAATGATTCTTGGTGCAAAAGATACAATACCAAATCCAATGTTTGCATTACCTATTAGAACCCTTAGTTAATACCCCCCACTTGGCTAGTATTACTTTGTCCATTTAGATATAATACATGAGAGCTATGCACAAGTTGAATCCTAGTCATTACTTTAATTATAAATGGTTATGTTGGTCATGCGAGTCGAGTTGGTCGTCGGTTGTGGATGGTCATGTCGTTGTTCGGTTGTTAAGCTTGTGAGTCGTTGGTCGAGTTGGTTAGTTGCTTGTTGAATGGTTAAGGTCGTCTCATGGTCCGTCAAGTCGTCTTGTTGTCCGTAAGTTGCCACGTGGGTTGTCAATGGTCAAGTCGGTCGTCCATGGTCGTCTAAGCGTCGAGTCAAGTCGTCATCTCACGCCCTGTGAAACTTGTGTAGGAACATCATGTCGCAAGCAAGTGGAACTTCCGGATCAGCCCCTAGACCAAGGAATTTGTATGGATTCGTGGACCACATGGAAGAGGAAGAAAGGAGACGCCTAGAGCAAGAGCAACCTCCCCAACCACTCCAAGAAGAAGAAGAAGAAGAAGAGACCGAGCCAACGGAAGACCCACCGGAAAGCGATGATGCTAGAAGTGTTGCCTCTAGCCAACCCGGACGCCGCTCACCCTCGCCACCACCATCACCACCAGCCCCTAGAGCACCCGCTCCGCCAAGGCAAGATGCTCCCATGAACCTAAGTGATAGGCGATTTCCAGCCCAAGACCCATACTTTCAGCCGCGCCTTCCTCGTGATCATCCCTGGTACCATCTCGGACATAGGCGTCAAGGGGAAGAACCACATCGCCCAGTTTATGGGGTACCCCCTCCACATCCCATTGGTATGACTCGTGAAGAAAGGGAGGGGGTGTGGGGAATAGCAAATGGATTAAGAGATGCTAGACTAAGGGTAAGGACTCAAGAGGTGATGATGGAAAGAGCCTTGGGAACTATGGATCGAGCGGGGGATTATGCGAGGATGGCGATATCGGAAGTTCGTCGAATTAACGAGGTGATATTTGTGATGGGTTGTGTGCTCACGGCTGTTTGCTCTATCGTGGTAGCTCTCATGCTTAGGAAGTGAACCTAGGAACGTTCTTTTAATTATGGACCTATCTTAATGTATGAACTATTATGTCTTGTTTCCGTTTCTTGAACATTTCTACTTGTGTGTGATGATGATCGCGATGTATTTGGCATTTAGCAAATTTTGTAAACTTATCTTAAATGATATATATATATGCTTAATGCCTTTCTATGGTTACATGATGTGTTACTTCCCTCGTATCATTGCTATCCTCATTGTGAAGGTTGTTGTTGCAAGAGAATTCCAGATCTGACCACTTTTGGTAGAAAAATCATAACTCGAATTATACTTCGTCTTTTGACCTGATTCCAGTGGGAGATGAAAGTTAACTCATAGGGCTACGTTTCATATTTTATGGGTTTTGTTCAGTTCATCCTTTTTAAACCACTTTTACACGCTCCAAGTTCAGAAACAGATTCTGTGAACTTTTTGGTCACTTAAGAGCATGCTTGCTTTACTTTAAAATACCCAATCACTTATTTAATTTTGATGGGAAGCTTGGCATTAATAAGAAAGGAGGATGGGTTTATGTAAATATATATATAGTAGTCATATAGTGGCCTTATGCAAAGCACATTAGCGACAATTCAAAGCTCAACTATTGTGGCCATGAACAATAAGTTCGAACTTGAGATAGGTAATCATATAAGTATACGTATACGCATATGTGCTCGTGTGTGATCGCGAAGTTGTGAGTTGAAACTATATCATACGATTTAGCGCAAGAATAACTAAACTACCTTACTCTTTGTTATAGAACCATGGCGCCCCGAAGGAACAACGAAGAAACAAGCGAGGAGGCTCAACGCCGTGCGGAAGAGGCCCGACGACAGGCTGAGCTGGCCAATTTGATCTCCCAGCAGATCAACTCCGTCATGCCAACCATAGCCACTCAGATTGCGGAAAGTGTGACCGCCACACTTAACACGAACCGAAGGCAAGATGGGGGAGGAAATGCTATTGACAGGAATGCTTACAAGGCTTTCACGTCTTGCAACCCCAAGGAGTTCCATGGGACGGAAGGTCCTGTTGGGTTACTTACTTGGTTCCAAAGCATGGAAGCCAACTTGAACATCATTGATTGTGCGCCAGCTGACCGTGTTAAGTTTGCCGCTAGTAAGCTTCAAGGAAAAGCTCTTACTTGGTGGAATCTCCAAGCGACTACTAGAGGTCCTGCAGCAGTCAATGCTTTGACTTGGGAGCAGTTTAAGGAAGAGTTGAAGCGTGAGTATTGTCCACGGGAAGAGGTACAAAAACTGGAGATGGAATTCTGGAACCATGCCATGAGGGGGCTGGAATTGGAGGCATATGTGATCTGCTTCCACGAGTTGAACGTGTTGGTGCCGGAGATGGTAACCCGTGTGGCTAAGAAGGTTGAGAGGTTTATCTACGGGTTGGCACCTAAAGTTAGGCTGATGGTCACTACTGCAAGCCCTACCACTCTTGAGCAGGCTATAAGTTTGGCAACCAGGCTAGTAAATGATTTGGTTAGGCGTGGGAAGTACACGAGAGGTGAATCAAGTTCGAGATAAGGTGGAGGAAATTGGTTTGGTGATCGCAAGGGGAATGGGCCGGATAAGAGGCAAAAGATTGTGAGAAACTATGGTGTTGTGGATGCTAACCCCAATCCAAATCGTGGCATGCCTCCAAGGTGCAACCGATGCGGTTATAACCACTTGGGTGAATGCAAACGTTGCATAACTTGCAACCGAATGGGGCACCTTGCCGCTTACTGTCGGAATGGACCAAGGTTGGGAGGAAACCCCGGGGGATGCCGCGAGTGTGGAAGCACGAACCATTGGAGGAACACTTGTCCTAGGTTGGGAAGAGCACAAGGCAACCGTGGAAATGGAAATGGTAACCGTGGCAACTTTAGAAATGTTGGGAATCGCGGGAACCAAGCAAACCGAGGAAACAATGGAAATCAAGTTAACCGAGGAAATGTTGGGAATCGCGGGAACCAAGCAAACCGAGGAAACAATGGAAATCAAGTTAACCGAGGAAATGTTGGGAATCGCGGGAACCAAGCAAACCGAGGAAACAATGGAAATCAAGTTAACCGAGGAAATGTTGGGAATCGCGGGAACCAAGCAAACCGAGGAAACAATGGAAATCAAGTTAACCGAGGAAATGTTGGGAATCGCGGGAACCAAGCAAACCGAGGAAACAATGGAAATCAAGTTAACCGAGGAAATGTTGGGAATCGCGGGAACCAAGCAAACCGAGGAAACAATGGAAATCAAGTTAACCGAGGAAATGTTGGGAATCGCGGGAACCAAGCAAACCGAGGAAACAATGGAAATCAAGTTAACCGAGGAAATGTTGGGAATCGCGGGAACCAAGCAAACCGAGGAAACAATGGAAATCAAGTTAACCGAGGAAATGTTGGGAATCGCGGGAACCAAGCAAACCGAGGAAACAATGGAAATCAAGTTAACCGAGGAAATGTTGGGAATCGCGGGAACCAAGCAAACCGAGGAAACAATGGAAATCAAGTTAACCGAGGAAATGTTGGGAATCGCGGGAACCAAGCAAACCGAGGAAACAATGGAAATCAAGTTAACCGAGGAAATGTTGGGAATCGCGGGAACCAAGCAAACCGAGGAAACAATGGAAATCAAGTTAACCGAGGAAATGTTGGGAATCAAGCTAATATGGGGAATCAAGACAACAACGTTAATCAAGGGAACAGTGGGAATCAAGGAGGTCAAGCTCGAGGAAGAGTGTACGCCATGGGCGCGAATGAGGCACGTGATGACCCTAATGTCATCGTAGGTATGTTTCCAATAAATAATGTTTATGCATCTATGTTATTTGATTCTGGAGCCGAAAGAAGTTTTATTTCCTTTGAATTTAAAAAATTGATTGATAAGAAACCTAGTGAACTTGATGAAACTTATTATGTTGAATATGCCAATAGAAACGAGTATGAAACTAAGGAAATTATCCCTGATTGCCAGCTGACTTTAGATGATAAGAGCTATAGTATTGACTTGATTCCCATAGAAATAGGAAGTTTTGATATAATCGTAGGAATGGATTGGTTGTCAAAAAATGCGTGCCGAAATCATTTGTCATGAGAAGCTCATACGGATTCCCTTGGAAAATGGAGAAGTGTTGATAGTGCAAGGTCATAAGGCTGGAGTCCAACCTAAGTTGTTGTCGTCCATGAAGGTGAGGAAGTACCTACGGAAGGAATACCACACGTACTTGGCACAAGTAGTGGATAAGCGAGTGAAAGATAAGGATCCTCTCAAGGTAACAGTGGTTAGAGATTTTCTAGATGTATTTCCGGACGAACTACCTGGACTTCCCCCAGCGAGACAAGTAGAGTTTAGTATCTATTTAGTTCCCGGGGCAGCCCCCGTAGCTAAAGCACCGTATAGGCTAGCGCCCTCCGAAATGCGAGAACTCTCAGAGCAATTGCAAGAATTGCTTGATAAAGGTTTAATCCAACCTAGTTCTTCGCCATGGGATGCGCCAATTCTCTTTGTCAAGAAGAAGGATGGATCTTTGAGAATGTGCATCGACTATAGAGAGTTGAATAAATTGACGATCAAGAATAGGTATCCGCTGCCGCGAATAGACGATTTGTTCGATCAACTGCAAGGAGCGTCACATTTCTCGAAAATTGACCTTAGGTCCGGCTATCATCAGTTGAGGGTACGAGAAGAAGATGTACCTAAACGGCCTTTAGAACTCGCTATGGGCATTATGAGTTTCTAGTGATGCCATTTGGTCTCACAAATGTGCCAGCCGTTTTCATGGACCTAATGAATAGGATTTGTAGGCCATACTTGGACAAATTCGTCATAGTGTTCATCGATGACATTTTGACATACTCTAGAACTAAGGAGGAGCACGAGAAGCACCTGAGGATAATCTTGCAGCTACTTAGGGACGAGAAGCTATATGCTAAGTTTTCTAAGTGTGAATTTTGGCTCCGTCAAGTCCAATTTCTGGGGCACATTGTGAACGAAGAAGGAATCCATGTAGATCCGTCTAAGATAGAAGCAATCAAGAAATGGGAGACACCCAAGATACCAACGGAAGTGCGTAGCTTCCTAGGTTTGGCGGGTTATTATAGGAGGTTCATTCAAGGATTCTCTAAGATTGCGGTACGTTTAACCCAATTGACCCAAAAGTCAAGAGAGTTCGAATGGGGTGAAGAACAAGAGCAAGCGTTTCAAACGCTTAAGAACATGTTGTGTGAAGCACCAATACTAGCATTGCCGGACGGAATGGAAGGATTTTTAGTATATTGTGATTCGTCGAATAAAGGGCTAGGGTGCATACTAATGCAAAGAGACAAGGTTATTGCATACGCATCTAGGCAATTGAAGCCACATGAGAAGAATTATTCGACACACGATTTGGAGCTAGGAGCCGTAGTGTTTGCCTTGAAGATATGGCGACATTATCTTTATTGCACCAAGTGCACCATATTTACTGACCATAAGAGTTTGCAACATATCTTTGATCAAAAGATGTTGAATATGAGGCAAAGGAGATGGGTGGAGCTACTAAATGATGATGAGTGTGAAATTAAGTACCACCCCGGAAAGGCAAATGTTGTTGCTGATGCACTTAGTAGGAAGGTGAGCACTAGGGTGCCAAGGGCTAGAATTAATCACCTACGAGTGAGAATGTCTCTAAGAGACCGATTCTTAGAAGATCAGGCAAAGGCCTTTGAAGGTAAGAATATTGAGGAAGAGGCCTTGAGCGGAATAGAAACAAGGTTTGATAGGGATGACGAAGGCATATTGTATTTTAAAGGAAGAGCTTGGGTACCAAAGGCGAATGGATTAAGAGATGTACTCATGAATGAAGCCCATAATTCAAAGTATTCGATCCATCCAGGAGCGGATAAGATGTACTCATGAACGAAGCCCATAATTCAAAGTATTCGATCCATCCAGGAGCGGATAAGATGTACCAAGCTCTAAAAAGGGACTTTTGGTGGCCTGGAATGAAAGGCGATGTAGCCCGATATGTGAGCCGATGTATGACTTGCGCAATGGTCAAAGCAGAGCATCAAAAGCCGGATGGATTGTTGAAACAACCTGAAATCCCCGAATGGAAATGGGAGCAAATAGCAATGGACCTAGTGACGAAGTTGCCTAGAACCAAGAAAGGCCATAATGCTATATGGGTAGTTGTCGATCGTCTTAAGAAATCAGCCCATTTCATTCCAATAAGAGAAGATTGGAATACCGAGCGTCTAGCTCGCCTATATGTTGAGAAGATTGTGATATTACATGGCGTGCCATTGTCCATAATATCCGATAGGGATGGTAGATTTACCTCACGTTTTTGGGGTCTTGTGCAAGAGGCAATGGGAACAACATTAGCATTAAGCACGACATACCACCCTCAAACGGATGGACAAAGTGAGCGTACAATACAAACATTGGAGGACATGTTGAGAGCATGTGCATTAGAATTTGGTGGAAATTGGGACGAGCACTTACCGTATGCGGAGTTTACTTACAATAATAGTTTCCATTCTAGCATACAATGTGCACCGTTTGAAGCCTTGTACGGACGTAAGTGTAGATCACCCATGTATTGGATCGAAACGGGTGAAAGAAGTCTAGCTACCGTCGATTATGAAAGAGACAAGGTTATTGCATACGCATCTCGGCAATTGAAGCACATGAGAAGAATTATTCGACACACGATTTGGAGCTAGGAGCCGTAGTGTTTGCCTTGAAGATATGGCGACATTATCTTTATTGCACCAAGTGCACCATATTTACTGACCATAAGAGTTTGCAACATATCTTTGATCAAAAGATGTTGAATATGAGGCAAAGGAGATGGGTGGAGCTACTAAATGATGATGAGTGTGAAATTAAGTACCACCCCGGAAAGGCAAATGTTGTTGCTGATGCACTTAGTAGGAAGGTGAGCACTAGGGTGCCAAGGGCTAGAATTAATCACCTACGAGTGAGAATGTCTCTAAGAGACCGATTCTTAGAAGATCAGGCAAAGGCCTTTGAAGGTAAGAATATTGAGGAAGAGGCCTTGAGCGGAATAGAAACAAGGTTTGATAGGGATGACGAAGGCATATTGTATTTTAAAGGAAGAGCTTGGGTACCAAAGGCGAATGGATTAAGAGATGTACTCATGAACGAAGCCCATAATTCAAAGTATTCGATCCATCCAGGAGCGGATAAGATGTACCAAGCTCTAAAAAGGGACTTTTGGTGGCCTGGAATGAAAGGCGATGTAGCCCGATATGTGAGCCGATGTATGACTTGCGCAATGGTCAAAGCAGAGCATCAAAAGCCGGATGGATTGTTGAAACAACCTGAAATCCCCGAATGGAAATGGGAGCAAATAGCAATGGACCTAGTGACGAAGTTGCCTAGAACCAAGAAAGGCCATAATGCTATATGGGTAGTTGTCGATCGTCTTAAGAAATCAGCCCATTTCATTCCAATAAGAGAAGATTGGAATACCGAGCGTCTAGCTCGCCTATATGTTGAGAAGATTGTGATATTACATGGCGTGCCATTGTCCATAATATCCGATAGGGATGGTAGATTTACCTCACGTTTTTGGGGTCTTGTGCAAGAGGCAATGGGAACAACATTAGCATTAAGCACGACATACCACCCTCAAACGGATGGACAAAGTGAGCGTACAATACAAACATTGGAGGACATGTTGAGAGCATGTGCATTAGAATTTGGTGGAAATTGGGACGAGCACTTACCGTATGCGGAGTTTACTTACAATAATAGTTTCCATTCTAGCATACAATGTGCACCGTTTGAAGCCTTGTACGGACGTAAGTGTAGATCACCCATGTATTGGATCGAAACGGGTGAAAGAAGTCTAGCTACCGTCGATTATGTCCAAGTGACAACGGACAAGGTGGCCATTGTAAAGGAAAAGCTCAAAGCCGCGAGAGATCGGCAAAAGAGCTATGCGGATCAAAGAAGGAAGCCTCTTGAATTTGAGGTTGGAGATAAAGTACTACTAAAAGTATCGCCATGGAAAGGAACCGTAAGGTTTGGCAAGAAAGGAAAGTTGAGCCCTCGATACATTGGGCCGTTCAAGATTATTGCTAGAATAGGCCCCGTGGCCTACAAGTTGGAACTACCCCAAGAATTGGGAGATGTCCATGACACGTTTCACGTGTCAAACCTGAAGAAATGCGTGGCAGATGATTCGAAAGTGGTCCCACTCGAGGAACTACGAGTGGAAGATAAGCTCCAATATCGAGAGGAGCCGGTAGAGGTTCTAGACCGCGACGAAAAGCGCCTTAAGAGAAGCAAGATCCCTATCGTTAAAGTTAGATGGGATTCGAAACACGGACCCGAATTCACATGGGAGCGCGAGGACTTTATATGGGAGAAATACCCACACCTTCTCCCTAAGCAAATTCAAATTCCGAGACGGAATTCTTCTAAGGGGGTAAGGATGTAACAACCCTCCTTTTTAATATTATATATGTTGCCTATGATCTCGCAAGCCATAGTTATATTAGGAACTAGTAGATGATGCCCCTAAATTAGCAATCTAAAGCTATTATTTAGTCCTAAATTGAATCCAAAACAATGTCATTGGACAAAAACTCTATAGTTGATCCATCAAATTATATAAATAATAATGTAAGTCTCACAAGTTGAGATAACCATCAAAAATCCTTATAAATGTCCAACAATTTAATCATTAAGTTAATTAAAATATATATGGGCACGAAAATGGAATTTTTATCTCAAAACATATTTATAAATTTATAAGAATATGAAAATGCTTGAATAATAATAAGTATATATGTACAAGTCTAATATAAATACAAGATTACAACCAATGAGCCTTGTAACAAATTAAAACACCAAAAATACACACATATACATATATATATACGGCACACATACACATATACATTGGACATAACTAGTTAACTTATTTATATAAACAAATACATAATACACTTATTAAACAAACACACATCTAAATATCTTCATACACCTAAATACTAATACAAATTATAAAAAAAAAGGAGAAAACCCTTTCATTTTCCCCTTTGGCCGTCCCCCAACACCCCCTCACAATCTCTCCATTTCAAATTTTGCATTTACACATTCTTGAAACTCCTCATCATTCATTTCTCCTCCCAACACACACACACACATCCTTACACTCCAAAAACAACTTTCTTTTCTCCTTTTTCTCTCTAATATTTCGGCCAACAATAAATCAAGGAGAAAACACAACCTAAAATCAATATAAACATATACTAATAATAAGGGTTTTAGGCTAGATTGTTAAGGGTTAATTCAAGATATATTTAAGGGTTGTTCTAAGCTTAGACTAAGGGTTTTTGGAGCATCTCAAGCCACGAAAATCTGCCATATATCCTTCATCAAAACCGAACTCAAGAGGGTATAATCTTCATCCTTTTTGTTAGATCTAATCTTGTTCTTGTTTATATTCAAAGGTTTTATCAAAAGTTTATGTTTTCTTCTTGTTTTCCTTGCAATATACACTTGATGAGGGCAAAGTTGATAGGATCTTTCTCCTCATGCACATGCATGTCGAATCCATGAGGAAGATCCAAGGATTCAACAAGTTTAAGACCCAAAAGTGTTGTTATAGATTAAGTAGCTTTTAAAGTGATTTTCCTTTTGATAGATCTATATGTTTTTGTATATTTTGAAGAATATATTTCTGAGATTTTTCACTAAAAAGATGTTTTTATGTTGTTGAATGTTAGATCTATAAAAGTTGGTATTAAAAAGTGTTGATTTGAATGCATGTATGCTAGATTTAAGAAAGTTGGATCTTTTGTTGGATTATGAGATGGATATGGACTTGTTATAAGTGAAAAATATGTTAATATTAATGTTAATATTCTGGAAAAATTAATGAAATAACAAAGAGACAAAGCTTGGACCAAAACTAGTAAAAATAAGCTTGGAATCACAAACCGAAAACATGCAAAAAGCTATTTTGAGCACACACTTGCACCATAATCAAAGGACAAGAAAAATATAGTAAACCTACTGGAAATAAGTTGTTACAAAAGTATAAAACTCAAGTCTTTTGGTTCATGACAACAATAAGCTCAAAAATCACCTTTTCGGGTCAAATAAGCGCTAACCGAAAGCACTAAATTGCACATATCACACCACCACCACTATCACGACTTTGAACACCAAAATATGATGAACATTCTGGAAATAATGAAACAAGAATGAAAACCCCTTTTGGAGCACTTAAATTGCTTAAGAAATGAGGCTAAAATCACTATTTCGGTAAACGATTTTTAAGCTTAAAGTCCTCAAAATAAGCAAGATACAAGATAGGTTGAATTGATATAAATTTCTATTGATGAAAGTTGCCTAAAAGGCCTGAGATTTTTGGCTAAAATGTTTAGTGGTGATTTCTAAGAATTTCCATGAATTATTGAATTTAAATGGTAATTAAAAGACATATGAATCAATAAATAAATTATGTAAATCAAGAATGTGGTTAAATCATCATAACCAATGGTAAAAATAACTCAAACCTACTGGAGAAAAATAATTAAAAGCTAACAAACAAGTGTTACATGATTTAAAGGTAAATAATTATGTAAAAGTCGCTAATTAATCACTATTATTAAATTAATGGAAAAATACACAAATAAATATATAAAACATAAAATTCTAAGTCAAAAGGCATAAAAGTCAGTATATAACTCAATTATAATTATTCCTAATTTATAAAGATAAATATGGAACTTAAAAGCATTTTTAAGGAATTATTTAATTAATAAATCAATAAAATGAATAAATAATTAATTAAATAATATTAAATAATTAAATTAAATGAAAAACTAATAAATCAGAAAATATTCACAAAAATGAATATTATTAAGTAACTAATGACAAGTATCAAGAATGAGTAAAATCCACAATGGAAACCATGACAATCAAAGTCAAGATACCGAAATTCCAACAATGCTAAATTACGTATAGCGAGAAAATGACTTTCTCCATCAAATATCTTCCAACCAAACATTATGAACAATGTAACACACTTTAACTCCATAATTATATACCAACCAAAGATGGGCAAGTCTACTAGTATACATCTCATGATCTAGCTCACTAGTTCATGTCACGCGAACTTACGTCGTGAATATATACATATGGTCTAGGCTTGCTTGAGGCGCAACAAATCTAGGCGAAGGAATCGCGTTTGATCAGCCCACTTCACTCTTTAATCAAGTGAGTCATAGCCCCCTTTCAAACTCTTTTATATGTTTTACTTACGGGGTGAAAAGCATGATAAATAAAATTGATTTCTTTTATGAAATGATATTCGAAAGAATGATTATGATATGGGAATTATATTGTATGTTCAACGTGTTATATGTTATATGATGAGCTTGAGTACTGTCAAACGGTGGTCCCCTGTACACTACTATTAACTCATTGAGGCCTGTAGTTAGAGGGTTGCGCAACTAGGATTCGTCCCCTCACTCACCAAGATGGCAGCGGGTTGACTGGCCGCCTGAGTGGCCGCCCTCATCTCTGGTCTGCCTAGGGGTGCTCTAATCTACTTTTATTATTGGTCGTCTCCATGGCACGACCCTTTTATTATCATTATTGCACGTGATTGACAGCATGTGCTTCTATTATCATATCTTCGGGACATGTTATCATTATTATTATTTGGACGTGAAAGGGTCTTAGTAGTGGCTCAAGACAAACTCATCGAATTATGCTTTTGACCAAGTGTTATTGATATTAATTATGGTTGGTTATTATTGATTGAACATACGGTTTGGGTATGGATAGTATGATGGAACCCTTGGAAATATTATGACATACTACTTCTTGAATTGGATTAAATATGTATGTGTTGTTAGCATAAACCTATGAACTCACTCAAATCTCGTAGTTAACACCTTTTTCTTCATGCTTTTCAGGTATAGAGCAATAGGTTCTAAGCTTGACCGCCTCTTTGGAAGCTTATTTGTAATGTGCTTGGACTTATGTAATGCAAATATTTGGTCTTTTGGTTATGGATTTGATTATGTAATGATTGTTAAACGTCAACTTGAACTTGTAATCTTTTGGGATTTGAATGTCATTGAAACTTTATGTTGATGTTTTCTACTTAATCTTTTTGTACCATGTCATTCTGTGGCATCTCGTGTTTCCGCCCTAGTTAGGGGTGTTACAACCACCACCACTACCCCCATCGTGTTCAGGTCACCGCCACGTTCCAATCGAAATGGCACAGCCATCATTTCCATCGTCGTCATCATCTTCATCAATCATCATCAATGGATCTTGAGATGTTAATATCAATGAAGAATGTATTGAATACGAATATTATGCCTTTTTGTTATGTAAATTCGAATTTTCTCAGGTGATAATCAAATGTAATTTGATAATATGTGATTAGATCTATTCTAACATTTGAACTTGTTAAATTTTATTAGTTATTTGATTGACTTTGTTGTTTGGTACAATATTGCATACAAGGTGTTTGATTAAATGTCTAAACCAAAGTTTCTTATATATGACTTAGTATCAAATCACATTTGATTGAGTATTGCATAAGGTGTTTGATGAAATGTCTAAACCAATGTTAGATAATATGATTTAATCAACTTTATGATTTTGAATTAAATTTCTTTGTGTATAGGTTTGTTGATATAAACTCCATTTGTTTTGTGGAAATGTATGAGTAAAATCAAATTTGATTTTGTATAACTTTTTTAATATAAACTCCATTTGTTTTGTGGAAATGTATGAGTAAAATCAAATTTGATTGTGTATAGGTTTGTTGATATAAACTCCATTTGTTTTGTGGAAATGTATGAGTAAAATCAAATTTGATTGTGTATAGGTTTGTTGATATAAACTCCATTTGTTTTGTGGAAATGTATGAGTAAAATCAAATTTGATTGTGTATAGGTTTGTTGATATAAACTCCATTTGTTTTGTGGAAATGTATGAGTAAAATCAAATTTGATTGTGTATAGGTTTGTTGATATAAACTCCATTTGTTTTGTGGAAATGTATGAGTAAAATCAAATTTGATTGTGTATAGGTTTGTTGATATAAACTCCATTTGTTTTGTGGAAATGTATGAGTAAAATCAAATTTGATTGTGTATAGGTTTGTTGATATAAACTCCATTTGTTTTGTGGAAATGTATGAGTAAAATCAAATTTGATTGTGTATAGGTTTGTTGATATAAACTCCATTTGTTTTGTGGAAATGTATGAGTAAAATCAAATTTGATTGTGTATAGGTTTGTTGATATAAACTCCATTTGTTTTGTGGAAATGTATGAGTAAAATCAAATTTGATTGTGTATAGGTTTGTTGATATAAACTCCATTTGTTTTGTGGAAATGTATGAGTAAAATCAAATTTGATTGTGTATAGGTTTGTTGATATAAACTCCATTTGTTTTGTGGAAATGTATGAGTAAAATCAAATTTGATTGTGTATAGGTTTGTTGATATAAACTCCATTTGTTTTGTGGAAATGTACGTATACAATCAAATTTGATTGTGTATAGGTTTGTTGATATAAACTCCATTTGTTTTGTGGAAATGTATGAGTAAAATCAAATTTGTTTTTGTATAGCTTTTTGAATCTGTACGTA
Source organism: Erigeron breviscapus (assembly GCA_034093135.1). Taxonomy (NCBI): domain Eukaryota; kingdom Viridiplantae; phylum Streptophyta; class Magnoliopsida; order Asterales; family Asteraceae; genus Erigeron; species Erigeron breviscapus. The sequence continues at coordinate 119,434,080 of CM067171.1, read as the reverse complement.
TACAATCAAATTTGATTGTGTATAGGTTTGTTGATATAAGAATTTCATTTGTTTGTGTAAATATATGTGTTAGAAAGAAGGAAAAGATTTTGGATCAGAATAAATCATCATCACTTCCAAAGATAAAAGATTTCAACTTGGAGAACAATTCATTCAAAGATTATATATTTCCATATTTATAGCATAGAATTCTTGTATAAATAGGGATCAATTGTAATCATTCTGATCATCAATAAGAAATCTTACAATTCCCTTTATTCACGTATTGACATGGTATCAAGAGCCACTAATTCAGGACTCATCATCTACCCAATAAACTGCCATTAAACTCACAAACCATCGAGAGGTCACCATGGCCAAAGCCGGCGACCAAAGCTTGGGTTCCGAGTTGGCACTTCAGATCACCAATTTGCTATAGAATCACAAAAACAAATCAATTCAATCATCTCTTAACAACATCAAAACCCAAGCCACCATGGAATATCATTCCGGCGACTTTGTTTTTGATTTATATGAAACAAATACTAATAAACAACCACAACACCCAAACCGATCAAACAAAACCACCGAACTCACCGTCGGTGAGACAGAAGTAATTGGGGTAGCAATAAAAGGCTACTGCCGGTATAACAAAGAAAAAGCCATGACCAAAGAATTCCATGGCTATCCCGATTGGCAAACCGATGGCACCAAAAAAGGTACCAAATCGGTCAAATCAATGAAAGGAAAAAGCCCCACCACCAATACTACCAGCCAATCTAGCACCAGCAACAAAGGAGGAACCGGCAACGGTTTTGGAGGGCTAGCGGCGGCCGGAAGTAATGAAGAAGAATGTGATTTTTTTGTGAAAAGTAAAAGATTAGAAAGGTCAGATTCATAATCAATGATGAGTTGGTGGAGTGGTTTGGAGTTCCCCTGGTGACCTATAGGTCTCAGGTTCGAATCTCCATTCCACCAACTTTGAGATATAGGTAGTCCTTCTATGAGGGCTTGGCTTGGGTATACCCAGGTTCAAGTCTGAGGGGGCAGGGTTTACCCCTATTAATCGTCGTGCCTTCGGGCGGATTAGTAGGGGGTTTTCCCCCCATTGGGTATTTGAAATAGGCATTTCTACTTCGAGAGAGCTCTCTAGCGCGGACCCGGTTAAGACAACGTATGCTAGACCTCTCGCTGCCGAATCGCGACACGAAGTTTCAAGCGAAATTCACCTTTCAAAAAAAAAGAAAGGTCAGATTCATATGGTGGGTGCTTTCCATACACTCCAAAATTGTATATGTCAAAAAATAACACTCCTAATGAGTTTTCTAGTCAAAAAACAGATTTTGGTATATGGCTAGAAAAATGTCCACGTGACATCTACTTTAAAGGAAGCCCACCCCCAAATTGCAATATTTTAAATAGTCTAGGAGGGTGTGCAAATATAGTACAGGATCAGTCAAAACAAACAAATAGACTATGAATTTTCGATTGCGGAGCAACTGACACAATGACATATGAAGCGTCAGATTTAATTACATCATCGAAACCAGTGAAAACACAAATCCAAGCTGCGAACAAAGGAAGAATGGATGTAAAATCGGGAGGAACAATTGAAATCTCTCCTAATATTAAATTGTCTAATTGTCTCTATGTTCCATCTTTGTCACATAAACTTTTGTCAATTAGTCATGTGACAAAAGAACTTAACTACTCAGTACTCATGCATCCAACTTTTTGTCTCTTACAGGATATCAGAACGGGACAGATCATTGGGCGTGGCACTGAGAGAGAGGGGCTGTATTATGTTGATGAAGTAACTCAAAGTGGAACCGTGATGCTGGCTCATGGAACAAGTGAAAGAGAAGCATGGTTATGGTATAGACGACTGGGACATCCTTCTGGTAGTTATTTACACATCTTGTTTCCTAATCTTTTTCCATCCAATAAACCACTTTCTTGTGAAACTTGCATTTTAGCTAAGAGCCATAGACAGACCTTTAAACCTAGTAATACTAGAGTTAAAACACATTTTTCATTAATTCACTCAGATGTTTGGGGCCTGGCTCCTGTTATTGGAGGTCAAAATTTCCGGTATTATGTTTTATTTGTTGATGATTGCACCCGGATGACTTGGATTTATTTTTTGAAAAATAAAGCCGAAGTGTATGATAGGTTCACTGCTTTTTATACCATGATTCAAAACCAATTTCAAGAATCTATCAAAATTGTAAGGTCCGACAATGGTGGAGAATATATAAACTCACAAATGAACCTGTTTTTCCAATCCAAAGGTATAATCCATCAAACCACATGCCCTCATACCCCAGAACAAAACGATGTTGCTGAACGGAAAAATAGACTTTTATTGGAAATGACTAGAGCTTTATTAATCGAATCTTGTGTTCCTAAACTGTTTTGGCCTGGAGCTCTAGCCACTGCCACTTACCTAATTAATCGGCTTCCTACAAAAATCCTGAACATGAAAACCCCATTAGAAACCTTTACTGAATACCATACTCTTCCACAAGCTCTTACTCTTCAACCCAAATTTTTTGGATGTACAATGTTTGTTCATATTCCAAAATCATATCGAAATAAACTTGATCCATGTGCTGAGAAATGTGTTTTTGTAGGATATGGAGTCACTCAAAAGGGGTATAGATGTTATAATCCGAAAACTAGGCATATGTTTACCACAATGAATTGTGACTTTCTTGAAACCAGCTATTTTTACTCCCCACAACACAATGGTTACGGGGAGGAACAATGTGACACATTGAGTTGGCTTAGTTATAATTCTGAAGTTAGTAAAAATACCACAGTTGATTCTATAAAATACCGTGGTTGACTCTCAAGAACAGCCCTCTCAGTCTCAGAATTCCAGTGCCACCGAAAATACTGTCCCAAACCTGATGTCCGAGGTAAGTAATTCTCCACTGAGTAGTTCTCTTGATGTTTCAAATGAAAGTGTATCAGATTCAACGAATGAAAGTGTGCAGGAAAGTGAAGAACATGTTGAACAAAATGATACAGGGGTTGAACAGAATACTACAGAAGCTCCAGGAAAATATGTGCTTCCAGCAAGGTCAACTAGAGGAATTCCTGCAAAGCGATATTCTCCAGAAAATTTTTATAGGAACTCTAAACATCCGATGACCAACACAGTAAGAGGAAATCTATCTAAAGATGCAAAAGCATTTATAGCAAAACTATATTCAGAAGAGATTCCATCAAAGGTAGAGGAAGCCTTGAAGTTACAAAAATGGAAGGATGCTATGAATGTTGAGATGGACGCACTGATGAAAAATGAAACATGGGATAAATGTGCTTTACCACAAGGAAAGAAACCAGTAGGGTGCCGATGGATCTATACTGTAAAATATAAACCAAACGGTGCGGTAGAAAGATATAAAGCTCGATTGGTTGCCAAAGGGTACACTCAAACATATGGGATTGACTACTCTGAAACATTCTCCCCTGTTGCAAAACTAGATACAATAAGGGTTCTGTTCTCAGTAGCAGCAAATGAAGGTTGGCCCCTTCACTAGTTTGACGTGAAAAACGCATTCTTGCATGGAGAATTAAAAGAGGAAGTGTATATGGAACCCCACCTGGTTTCTCTCAAGATTTCAAACATGGAGAAGTATGTAAGTTGAAAAGGTCTCTATATGGACTGAAGCAGTCACCCAGAGCATGGTTTGGCAGATTCACACTAGCAATGAAAAAGTATGGGTACAAACAAAGTAATTCCGATCATACTTTGTTTCTCAGTCATAGAGGATATCGTGTAACTTGTTTGATAATCTATGTTAATGACATGATTATCACCGGGAATGATGAAAGTGAAATTAAGAAGCTGAAAGAGGGGTTATGTGCCGAATTTGAAATGAAGGATCTAGGAAGACTGAAGTATTTCCTTGGAATTGAGGTGTTAAGATCACAACAGGGGATATTCATTTGTCAGAAAAAGTATATATTGGATCTCTTAGCGGAAACAGGGATGATTGATTGTAAGCCGACAGATACACCTATGGTCATTAATCAGAAATTGTATATGAAAATAGACGTTGAACTTGCTGATAAAAACAGGTACCAACGAATGGTAGGGAAACTGATTTATCTGGCTCATACTCGTCCAGATATAGCATATGCTGTTGGAGTAGTAAGTCAGTTCATGCACCAACCTCAAAAAGAGCACATGGATGCAGTTTTTAAGAATTATCAGATACCTCAAAGGAACTGCTAATCATGGAGTTTTGTTTAAAGCAAACGGTCATCTCAATATTCAAATATATACAGATGCTGATTGGGCTGGAGACAAAGGAAACAGGAGATCGACGTCAGGATATTTCTCTATGGTAGGAGGAAATCTCGTCACATGGAAGAGTAAGAAACAAAAGGTTGTCTCTTTGTCGAGCGCTGAAGCTGAGTTCCGAGGTATATCTAAGGGCTTAGTAGAAGCATTATGGCTAAGGAAACTTGTGTCAGAATTAGGATTTGCCCCTAAAGAAAGTATCCGGATTATGAGTGATTTTGAAGCAGCTATACAAATCTCAGAAAATCCAGTACAACATGACAGAACCAAATATGTGGAGGTTGATAGGCATTTTATCAAAGAAAAGCTCGAAGGTGGGATAATTAAGTTACCATTTGTTAAATCAGAAGATCAACTTGCAGATATTCTTACTAAAGCAGTAGGAACAGCTATGTTTCACAAATGTCTGAGCAAGTTGAATGTTGGTGATCCTACTATTCAACTTGAGGGGGAGTGTTAGAAAGAAAGAAAAGATTTTGGATCAGAATAAATCATCATCACTTCCAAAGATAAAAGATTTCAACTTGGAGAACAATTCATTCAAAGATTATATATTTCCATATTTATAGCATAGAATTCTTGTATAAATAGGGATCAATTGTAATCATTCTGATCATCAATAAGAAATCTTACAATTCCTTTTTTTTACGTATTGACAATATGCTTAAAATCAAATTTGATTATGTGCAGCATTGAAGATTTTAACTACATGTATGTGCGATACTTTATGTTTAGAATCAAATGTGATTATGTAAGCTTTACGTATCTATGTTTGTGTAGTTTTATGCTTAAAATCAAATTTGATTATGTGCAGCTTTGTAGTTTTTAAGGTATCTGTGTTTTTATAAGTTTATCTGTGTACAATCAAATTTGATTTTGCATTGCAATATGTTGTTTTCTATAAGAATCAAATTTGATTTTATATATATTTTCATACTCGTTATGCTGATTATTGTTTTTGACATGTATATTTTCATACAGTTCCTGTGCTGAAAAAAACACCTAAAACAAATGTTACACAAACATTTCAAACACCAGATGGATCGCAGTTTTTTGTGCCAATAGTTGATTATAAACGACAACCAGTGCTTGGAAAAAAGTATGGAACACTTGAAAACTGTCGGAGAAATTGTAGCAAGTGCGGAGGTACGAGTCACAATAGCAGGACATGTGGAAAGAAGAAACAAAAAGTAGATGAAAACATGGATACTGAAGGAGCTGCAAACAATTAGACAAGCATTTTTTTTCTTTATTATACACGTTTAGAAATAAATAATTTTTAGTTGTTTACAAATTTTGTACTTGGATGATAGTTTTCATTGGTTGATCATTTGTCTACAGATTGTGTTCTTGTTTGACAAATCAAATTTGGTTGTGAAATAGATCAATTGTGTTTAGTTCTGTTCCAGATTTAATTTTGTAAAGGTTTCTTGATATGGACTCAATTTGTTTTTCTAAATGTATGCATAAAATCAAATTTGATTTTGTATAGCTTGTTAACACTGTCCGTATCAAATCAAATTTGATTTTGTTTAGGTTTCATGATATTGACTCTATTTATTTTTCTAAATGTATGCATAAAATCAAATATGATTTTCTATAGATTTTTTACATTGTATGCATAAAATCAAATTTGATTTTGTAAATGTTTCTTGATATGGACTCCATTTGTTTTTCTAGATGTATGCATAAAATCAAATATGATTTTGTGTAGCTTTTTGAATTTGTAAGTATAAAATCAAATTTAGGTTGTAGGGGATGGGGAATCATAACAATGGGGCCTTCGGCCACCGCTCTAGGGTTTAGGGTTTGAAGCCCGATGGTTAGCCTAACGGCTAACCCTCGACCTTCAAACCCTAAACCCTAGAGCTTGTTATCGTCGGGGAGGGACGCATTCTAAAACCCTAAAAAGGGCACCCTTTCGGGGGGAAGGACGCATTCTAAAACCCTAAAATCAAATTTGATTTTATATAGGTTTCTTGATATGGACTCCAATTGTTTTTCTAAATGTATGCATAAAATCAAATTTGATTTTGTATAGGTTTCTTGATATAGACTCTATTTGTTTTTCTAAATGTATGCATAAAATCAAATTTGATTTTCAATAGCTTTTTCAAACTGTATGCATAAAATCAAATTTGATTTTCAATAGCTTTTTTAAACAGTACGAATAAAATCAAATTTGATTTTGTATAGGTTTCTTGATATAGACACTATTTGTTTTTCTAAATGTATGTGTAAAATCAAATTTGATTTTCAATAGCTCTTTCAAACTGTATGCATAAAATCAAATTTTATTTTGTATAGGTTTGTTGATATAGACTCTATTTGTTTTTCTAAATGTATGCAAAATCAAATTTGATTCAGAGGGGGAATCTTGACAACGGGGCCTTCGACCACCGCTCTAGGGTTTAGGGTTTGAAGGTCGAGGCTAACCCTCGACTTTCAAAACCTAAACCCTAGAGCTTGTTATCGTTGGGGAGGGACGCATTCTAAAACCCTAAAAAGGGCACCCTTTCGGGGGGAAGGACGCATTCTAAAACCCTAAAATCAAATTTGATTCGAGGGGGAATCATGACAACGGGGCCTTCGGCCACCGCTCTAGGGTTTAGGGTTTGAAGCCCGAGGGTTAGCCGATAACCCTCGGCCTTTAAACCCAAAACCCTAGAGCGGGATGTAGTCTGGAGGGATGTACAAAATCAAATTTGATTCGGAGGGGGAATCCTGACAACGGGGCCTTCGGCCACCGATCTAGGGTTTATTGTTTGAAGTCGGCTAACCCTCGACCTTCAAACCCTAAACCCTAGAGCTTGTTATCGTCGGGGAGGGACGCATTCTAAAACCCTAAAAAGGGCACCCTTTCGGGGGGAAGGACGCATTCTAAAACCCTAAAATCAAATTTGATTTTATATAGGTTTCTTGATATGGACTCCAATTGTTTTTCTAAATGTATGCATAAAATCAAATTTGATTTTGTATAAGTTTCTTGATATGGACTCTATTTGTTTTTCTAAATGTATTCATGAAATCAAATTTGATTTTCAATAGCTTTTTCAAACTGTACGAATAAAATCAAATTTGATTTTGTATAGGTTTCTTGATATAGACTCTATTTGTTTTTCTAAATGTATGCATAAAATCAATTTGATTTTCAATAGCTTTTTCAAACTGTATGCATAAAATCAAATTTGATTTTGTATAAGTTTCTTGATATAGACTCTATTTGTTTTTCTAAATGTATTCATGAAATCAAATTTGATTTTCAATAGCTTTTTCAAACTGTACGAATAAAATCAAATTTGATTTTGTATAGGTTTCTTGATATAGACTCTATTTGTTTTTCTAAATGTATTCATAAAATCAAATTTGATTTTCAATAACTTTTTCAAACTGTATGCATAAAATGAAATTTGATTTTGTATAGGTTTCTTGATATAGACTCTATTTGTTTTTCTAAATGTATGCAAAATCAAATTTGATTCGGAGGGTGAATCCTGACAACGGGGCCTTCGGCCACCGCTCTAGGGTTTAGGGTTTGAAGGTCGAGGCTAACCCTCGACTTTCAAAACCTAAACCCTAGAGCTTGTTATCGTTGGGGAGGGACGCATTCTAAAACCCTAAAAAGGGCACCCTTTCGGGGGGAAGGACGCATTCTAAAACCCTAAAAAGGGTGAGGGTTCCCACTCTAGGGTTTAGGGTTTGAAGGCCGAGGGTTAGCCTATCGGCTAACCCTCGACTTTCAAAACCTAAACCCTAGAGCTTGTTATCGTTGGGGAGGGACGCATTCTAAAACCCTAAAAAGGGCACCCTTTCGGGGGGAAGGACGCATTCTAAAACCCTAAAAAGGGCACCCTTTCGCGGGGAAGGACGCATTCTAAAACCCTAAAATAAAATTTGATTCGGAGTGGGAATCATGACAACGAGGCCTTCGGCCACCGCTCTAGGGTTTAGGGTTTGAAGCCGGCTAACCCTCGACCTTCAAATCCTAAACCCTAGAGCTTGTTATCGTCGGGAAAGGAAGCATTCTAAAACCCTAAAAAGGGCACCCTTCGGGGAGGGACGCATTCTAAAACCCTAAAATCAAATTTGATTTTATATAGGTTTCTTGATATGGACTCCAATTGTTTTTCTAAATGTATGCATAAAATCAAATTTGATTGTATAGGTTTCTTGATATGGACTCTATTTGTTTTTCTAAATGTATGCATAAAATCAAATTTGATTTTCAATAGCTTTTCAAACTGTACGAATAAAATTAAATTTGATTTTGTATAGGTTTTTTAATATAGAATCTATTTGTTTTTCTAAATGTATTCATGAAATCAAATTTGATTTTCAATAGCTTTTTCAAACTGTACGAATAAAATCAAATTTGATTTTGTATAGGTTTCTTAATATAGACTCTATTTGTTTTTCTAAATGTATTCATGAAATCAAATTTGATTTTCAATAGCTTTTTCAAACTGTACGAATAAAATCAAATTTGATTTTGTATAGGTTTCTTGATATAAAGTCAATTTGTTTTTCTAAATGTATGCATAAAATCAAATTTGATTTTCAATAGCTATTTCAAACTGTACGAATAAAATCAAATTTGATTTTGTATAGGTTTCTTGATATAGACTCTATTTGTTTTTCTAAATGTATGCATAAAATCAAATTTGATTTTCAATAGCTTTTCAAACTGTACGAATAAAATCAAATTTGATTTTGTATAGGTTTTCTAAATGTATGCATAAAATCAAATTTGATTTTCAATAGCTTTTTCAAACTGTACGAATAAAATCAAATTTGATTTTGTATAGGTTTCTTGATATAGACTCTATTTGTTTTTCTAAATGTATGCATAAAATCAAATTTGATTTTGTATAGGTTTCTTGATATAGACTCTATTTGTTTTTCTAAATGTATGCATAAAATCAAATTTGATTTTGTATAGGTTTCTTGATATGGACTCTATTTGTTTTTCTAAATGTATTCATGAAATCAAATTTGATTTTCAATAGCTTTTTCAAACTGTACGAATAAAATCAAATTTGATTTTCAATAGCTTTTTCAAACTGTACGTATATAATCAAATTTGATTTAGTACATACACTTTGGTTTAGACATTTCATCAAACACTTTGTGGGCAAAACTTATTATAAAAATTTTAAACAACAACAACCAAAGATACAACTTATTATCATATGAAAAAACAAAAATAAGGATGTAAATGAACAAACATCTTAGTTATGAAGCGTATAAATTTTTATTTAAGTACTTACTGATTACTTGTTTTACTTGATGTGTTTTCTATTAATAACATCAAAATAATTATAAGGTATTTATCTATTATTTTTGTTGTATTTTTTTCGGTGTAGCCCTTTCATGGTTTTATTCCCGCTATTAACAATTTGTGTAGCTAATACTTTGCCGGTGTATTTCTGCCATTTAGTCGCTATGAAATTTTTTTGCCCCCATTGTATCGAAAGTCTGGATACGCCTCTGCTTTAGGACATCTCACAAGAAGACAAATACCAGGATTCTTGGAAGTCTATGAAGTGAGAACTTTCACCTTTTCTCCACAATGACACTACTTGTATCCGACACTCGACCATTCACACAGGAAGAAGATGAAATGGAGGTGATGGAGGAAAAAGAGAGAATTGTAAGAAAGAGTGAAAAAATTGAGGAAAATGGGGGGGGGGGGGGGGGGGGGGACAAGGTTTTTATATATGGGATATAACGTGTGTCATTTGAGATGGACTCACATGAAACAAAAGATATAACATATAAGATGCCATTTTTTATTCAATAATCAACTTTGGGTACACAAACCCTAATTTAATTTGAGATATAAGGGGGGGACAAGGTTTTTATATATGGGATATAACGTGTGTCATTTGAGATGGACTCACATGAAACAAAAGATATAACATATAAGATGCCATTTTTTATTCAATAATCAACTTTGGGTACACAAACCCTAATTTAATTTGTACGAAATTAGTGTAATATTAGGGAACTTACTTTGGGCAAAATGCATATCGGGATTCTTGGAAGTCTATTAAGTGAGAATTTTCATCTTTCCTCCACAATAATGGTACATGTATCGAACACTTGGCCATTGACAGAGGAAAACGAAATAGAGGTCATGGCGTGAAAAGAGAGAATTGAAGGAGGAGTGAAAAAATTGAGGAAAATGAGAGGAAGGAGGGTTTTTATATATGGGAAATAACGTGTGTACGTCATCTGAGATGAACCCATATGATAAAAAGATATAAATTGTGATAAACAGGTTATACATAAGCACCATTCTAGTTACTTACCTACTTTGTACCAAAATAACAAACTTATTACATGATTTGGCTAATTGAGTAATACACTACACAATATAAATAAACAAGTATAGTTCTTTGCATTTTGATGCCATAATTCCTAAAAATTAGATGTTCAAACTTTTGACACAACATAGTTGTAAGTCCCGAATCAGGTCGCCCTCGTTTGTCGGACCGTTGAAACGAGATTGACTAAGGATATGTTGAGGTGCGGAATCCCTCAAGATAACCCACGGTTTCTATATCACCTTTTGGAAGATATATATATGCGTGAACATAAACACTCGTATATATATATATATATATATATATTACTATAGAGGAAAGATAATTTGAGAACATGTAAAAAAAAAGACAAGGGGACAAATCTCAGCCACTTATTTTTTTCTCTCTCTTCAAATTTCAACCACTCATTTTTTTTTCTCTCTCCTTCATAAATCATTTTATTCATCTAATTCATTCAAAATCTTTTATCTCAAAAACCGTACATCGATAAATTATAAAAATTATATGGGTGTTCTTAAAATTTCGTGCTCTTTCATTAGAGAGGTCATTCGATAGACTTTCGACGACTTTTTTAATTCGAGGGCAGAGCCCGTACGGTTAAGGGCGGAGCCCGTCAGGTAGATCACCCCATCACCGATCACCTGTATGACCTATCACCCCCTATGACCGATCATCTCCTATAACTTATCACACTCTATGACCTATCACCCCACTAGCTACTCCTTATTAATACCCGAAAGGGGGAAGCCCGTACCATATCAAATCAGAAAAAAACTGATCACACATATGACCTATCACCCTCATGTCCTATCACCCCCTATGACCGATCATCTACTATAACTTATCACACTCTATGACCTATCACCCCACTAGCTACCCCTTATTAATACCCGAAAGGGCGAAGCCCGTACCGTATCAAAAATTCGTCGAAAGTATATCGAATGACCTCTCTAATGAAAGAAGCATGAAATTTTAAGAACACCCATATAATTTTTATAATTTATCGATGTACGGTTTTGAGATAAAAAAATGATTTATGGAGAAAGAGAAAAAAAATAAGTGGTTGAGATTTGAGGAGAGAGGGAAAATGAGTGGTGAGATTTGTCCCCTCGTTCCTTTTTTTTTACATGTTCTCAAATTAACCCACCCCAATCTTCTTCTCTATATATATCGGATATATATATGGGAAATGATTAATCCTCCTAACTAAATACCTAAAGATCTTCCTAATCACGAGATGATGACATGTGAAAAAATCAGGGGGCAAGATTAAGAAAGAGATAGTGGATAACACATGTCACATTCTTATAATTTTAGGAGGATTTTTAGGCTATTCTTAGGAGATTTATCATTTTCTTTAACTATACCATACAAAATACCATTACTGACACCGAAATTACAGTGTTGTTCTGTGTTTGTGGTGTGTGTGTGTGTGTGTGTGTGTGTGATGCAGTAGTTGTGTGTGTGTTTTGCGTTCGTGCGTGAAACAAGTACTTAGATCTACTAGATTTGTGTGTTCTTAGCTCTAGTAGTTTCTCTCTCAAGGTTTTGCTTGTTTCTCTCACTAGCTACCACTCTTAGCTTGTGCTCTCCCGCAAACCACACACTCATATATATAGGGCAGGGCTGGAACACACAAAGGCCCATTGCCTTTTGCGTGTTTCCTTTAGGCCCAATAGCCCTTTAAGGGTTTTGGCCTGTTTGCGTGTTCCCAAGATTACACAACACATGCGTGTTCCCAAGAACTCTCGAACCATTTGAGTGTTCCCACAACATGCACATATGCTTGTTTCTAAGAACACTCAAATAACACTTAGGAATATAAGTTAATATTTCATCTATGAAACATAGATCAAATATTAACTTAATTACCATTTATATGTGTTGTTTACATTTATGTTAAGTACCTGCAAAACAAAAATAATAAACCAACATATAAAACATATATAAAGATCCCAATATGATCACAACATATGTAAAGGTAATTTCATTAAACCGACAATAACTTCCAATATAAATTACAAGACTTGATAACAAAATAAATAACACATCTGGAATGCTTTTGTCACATAAAGACATGCACCAACACATATTAACATAAGTAAAAGAGGTTTTTCTAAATAAGGTAGCATAATTTTTAAAATATTCATATAAATTACGAAAAATCAATAGTATTTTTGTTAGGACCAGTTTACTGATAAACTGGCCAGTCTCCAGTTGCATCTGGAGACCTGAAGAAATTGTCCAGAAATATATTGAAGTCTAGTTGCAACGTACAGTTAACGCAACTGAAGACTTCCTCCAGTTGAGATCTGACCAGATGTGAAGATATTCCAATTGAAGTCGAAGACAACAAATGGAAGATAGAGAATGACAATGGCAACGAAGCCCAGTTGACATTCTATTCAGGTATAAACTGGA
>CM067171.1:119380384-119420039 GCA_034093135.1 Erigeron breviscapus | reverse complement strand
TCTAATCTTATTCTTGTGTATATTCAAAGGTTTTATCAAAAGTTTATGTTTTCTTCTTGTTTTCCTTGCAATATACACTTGATGAGGGCAAAGTTGATAGGATCTTTCTCCTCATGCATATGCATGTCGAAATCTATGAGAAAGATCCAAGGATTCAACAAGTTTAAGACCCAAAAGTTTTGTTATAGATTAGTAGCTTTTAAAGTGATTTTCCTTTTGATAGATCTATATGTTTTTGTATATTTTGAAGAATATATTCTGAGATTTCATTAAAAGATGTTTTTATGTTGTTGAATGTTAGATCTATAAAAGTTGGTATTAAAAAGTGTTGATTCGAATGCATGTATGCTAGATTTAAGAAAGTTGGATCTTTTGTTGGATTGTGAGATGGATATGGACTTGTTATAAGTGAAAAATATGTTAATATTAATGTTAATATTCTGGAAAAATTAATGAAATAACAAAGAGACAAAGCTTGGACCAAAACTAGTGAAAATAAGCTTGAAATCACAAACCGAAAACATGCAAAAAGCTATTTTGAGCACACACTTGCACCATAATCAAAGGACAAGAAAAATATAGTAAACCTACTGGAAATAAGTTGTTACAAAAGTATAAAACTCAAGTCTTTTGGTTCATGACAACAATAAGCTCAAAAATCACCTTTTCGGGTCAAATAAGCGCTAACCGAAAGCACTAAATTGCACATATCACACCACCACCACTATCACGACTTTGGACACCAAAATATGATGAACTTTCTGGAAATAATGAAACAAGAATGAAAATCCCTTTTGAAGCACTTTAATTGCTTAAGAAATGAGGCTAAAATCACTATTTCGGTAAACGATTTTTAAGCTTAAAGTCCTCAAAATAAGAAAGACACAAGAGAGGTTGAATTGATATGAATTTTTATTGATAAAAGTTGCCTAAAAGCCTGGGATTTTTGGCTAAAATGTTTAGTGGTGATTTCTAAGAATTTCCATGAATTATTGAATTTAAATGGTAATTAAAAGACATATAAATCAATAAATAAATTATGTAAATCAAGAATGTGGTTAAATCATCATAAACAATGGTAAAAATAACTCAAACCTACTGGAGAAAAATAATTAAAAGCTAACAAACAAGTGTTACATGATTTAAAGGTAAATAATTATGTAAAAGTCGCTAATTAATCACTATTATTAAATTAATGGAAAAATACACAAATAAATATATAAAACATAAAATTCTAAGTCAAAAGGCATAAAAGTCAGTATATAACTCAATTATAATTATCCATAATTTATAAAGGCAATTATGGCACTTAAAAGTATTTTTAAGGAATTATTTAATTAATAAATCAATAAAATGAATAAATAATTAATTAAATAATATTAAATTAAATAAAAACTTATAAATCAGAAAATATTCACAAAAATGAATATTATTAAGTAACTAATGACAAGTATCAAGAATGAGTAAAACCCACAATGGAAACCATGACAATCAAAGTCAAGATACCGAAATTCCAACAATGCTAAATTACGTATAGCGAGAAAATGACTTTCTCCACCAAATACCTTCTAACCAAATAATGTGAACAATATAATACACTTGAACTCCATAATCTAATAACAACCAAAGATGGGCAAGTCTACTAGTATACATCTCATGATCTAGCTCACTAGTTCATGTCACGCGAACTTACGTCGTGAATATATACGTTATGGTTTAGGCTTGCTTGAGGCGCAACAAATCTAGGCGAAGGAATCGCGTTTGATCAGCCCATTTCACTCTCTAATCAAGTGAGTCATAGCCCCCTTTCAAACTCTTTTATATGTTTTACTTACGGGGTGAAAAGCATGATAAATAAAATTGACTTCTTTTATGAAATGATATTCGAAAGAATGATTATGATATGGGAATTATATTGTATGTTCAACGTGTTATATGTTATATGATGAGCTTGAGTACTGTCAAACGGTGGTCCCCTGTACCCTACTATTAACTCATTGAGGCCTGTAGTTAGAGGGTTGCGCAACTAGGATTCGTCCCCTCACTCACCAAGATAGCAGCGGGGTTGACTGGCCGCCTGTGGCCGCCCTCATCTCCGGTCTGCCTAGGGGTGCTCTAATCTACTATTTTTATTGGTTGTCTCCATGGCACGACCCTTTATTATCATTATTGCACGTGATTGACAACATGTGCTTCTATTATCATATCTTCGGGACATGTTATCATTATTATTATTTGGACGTGAAAGGGTCTTAGTAGTGGCTCAAGACAAACTCATCGTTATGCTTTTGACCAAGTGTTATTGATATTAATTATGGTTGGTTATTATTGATTGAACATACGGTTTGGGTATGGATAGTATGATGGAACCCTTGGAAATATTATGACATACTACTTCTTGAATTGGATTAAATATGTATGTGTTGTTAGCATAAACCTATGAACTCACTCAACTCTCGTAGTTGACACTTTTTCTTCATGCTTTTCAGGTATAGAGCAATAGGTTCTAAGCTTGACCGCCTCTTTGGAAGCTTATTTGTAATGTGCTTGGACTTATGTAATGCAAACATTTGGTCTTTTGTTTATGGATTTGGTTATGTAATGATTGTTAAACGTCAACTTGTAACCTTTTGAATTTGAATGTCATTTGAAACTTTATGTTGATGTTTTCTACTTAATCTTTTTGTACCATGTCATTCTGTGGCATCTCGTGTTTCCGCCCTAGTTGGGGTGTTACAACCACCACCACTACCCCCATCGTGTTCAGGTCACCGCCACGTTCCAATCGAAATGGCACAGCCATCATTTCCATCGTCGTCATCATCTTCATCAGTCATCATCAATGGATCTTGAGATGTTAATATCAATGAAGGATGTATTGAATACGAATATTATGCCTTTTTGTTATGTAAATTCGAATTTTCTCAGGTGATAATCAAATGTAATTTGATAATATGTGATTAGATCTATTCTAACATTTGAACTTGTTAAATTTTATTAGTTATTCAATTGACTTTGTTGTTTGGTATAATATTGCTTACAAGGTGTTTGATGAAATGTCTAAACCAAAGTTTCTTATATATGATTTAGTATCAAATCACATTTGATTGAGTATTGCATAAGGTGTTTGATGAAATGTCTAAACCAATGTTTGATAATATGATTTAATCAACTTTATGATTCTGAATTAAATTTTTTTGTGTATAGGTTTGTTGATATAAACCTCATTTGTTTGTGTAAATGTATAAATACAATCAAATTTGATTTTGTATAGCTTTTTGAAACTGTATGTTTAAAATCAAATTTGATTGTTTATAGTTTGTTGATAAAAACTCCATTTGTTTTGTGTAAATGTATGTCTAAAATCAAATTTGTTTTTGTATAGCTTTTTGAATCTGTACGTATACAATCAAGATTGATTGTGTATAGGTTTGTTGATATAAGAATTTCATTTGTTTGTGTAAATATATGTGTTAGAAAGAAGGAAAAGATTTTGGATCAGAATAAATCATCATCACTTCCAAAGATAAAAGATTTCAACTTGGAGAACAATTCATTCAAAGATCTCGGCATTTATATATTTCCATATTTATAGCATAGAATTCTTGTATAAATAGGGATCAATTGTAATCATTCTGATCATCAATAAGAAATCTTACAATTCCCTTTATTCACGTATTGACATGGTATCAAGAGCCACTAATTCAGGACTCATCATCTACCCAATAAACTGCCATTAAACTCACAAACCATCGAGAGGTCACCATGGCCAAAGCCGGCGACCAAAGCTTGGGTTCCGAGTTGGCACTTCAGATCACCAATTTGCTATAGAATCACAAAAACAAATCAATTCAATCATCTCTTAACAACATCAAAACCCAAGCCACCATGGAATATCATTCCGGCGACTTTGTTTTTGATTTATATGAAACAAATACTAATAAACAACCACAACACCCAAACCGATCAAACAAAACCACCGAACTCACCGTCGGTGAGACAGAAGTAATTGGGGTAGCAATAAAAGGCTACTGCCGGTATAACAAAGAAAAAGCCATGACCAAAGAATTCCATGGCTATCCCGATTGGCAAACCGATGGCACCAAAAAAGGTACCAAATCGGTCAAATCAATGAAAGGAAAAAGCCCCACCACCAATACTACCAGCCAATCTAGCACCAGCAACAAAGGAGGAACCGGCAACGGTTTTGGAGGGCTAGCGGCGGCCGGAAGTAATGAAGAAGAATGTGATTTTTTTGTGAAAAGTAAAAGATTAGAAAGGTCAGATTCATAATCAATGATGAGTTGGTGGAGTGGTTTGGAGTTCCCCTGGTGACCTATAGGTCTCAGGTTCGAATCTCCATTCCACCAACTTTGAGATATAGGTAGTCCTTCTATGAGGGCTTGGCTTGGGTATACCCAGGTTCAAGTCTGAGGGGGCAGGGTTTACCCCTATTATTCGTCGTGCCTTCGGGCGGATTAGTAGGGGGTTTTCCCCCATCGGGTATTTGAAATAGGCATTTTACTTCGAGAGAGCTCTCTAGCGCGGACCCGGTTAAGACAACGTATGCTAGACCTCTCGCTGTCGAATCGCGACACGAAGTTTCAAGCGAAATTCACCTTTCAAAAAAAAAGAAAGGTCAGATTCATATGGTGGGTGCTTTCCATACACTCCAAAATTGTATATGTCAAAAAATAACACTCCTAATGAGTTTTCTAGTCAAAAAACATTTGTTTGTTGTTTCTTTTTCTTTCTCCTCCTCCCCCCTCAAACGAGCGTTTGGGGTTATGGCTAGAAAAATGTCCACGTGACATCTACTTTAAAGGAAGCCCACCCCCAAATTGCAATATTTTAAATAGTCTAGGAGGGTGTGCAAATATAGTACAGGATCAGTCAAAACAAACAAATAGACTATGAATTTTCGATTGCGGAGCAACTGACACAATGACATATGAAGCGTCAGATTTAATTACATCATCGAAACCAGTGAAAACACAAATCCAAGCTGCGAACAAAGGAAGAATGGATGTAAAATCGGGAGGAACAATTGAAATCTCTCCTAATATTAAATTGTCTAATTGTCTCTATGTTCCATCTTTGTCACATAAACTTTTGTCAATTAGTCATGTGACAAAAGAACTTAACTGCTCAGTACTCATGCATCCAACTTTTTGTATCTTACAGGATATCAGGACGGGACAGATCATTGGGCGTGGCACTGAGAAGGGAGGACTGTATTATGTTGATGAAGTAACTCAAAGTGGAACCGTGATGCTAGCTCATGGAACAGGTGAAAGAGAAGCATGGTTATGGCATAGACGACTGGGACATCCATCTGGTAGTTATTTACACATCTTGTTTCCTAATCTTTTTCCTTCCAATAAACCACTTTCTTGTGAAACTTGCATTTTAGCTAAGAGCCATAGACAGACCTTTAAACCTAGTAATACTAGAGTTAAAACACATTTTTCATTAATTCACTCAGATGTTTGGGGCCCGGCTCCTGTTATTGGAGGTCAAAATTTTCGGTATTATGTGATATTTGTTGATGATTGCACCCGGATGACTTGGATTTATTTTTTGAAAAATAAAGCCGAAGTGTATGATAGGTTCACTGCATTTTATACCATGATTCAAAACCAATTTCAAGAATCTATAAAATTGTAAGGTCCGACAATGGTGGAGAATATATAAACTCACAAATGAACCTGTTTTTCCAATCCAAAGGTATAATCCATCAAACCACATGCCCTCATACCCCAGAACAAAACGGTGTTGCTGAACGGAAAAATAGACTTTTATTGGAAATGACTAGAGCTTTAATAATCGAATCTTGTGTTCCTAAACTGTTTTGGCCTGAAGCTCTAGCCACTGCCACTTACCTAATTAATCGGCTTCCTACAAAAATCCTGAACATGAAAACCCCATTAGAAACCTTCACTGAATATCATACTCTTCCACAAGCTCTTACTCTTCAACCCAAAATTTTTGGATGTACAATGTTTGTTCATATTCCAAAATCATATCGAAATAAACTTGATCCATGTGCTGAGAAATGTGTTTTTGTAGGATATGGAGTCACTCAAAAGGGGTATAGATGTTATAATCCGAAAACTAGGCATATGTTTACCACAATGAATTGTGACTTTCTTGAAACCAGCTATTTTTACTCCCCACAACACAATGGTCAGGGGGAGGAACAATGTGACACATTGAGTTGGCTTAGTTATAATTCTGAAGTTAGTAAAAATACCACAGTTGATTCTATAAAATACCGTGGTTGACTCTCAAGAACAGCCCTCTCAGTCTCAGAATTCCAGTGCCACCGAAAATACTGTCCCAAACCTGATGTCCGAGGTAAGTAATTCTCCACTGAGTAGTTCTCTTGATGTTTCAAATGAAAGTGTATCAGATTCAACGAATGAAAGTGTGCAGGAAAGTGAAGAACATGTTGAACAAAATGATACAGGGGTTGAACAGAATACTACAGAAGCTCCAGGAAAATATGTGCTTCCAGCAAGGTCAACTAGAGGAATTCCTGCAAAGCGATATTCTCCAGAAAATTTTTATAGGAACTCTAAACATCCGATGACCAACACAGTAAGAGGAAATCTATCTAAAGATGCAAAAGCATTTATAGCAAAACTATATTCAGAAGAGATTCCATCAAAGGTAGAGGAAGCCTTGAAGTTACAAAAATGGAAGGATGCTATGAATGTTGAGATGGACGCACTGATGAAAAATGAAACATGGGATAAATGTGCTTTACCACAAGGAAAGAAACCAGTAGGGTGCCGATGGATCTATACTGTAAAATATAAACCAAACGGTGCGGTAGAAAGATATAAAGCTCGATTGGTTGCCAAAGGGTACACTCAAACATATGGGATTGACTACTCTGAAACATTCTCCCCTGTTGCAAAACTAGATACAATAAGGGTTCTGTTCTCAGTAGCAGCAAATGAAGGTTGGCCCCTTCACTAGTTTGACGTGAAAAACGCATTCTTGCATGGAGAATTAAAAGAGGAAGTGTATATGGAACCCCACCTGGTTTCTCTCAAGATTTCAAACATGGAGAAGTATGTAAGTTGAAAAGGTCTCTATATGGACTGAAGCAGTCACCCAGAGCATGGTTTGGCAGATTCACACTAGCAATGAAAAAGTATGGGTACAAACAAAGTAATTCCGATCATACTTTGTTTCTCAGTCATAGAGGATATCGTGTAACTTGTTTGATAATCTATGTTAATGACATGATTATCACCGGGAATGATGAAAGTGAAATTAAGAAGCTGAAAGAGGGGTTATGTGCCGAATTTGAAATGAAGGATCTAGGAAGACTGAAGTATTTCCTTGGAATTGAGGTGTTAAGATCACAACAGGGGATATTCATTTGTCAGAAAAAGTATATATTGGATCTCTTAGCGGAAACAGGGATGATTGATTGTAAGCCGACAGATACACCTATGGTCATTAATCAGAAATTGTATATGAAAATAGACGTTGAACTTGCTGATAAAAACAGGTACCAACGAATGGTAGGGAAACTGATTTATCTGGCTCATACTCGTCCAGATATAGCATATGCTGTTGGAGTAGTAAGTCAGTTCATGCACCAACCTCAAAAAGACACATGGATGCAGTTCTAAGAATTATCAGATACCTCAAAGGAACTGCTAATCATGGAGTTTTGTTTAAAGCAAACGGTCATCTCAATATTCAAATATATACAGATGCTGATTGGGCTGGAGACAAAGGAAACAGGAGATCGACGTCAGGATATTTCTCTATGGTAGGAGGAAATCTCGTCACATGGAAGAGTAAGAAACAAAAGGTTGTCTCTTTGTCGAGCGCTGAAGCTGAGTTCCGAGGTATATCTAAGGGCTTAGTAGAAGCATTATGGCTAAGGAAACTTGTGTCAGAATTAGGATTTGCCCCTAAAGAAAGTATCCGGATTATGAGTGATTTTGAAGCAGCTATACAAATCTCAGAAAATCCAGTACAACATGACAGAACCAAATATGTGGAGGTTGATAGGCATTTTATCAAAGAAAAGCTCGAAGGTGGGATAATTAAGTTACCATTTGTTAAATCAGAAGATCAACTTGCAGATATTCTTACTAAAGCAGTAGGAACAGCTATGTTTCACAAATGTCTGAGCAAGTTGAATGTTGGTGATCCTACTATTCAACTTGAGGGGGAGTGTTAGAAAGAAAGAAAAGATTTTGGATCAGAATAAATCATCATCACTTCCAAAGATAAAAGATTTCAACTTGGAGAACAATTCATTCAAAGATTATATATTTCCATATTTATAGCATAGAATTCTTGTATAAATAGGGATCAATTGTAATCATTCTGATCATCAATAAGAAATCTTACAATTCTTTATTTACGTATTGACATATGCTTAAAATCAAATTTGATTATGTTGAGCTTTGAAGATTTTAACTACATGTATGTGCGATACTTTATGTTTAGAATCAAATGTGATTATGTAAGCTTTACGTATCTATGTTTGTGTAGTTTTATGCTTAAAATCAAATTTGATTATGTGCAGCTTTGTAGTTTTTAAGGTATCTGTGTTTTTATAAGTTTATCTGTGTACAATCAAATTTGATTTTGCATTGCAATATGTTGTTTTCTATAAGAATCAAATTTGATTTTATATATATTTTCATACTCGTTATGCTGATTATTGTTTTTGACATGTATATTTTCATACAGTTCCTGTGCTGAAAAAAACACCTAAAACAAATGTTACACAAACATTTCAAACACCAGATGGATCGCAGTTTTTTGTGCCAATAGTTGATTATAAACGACAACCAGTGCTTGGAAAAAAGTATGGAACACTTGAAAACTGTCGGAGAAATTGTAGCAAGTGCGGAGGTACGAGTCACAATAGCAGGACATGTGGAAAGAAGAAACAAAAAGTAGATGAAAACATGGATACTGAAGGAGCTGCAAACAATTAGACAAGCATTTTTTTTCTTTATTATACATGTTTAGAAATAAATAATTTTTAGTTGTTTACAAATTTTATACTTGGATGATAGTTTTCATTGGTTGATCATTTGTCTACAGATTGTGTTCTTGTTTGACAAATCAAATTTGGTTGTGAAATAGATCAATTGTGTTTAGTTCTGTTCCAGATTTAATTTTGTAAAGGTTTCTTGATATGGACTCAATTTGTTTTTCTAAATGTATGCATAAAATCAAATTTGATTTTGTATAGCTTGTTAACACTGTCTGTATCAAATCAAATTTGATTTTGTTTAGGTATCATGATATGGACTCTATTTGTTTTTCTAAATGTATGCATAAAATCAAATATGATTTTGTATAGCTTTTTACTGTAAATACGGATAAAATCAAATTTGATTTTGTAATGTTTTCTT
This sequence comes from Erigeron breviscapus, assembly GCA_034093135.1. NCBI lineage: Eukaryota > Viridiplantae > Streptophyta > Magnoliopsida > Asterales > Asteraceae > Erigeron > Erigeron breviscapus. The sequence goes on along the minus strand of CM067171.1, from coordinate 119,410,638 downwards.
GATATGGACTCATTTGTTTTTCTAAATGTATGCATAAAATCAAATGTGATTTGTAGCTTTTTGATAGTAGGGGAGGGACGTGCAAAATCAAATTTGATTCGGAGGGGAATCATGACAAGGGGGCCTTCGGCCACCGCTCTAGGGTTTAGGGTTTGAAGCCTGAGCGGCTAACCCTCGACCTTCAAACCCTAAACCCTAGAGCTTGTTATCGCCGGGGAGGGACGCATTCTAAAACCCTAAAAAGGGCACCTTTTCGGGGGGAATGACGCATTCTAAAACCCTAAAATCAAATTTGATTTTATATAGCTTTCTTGATATGGACTCCAATTGTTTTTCTAAATGTATGCATAAAATCAAATTTGATTTTGTATGAGTTTCTTGATATGGGCTCTATTTGTTTTTCTAAATGTATGCATAAAATCAAATTTGATTTTCAATAGCTTTTTCAAACTGTACGAATAAAATCAAATTTGATTTTGTATAGGTTTCTTGATATAGACTCTATTTGTTTTTCTAAATGTATGCATAAAATCAAATTTGATTTTCAATAGCTCTTTCAAACTGTATGCATAAAATCAAATTTTATTTTGTATAGGTTTGTTGATATAGACTCTATTTGTTTTTCTAAATGTATGCAAAATCAAATTTGATTCAGAGGGGGAATCTTGACAACGGGGCCTTCGACCACCGCTCTAGGGTTTAGGGTTTGAAGGTCGAGGCTAACCCTCGACTTTCAAAACCTAAACCCTAGAGCTTGTTATCGTTGGGGAGGGACGCATTCTAAAACCCTAAAAAGGGCACCCTTTCGGGGGGAAGAACGCATTCTAAAACCCTAAAGGCACCCTTTCGGGGGGAAGAACGCATTCTAAAACCCTAAAAGGGGTGAGGCTTCCCACTATAGGGTTTAGGGTTTGAAGCCCGAGGGTTAGCCGATAACCCTCGGCCTTTAAACCCAAAACCCTAGAGCGGGATGTAGTCTGGAGGGATGTACAAAATCAAATTTGATTCGGAGCGGGAATCCTGACAACGGGGCCTTCGGCCACCGATCTAGGGTTTAGGGTTTGAAGCGGCTAACCCTCGACCTTCAACCCTAAACCCTAGAGCTTGTTATCGTCGGGGAGGGACACATTGTAAAACCCTAAAAAGGGCACCCTTTCGGGAGGGAGGACGCATTCTAAAACGCTGAAATCAAATTTGATTTTATATAGGTTTCTTGATATGGACTCCAATTGTTTTTCTAAATGTATGCATAAAATCAAATTTGATTTTGTATAGGTTTCTTGATACGGACTCTATTTATTTTTCTAAATGTATGCATAAAATCAAATTTGATTCTCAATAGCTTTTTCAAACTGTACGAATAAAATCAAATTTGATTTTGTATAGTTTCATGGAGAGAGACGCGGTGGGGTGGGGCTGAAATGGTGCAGAAAATCAAATTTGAGGTCAATAGCTGGTGGCAAACGGGTAGGCATAAAAGCAATTGGGATTTGTATAAGTGTCTTGATATAACGCCTATTGGGGGGGGGGGGGGGCTAAAATGGATGCATGAAAGCAGTTGATGTGCAAGAGCGTTGTCACACGGTACGAATAAAATCACATTTTGATGGGGGGGAGAGGGGGTCGTGAGATAGACTCATTGGGTGGTGGCGAAATGGATGCATAAATAAAATAAATTGAGGGGCAAAACTAACTGTGGTGCAAACGGGAAGGGCAGAAAAGTCAAAGTTGATTTTATATAGGTTTCTTGATATAGACTCTATTTGTTTTTCTAAATGTATGCAAAATCAAATTTGATTCGGAGGGGGAATCATGACAACGGGGCCTTCGGCCACCGCTCTAGGGTTTAGGGTTTGAAGAGGCTAACCCTCGACTTTCAAACCCTAAACCCTAGAGCTTGTTATCGTCGGGGAGGGACGCATTCTAAAACCCTAAAAAGGGCACCCTTTCGGGGGGAAGGACGCATTCTAAAACCCTAAAAAGGGTGAGGGTTCCCACTCTAGGGTTTAGGGTTTGAAGGTCGAGGGTTAGCCTATCGGCAACCCTCGACCTTCAAACCCTAAACCCTAGAGCGGGATGTAGTAGAGGAGGGACGTGCAAAATCAAATTTGATTCGGAGTGGGAATCATGACAACGAGGCCTTCGGCCACCGCTCTAGGGTTTAGGGTTTGAAGCGAGGGTTAGCTAACCCTCGACCTTCAAACCCTAAACCCTAGAGCTTGTTATCGTCGGGGAGGGACGCATTCTAAAACCCTAAAAAGGGCACCCTTTCGGGGGGAAGGACGCATTCTAAAACCCTAAAATCAAATTTGATTTTATATAGGTTTCTTGATATGGACTCCAATTGTTTTTCTAAATGTATGCATAAAATCAAATTTGATTGTATAGGTTTCTTGATATGGACTCTATTTGTTTTTCTAAATGTATGCATAAAATCAAATTTGATTTTCAATAGCTTTTTCAAACTGTACGAATAAAATCAAATTTGATTTTGTATAGGTTTTCTTGATATAGACTCTATTTGTTTTTCTAAATGTATTCATGAAATCAAATTTGATTTTCAATAGCTTTTTCAAACTGTACGAATAAAATCAAATTTGATTTTGTATAGGTTTCTTGATATGGACTCTATTTGTTTTTCTAAATGTATTCATGAAATCAAATTTGATTTTCAATAGCTTTTTCAAACTGTACAAATAAAATCAAATTTTATTTTGTATACGTTTCTTGATATAAACTCTATTTGTTTTTCTAAATGTATGCATAAAATCAAATTTGATTTTCAATAACTTTTTCAAACTGTACGTATAAAATCAAATTTGATTTTATTCATACATTTACACAAACAAATGAAGTTTATATCAACAAACCTATATATAATCAAATTTGCTTCTATGCTTGAATCTGTTGTATTTCATATCATATGATTGGCTGTATAATCAGTAAATACGTATATAATCAAATTTGATTTAGTACATACACTTTGGTTTAGACATTTCATCAAACACTTTGTGGGCAAAACTTATTATAAAAATTTTAAACAACAACAACCAAAGATACAACTTATTATCATATGAAAAAACAAAAATAAGGATGTAAATGAACAAACATCTTAGTTATGAAGCGTATAAATTTTTATTTAAGTACTTACTGATTACTTGTTTTACTTGATGTGTTTTCTATTAATAACATAAAATAATTATAAGGTTTTATCTATTTTTTGTTGTCATTTTTTTGGTGTAGCCGTTTCATGGTTTCTTCCCGCAATAAACAATTTGTGTAGCTAATATTATGACGGTGTATTTCTGTCATTTAGTCGCTACGAAATTTTTTTGCCCCCATTATATCGAAAGTCTGGATACGCCTCTGCTTTAGGACATCTCACAAGAAGACAAATACCAGGATTCTTGGAAGTCTATGAAGTGAGAACTTTCACCTTTTCTCCACAATGACACTACTTGTATCCGACACTCGACCATTCACACAGGAAGAAGATGAAATGGAGGTGATGGAGGAAAAAGAGAGAATTGTAAGAAAGAGTGAAAAAATTGAGGAAAATGGGGGGGGGGGGACAAGGTTTTTATATATGGGATATAACGTGTGTCATTTGAGATGGACTCACATGAAACAAAAGATATAACATATAAGATGCCATTTTTTATTCAATAATCAACTTTGGGTACACAAACCCTAATTTAATTTGAGATATAAGGGGGGGACAAGGTTTTTATATATGGGATATAACGTGTGTCATTTGAGATGGACTCACATGAAACAAAAGATATAACATATAAGATGCCATTTTTTATTCAATAATCAACTTTGGGTACACAAACCCTAATTTAATTTGTACGAAATTAGTGTAATATTAGGGAACTTACTTTGGGCAAAATGCATATCGGGATTCTTGGAAGTCTATTAAGTGAGAATTTTCATCTTTCCTCCACAATAATGGTACATGTATCGAACACTTGGCCATTGACAGAGGAAAACGAAATAGAGGTCATGGCGTGAAAAGAGAGAATTGAAGGAGGAGTGAAAAAATTGAGGAAAATGAGAGGAAGGAGGGTTTTTATATATGGGAAATAACGTGTGTACGTCATCTGAGATGAACCCATATGATAAAAAGATATAAATTGTGATAAACAGGTTATACATAAGCACCATTCTAGTTACTTACCTACTTTGTACCAAAATAACAAACTTATTACATGATTTGGCTAATTGAGTAATACACTACACAATATAAATAAACAAGTATAGTTCTTTGCATTTTGATGCCATAATTCCTAAAAATTAGATGTTCAAACTTTTGACACAACATAGTTGTAAGTCCCGAATCAGGTCGCCCTCGTTTGTCGGACCGTTGAAACGAGATTGACTAAGGAAATGTTGAAGTGCGGAATCCCTCAAGATAACTCACGGTTTCTATATCACCTTTTAAGATATATATATATCATATATGCGTGAACATAAACACTTATATATATATATATATATATATATATTACTATAGAGGAAAGATATTTGAGAACATGTAAAAAAAAAACAAGGGGACAAATCTCAACCACTCATTTTTTTTTCTCTCTCTTCAAATTTCAACCACTCATTTTTTTTTCTCTCTCTTCATAAATCATTTTATTCATCTAATTCATTCAAAATCTTTTATCTCAAAAACCGTACATCGATAAATTATAAAAATTATATGGGTGTTCTTAAAATTTCGTGCTCTTTCATTAGAGAGGTCATTCGATAGACTTTCGACGACTTTTTTAATTCGAGGGCAGAGCCCGTACGGTTAAGGGCGGAGCCCGTCAGGTAGATCACCCCATCACCGATCACCTGTATGACCTATCACCCCCTATGACCGATCATCTCCTATGACCTATCACACTCTATGACCTATCACCGCCACTAGCTACCCTTTATTAATACCCGAAAGGGCGAAGCCCGTACCATATCAAATCAGAAAAAAACTGATCACACATATGACCTATCACCCTCAATGTCCTATCACCCCCTATGACCGATCATCTACTATGACCTATCACACCGTATGACCTATCACCCCACTAGCTACCCCTTATTAATACCAGAAAGGGCGAAGCCCGTACCGTATCAAAAATTCGTCGAAAGTATATCGAATGACCTCTCTAATGAAAGAGCATGAAATTTTAAGAACACCCATATAATTTTTATAATTTATCGATATACGGTTTTTGAGATAAAAGATAAAATGATTTATGGAGTAAAGAGAAAAAAATGAGTGGTTGAGATTTGAGGAGAGAAGGAAAATGAGTGGTGAGATTTGTCCCCTCGTTCCTTTTTTTTTACATGTTCTCAAATTAACCCACCCCACACTATATATATATTTATATAAAAGGAAAATGATTAATCCTCCTAACTAAATAGCCTAAAGATCCTCCTAATCACGAGATGATGACATGTGAAAAAATCAGGGGGCAAGATTAGGAAAGAGAATTAGTGGATAACACATGTCACATTCTTATAGTTTTAGGAGGATTTTTAGGCTAATCTTAGGGATTTATCATTTTCATATATATATATAATACTATATATATATATATATATATATATAATATATATATATATATGTGTGTGTGTGTGTGTGTGTGTGTGTGTGTGTGTGTGAACATAAACACTCGTATTTGGCTACGAGTGTGTGTTTTGCTGTTCGTGCGTGAAACAAGTACTTAGATCTACTAGATTTGTGTGTTCTTAGCTCCATAGTAGTTTCTCTCTCAAGATTTTGCTTGTTTCTTTCACTAGCTACCACTCTTAGCTTGTGCTCACTTTACGCAAACCACACACACATATATATAGGGCAGGGCTGGAACACGCAAAGGCCCATTGCCTTTTGCGTGTTTCCTTTAGGCCCAATAGCCCTTTAAGGGTTTTGGCCTGTTTGCGTGTTCCCAAGATTACACAACACATGCGTGTTCCCAAGAACTCTCGAACCATTTGAGTGTTCCCACAACATGCACATATGCTTGTTTCTAAGAACACTCAAATAACACTTAGGAATATAAGTTAATATTTCATCTATGAAACATAGATCAAATATTAACTTAATTACCATTTATATGTGTTGTTTACATTTATGTTAAGTACCTGCAAAACAAAAATAATAAACCAACATATAAAACATATATAAAGATCTCAATATGATCACAACATATGTAAAGGTAATTTCATTAAACCGACAATAACTTCCAATATAAATTACAAGACTTGATAACAAAATAAATAACACATCTGGAATGCTTTTGTCACATAAAGACATGCACCAACACATATTAACATAAGTAAAAGAGGTTTTTCTAAATAAGGTAGCATAATTTTTAAAATATTCATATAAATATAGAAAATAAAAGATTTTTGTTAGGACCAGTTTACTGATAAACTGGCCAGTCTCCAGTGCATCTGGAGACCTGAAGAAATTGTCCAGAAATATATTGAAGTCTAGTTGCAACGTACAGTTAACGCAACTGAAGACTTCCTCCAGTTGAGATCTGACCAGATGTGAAGATATTCCAATTGAAGTCGAAGACAACAAATGGAAGATAGAGAATGACAATGGCAACGAAGCCCAGTTGACATTCTATTCAGGTATAAACTGGAGAATATCATTTTAAAGCCTTTACAAAGCTTTACACTGATTACGAGAAAGACCTGTATGCTTTATGTGCTATTAACCGGACAATAACAATTGTCTATGTTTAAAGTACAAAAGTACATAAAGCAGGTTGAATAAAGTGACTTTATGTCATACTTTATACATCATTTAATTGGAAGTCGTATTGCTTCCTTAAATGCTCTCAACCATATTTGTACGATGAAGTTGGAATCCCAATGACAACTTTATCTATAAATAGAGGTCTTTGCACAACCAAGAAATAACTTTGCATATTCAGACATTTGCATTTCTTGGTGAACTTGTGCAATATTCTCTCAATCGTAAAAAGGAACATTTCACAACTTTATGTGTTTCGATTGTTGAAGAGAATTTCCAAGTATTAGATCATTGTACTTCATAGGTTGTTAGGATATTTACATATTTGTATTATCTTGGTTCTGCAACAACCTTGTAATTTATTTAACGATAATAAATAAATTACACTTGAAAAATTACATATCGATCTCACCAGATTTACTTTACAAGTATTTATTTATTGCATTGTCTTTACTTATTACACTTTGTCACCTTAATAAGTAATCTAACCATTAACCTGGTATATACATACTGCAACTAGTCGTCTCCAGATCAGTGTGTATATTGCAAAGTAACCTCACCATCGACATAGAGGTGTCTTCAGGTAGTACCATCTATCGAGTTGGGACTTACAAGTGGTATCAGAGCAGAAGGCTAATATATTTGCCTAGATCTGCTTAGATGACTACTACTGAAGGTGAGGATGGTTCAGGTCAAGGTGAAAACCCTAATGTTAATAACACACCACCTATTCAAAATGTAAATACTAATCCTCCTCCTCCTACTCCCCTAACCATGTCCATGTACATTATTCTAATACTCCTGTTCCCAAATTCGATGGAAACAACGAGACTTTTGGTACATGGAAGGCCAGAATGCTCTTGCATTTTGGTGGGATAGAGAGATACATGTTGAGAATCCTTAAGGATGGCCTACATGTACCCATGCCTCAAGGGGTGAGTCCTTTTTCTTGATCCTACTGGATCTAAAAGAGGTTCTAGAGAAAAAAGCCTGAAGACCATTGGTCTGATGAGGATCGTAGACTGGTGGACTTGGACACCAGACTGAAAAACATTATCCTTGGGGCTGTTCCTGAAGACCTTATTCCAACACTTGTGCTGTTCCCCAGTGCCAAGGCTAGGTGGGATGAGTTGGTCCTTCAGTTTGAAGGAGGTGATGACACCATTGTCACCAGGAAAGTTGCTTTAAACAAGAAGTATGAATCCTTCTTTGCTTTACCCAATGAGAGCCTGACTGGTACTTATATTAGATTCACCAGTGTGATTAATCAACTGAGAGGGCTGGGTGTAGAGAAGGATAAGGATATTCTTCTTGAGAAGTTTTGTGATATTCTTCATTCCAAATGGGAAAAATGATTCTTGTCCTAAGACAAGGTAAGACCCTGCACAACCACACTCTTGCATCTCTTTATGGAGCCTTCAGATTCACTGAAGATAACAATGCACAGAGACTGGTGGCTGAGCAGGATGCTTTAAATCATGCCCATAGTTCAAAGGTTTCTAGTATAACTGAGAAACCTTGTGCTGCTTTAATGTCTGCAGAGAGTGTCCAGCCACACTCAATGAAGGAGATGTTAAATGGCTTATTGAACTTAGGCCTGACCACGGAAATCAGTGATGATTGTGATGAAACTGACAATGATGATCTGGTAGCCATGATTGCTAAAACCTTTAACAGGTTTAAGAATAAATCTAATAGATTTAATGGTTCCAACAATGCTTCCAGCTCCAACTCTCTTGATAAGACCAATCTTACATGCTATAAGTGTGGCAAGAAAGGTCATTTCACGAAGGAATGCAGATCTAGTCAGTTGAACAATCAAACTGGTCCCCCTATCCCTACCAACAATCGGGCTGATGAAGGCTATAAAGCTAAATACAAGAAGCTTAAAGCCCAGATTGCCTTACTGTCCATGGAAAAAGAGAAAAATCAGTGCATGATTGCACAAACTGAAGGAAAGTGGGAATACTCTGATGACTCATCTGATGATGATGAAGAGATTAGGAACATGTGTTTCATGGCTTTGGAAGACCAACAACATGTGGTGAAAGATGATGTCATTTCTGGTAGATGGGTGGACATCATTTTGAAAAAGCTTTGTGAGTATGACATTCAACTTGACCCAGAACTGAAACTGGACCTTGCTGAATCACTTAACAGTGATTTGATTTTTGTTGAAAGCTGTTAGAACTGACAGTGAAAGATATTTAGAAACAGTTCTGACAGAATTAAATAATTTAAAACCACAAATTTCAAATTTACAAAGTGTCCAGTTGGCTCTCAAGGAGTCAGTTTTGAAAAATGAGGCATTGGAGTTTGAAAATCAAAAGTTAAAATCTGATCTTGAAAAAGAACAGAAGATTGTCAAATCCTGGATAAGGGCATCTGGATTAAATTATGATGCCTTTACAAACACCATTGATGCACAGAAAAATGCTTATAAATCTGGAGATGTGCACATGGCCAGTATCATTCCAGATATCCACACTATGCCTCCAGCTCTTAGGCCAGTTACCCCATATGACCAGCCTACAGATATGAAAACTGAACCCATTGAGACCACCCCCTCTGAGGTTAAACCTGGAGCTAAACAGGCGAAAGCTCCAGTTAAAAAGGTTGCTGGTGATAAGCCTTTACCTCAAAAGTCCAAGGAGCCCAAGAATCCTAAGACTAAAACTCCAGCTGAACCTAGGTCCAAGGTTCAAAAGCGTACTGAAAATGTTATGTTTTCAAGACTGGAAAGTCAACTCCAACTTTTGTCCAGGCAGGTTCAGAGTTGCACTGCCAGAATTAAAAATCTGAAAGGAGCCTCGTCTCCTCCGGTTGAAAAACAAAATATCAAAACCCCTTTGAAACAAAACCAAAAAGTTGCTCAATCTGGAGTTAAAAATGAAAAGAAAAAGGGGAACAAATATCAAGTACCAGTCGTTTTTACTCCTACACCTGGACCTAGTGAAAAAGCTCCAGATACAGCATCTAGTTCAACACCACAACAATCAGCTGAGACTTCTGAAGTGAAGTCCAGTGAACCCATCAAGAAAAGATGGGTTCACAAAAATAACTAATGATTTTTGTGGGTGTGCAGGGCGATCGTAAAAAGAACACCTGGTATTTGGATAGCGCAGCTGGCCGGACTATGACCGGATGTAAGCCCCTGCAGGAAAAGTTCACTGTCCAAGATGGACCGACAGTGACGTTTGGTAATGATGAGAATGGAAAGACTGAAGGTTATGGTGTGCTCAATAACGGACAGGTCGAATTCAAAAGAGTTGCATTTGTGAATGGTTTGAAATATAACCTGATCAGTGTAAGCCAACTTTGTGATGATGGCTACAGAGTTTTGTTCGATATTGCTCAAGGCACCATATTTAACAAGGATTGGAAAGTGGTGATGGTTGCACCAAGAAAGGGAAATGTGTACATCATGGATATGGAACCAGCTCCAAAAGAGCAGTGCTTCTATACCAAGGCTGACGAGGACACCAACTGGCTGTGGCATAAAAGATTTTCCCATCTTAATTTCAAAAATATTAACAAATTGTCTCGAAAACAATTGGTGGATGGGATACCTCAGATTTTCTTCAATAAAGGAAAGCCATGTCCAGGGTGTGAGATGGGCAAGCAGAAAAGGGCCAGTTTCAAGACAAGGCAAAACTTTAGCATCAATGAACCTCTTCACATGCTTCACATGGATCTCTTTGGTCCAGTGAATGTGCAAACTAGAGCGGGAAAGAAGTACACTCTAGTTGTGGTTGATGAATTCTCCAGATATTGCTGGGTGGTATTCCTCAGATCCAAAAGTGATGCACCTGCTGAAATCATCTCTCTCATCAAAAGAATAGAGCTCAAGTACACTCAAAAAGTTTGTCAGTTACGAAGTGATAATGGTACTGAATTGCAAAATAAAGTACTTGAAACATTTTGTAATGACACTGGCATATCTCAAAACTTCTCATCAGCACATTCTCCAGAGCAAAATGGAGTTGTGGAAAGAAAGAATCGCACACTGATAGAAGCGGCCAGAAGTTTGCTATCTGAATCAGGTCTTCCCACCAGTTTTTGGGCTAAAGCAGTGGCAACAGCTTGTCACACCCAAAACCGGTCAGTCTACATCAAGAGACACAAGAAGACCGCCTATGAAGTGCTCAGGAATCGAAAACCAAATATTGGATATTTCCATGTATTTGGTTGTCCAGTTTATATTTTAAATGATTCCAGTTAGCGTGGAAAGTTTGATGCAAAAGCTGATAAAGGTGTATTTTTAGGCTATTCAGATATTCGAAAGGCTTTTAGAGTTTATAATTATAGACTCCAAAAGGTCCATGAGATAATTCATGTCACATTCGACGAATCAAATGATGCAATCAATAAGAGACCTAACCTTGATATCTCTCCAGTCGTTCAATAAATTTTGGTGAAACTGACCAAGTTCATCAGTCAGTTCTTTCACCAGATGATGTTTCCAGTTACACTCAACTGGAACCAGTTCAAAAGAAGAAAACCACCAGTGATATATCATTTTATCCCTCTATCAGTTTCAACTTACCACAGAAACTGGTGATTGGATCAGATGTACGTGTCACTCCAATATTAGCACCTGTTCAAACTCCAACTTCTCCAGTTCTTCAAGAAATGCCTTCAACTGAAGAATTTCATGATGCAAATCGTGACCTCATTGACTCTGATGAGGATATTGAAGTAGTTTGGGCTGATCCTCCTCCAGGAGCTGCTGCAACTGAAGAGGATCATCTGGTGACTTGCACTGATATTGTTGTTCACCAGCCTAGTCAATACACTAAATGGACTTGAGCACATCCAATTGAACAGATTGTTGGAGATCCAAGTAGTGGGGTTTAGACTAGAAGAGCTACAAGTGAGCAATACTTGAACGTCACCTTCTTATCACTGATTGAACCGAAGAAGATTGACGAGGCTATGACAGATCCAAGCTAGGTAGAAGCTATGCAAGAAGAGCTTATCCAGTTCGAAAGGAACAATGTATGGGAATTTGTTCCTTGTCCACCTGGGTTGAAGAAAGAACCCATTGGTACAAGATGGGTCTACCAAAACAAGATGGATGAAGATGGCAATGATGTAAGAAACAAGGCCAGATTAGTTGCCCAGGGTTATTGTCAAGCAGAGGGCGTTGATTTTGATGAGACTTTTGCTCCAGTTTCAAGACTTGAAGCCATAAGAATTTTCTTGGCTTATGCAGCCCATCTGCAGTTTAAAGTCTTCCAGATGGATGTCAAAAGTGCGTTCCTGAATGGAACACTGGAAGAAGTAGTGTATGTTAAATAGACTCCAGGCTTCATTAAAGAGAAGCATCCTCACTGGGTATATAGACTGAACAAAGCTTTGTATGGTCTAAGACAAGCCCCAAGAGCCTGGTATGATACTTTAACTAAACATCTTTTTAAAAATGGCTTTCAAAGAGGTGCAATAGATAATACCTTATTTATCTTGAAAGAAAAAAGTAATATCTTACTGGTACAAATTTATGTTGATGATATTATATTTGGTTCAACTGATGATGCAATGTGTAAAAAGTTTTCTAAAATCATGTCATCTGAGTATGAAATGAGTTTAATGGGTGAATTAACATTTTTCTTGGGTCTTCAGATTAAGCAAACTGAAAATGGAATTTTTATAAACCAAGAAAAATATGTCAGAGATTTGTTAAGAAAATACAAGTATGATTCAATCCCATCGAAAAATACACCTATTGCAGCACCTTTAAATTTGGACTCTGACCCAACTGGAAAACCAGTGAACACCACTGAATATCGTGGTATGGTTGGTTCACTGATGTATTTAACTGCCAGTCGACCAGATATAATGTTTGCAACATGTCTATGTGCCAGATTTCAGGCTAACCCAAAAGAATCACATTTGCATCCTGTTAAGCGCATCTTCAGATACCTGAAAGGGTGTCCTAGCCTTGGTCTTTGGTATCCCAATGGCTCTGGGTTAGATCTAATGGGTTATTCAGATTCAGATCATGCAGGTTGTAAGATAGATAGAAAGTCAACAACTGGAGGTTGTCATTTCCTTGGAGGAAAACTGGTGAGTTGGACCAGTAAGAAGCAGACGTCAGTCTCTGTGTCCACTGCTGAGGCAGAGTACATTTCTGCGGCCAGTTGTTGTGCCCAGATTCTATGGATCAAGAACCAGTTACTAGATTATGGTCAGAAGTATACAAGGACCCCAATCTTTTGTGACAACACCAGTGCAATTGCTATATCTCACAACCCAGTGATGCACTCAAAGACAAAGCATATTGACATCAGGTATCATTTTATTCGTGATCATGTTATGAAAGGAGACATTGAAATTCATTTCATCCCCATTGACAAACAGCTCGCTGATGTTTTTACAAAACCTCTTGATGAGAAAACTTTTAAACATCTCATCCGCGAATTCGGAATGTTAAATCCTTAAAACTGGAGATTTTGTTATGAACGCGTCAGTGACACTGATGAAGTTCTCCAGTTGAGGAGGTTCAGATAATCTTTGCTCGCCAGGCTATCGAACGCCTTTGTGATACTATCCTGGCACTAATCGATTTCTGGATCATCTTTTTAGCGGGAAAGACTCAAAATAATTTTCTTACTAAAATTCTTTTTGTTTGAAAATGGCAACTGGAGATTTCTCCAGTTGGAAACTGGCACTGGACTAACTCTCCAGTGTACATGTTCAGTCTTATCTTAAAACTGGTGATCAACCAGATTTCATAACGTAGGAAAAATACTTGGTCAATTTTTGTGACACGTGATGGTACTCAAGTTTCTTTTCCCACTTGCAACCGTCGAATGACGTGTGAAAGACTTTTATGTAAAAAGATGAACTGTTTATGGGGATTGTAAAAGGTTAGTGGGCGCGTGGGAATACCAGCCATCGTAGCATTTAATGCTGACTTGATGGTATTAAATATTTTTGAAATTCAAATTTTCCATAAATCAAAATATCTTTTGTTTTAGAAAATTTGGGGATTAAAATAATATTTTCTTATTTATATTGGGATTTTGTACCCTTATAAATACCCCCACATTTACTCCGGTTACCATTTACTTCCTTTAACATTCCTTCATTTACTTCCCAATCATCATCAAAATTGCTTCTTTTCTCTCTATGCTAAATAAATCAAGAACCCTAATTCCAAAATTCTCAATTTCACTTTCAATGGCACCTAAATCATCCAGATCTAGAGATGTAAATCTCCTTACTGTCCCATATGTTCCCCCACCAGGTGTCAGACAGGCACCTGGTGCTCCTGGCAATACTACGCTCATCAAATTGAACCCAAATAATCCGATGGCTAGTTTGCAAGGGGTTCAGACTGCCGATACTCTCATTGGACGAATCCAACACTTTCTTCGTGATTCTCCAATCGGCGAGTCTTTCTCTCTTAACCCACGCAAGTTATATCATGATTACTTGTGTGAGTTTTGGTACACTGCACAACTCTCAGACGATTGTTCATCCATCTCCTTCACTCTTAAAAATGGAACAGTCGCGTGTACAATAACAGCAGAAACATTGAGGAATGCTTTACACCTCAACTACTGGAGACAAGGAGAATCTCCAGCACTTATGAGGACCCACCAGTTCGTCTGCTGGATTAGTGACGGTTGTTGGGCCTGAACAACTGTCTAACCCTTCCAGCTCCAGCTTGTCAGTTCCCTCCACTGTCACTGAGACCTCCCAATAGGTCTCCAGGGTGTTCCAAAGGCAACCAGATCACATCATCTTAGAAATCAGTCAGAACGTGCCACTGACAGTAGAAACCCAACCAGCCCTCCAGCTTCCTCCCAACAGGTTGCTGGAGATAGTCAAATGGGTGAACCGCAAGCAACCACTCTCGAAATTTCTGTAGGAGAGAGTGGTGAAGATAATACTGGGCTACCCCAACCCAGAGTAGAGTCCGTGTCTGCACAATTTGAGTCTGGCCAAATTTCTGACACTTCTTTTCTTGCACGGGCTGACGATGTCTTCGGCCAGTCACAACTGGAGACTGAAGCTCCAAACTCTACGGCCAGTGATGTTATGACTGTGGATAGAGCAGTTATAACTGAGGCAATTCCGGTGACCTCTATCCCTGGTGAAGTTGCTACGGCAACTGCACCACCAACTGATGAAACCTTCCAGGAAACTGGAGAAGGTCATCAGGAGACTGATCAACCTGATCAGCCATCTCTATCATTCATGAATCTGGGCATGGATGTTGATGAGTTCCAGCCAGAGTCTTCGGATTCTGAAGGAACAGCTTCTGATCAAGAGATAGTTGATGCTACTGTATAAGATCAACTCCCTTCATCTCTTGATCCGCCCCCAGAACAAACAATTTTAGTTTCCTCCACACAAATGCTCACTCAAATTCTACAAGAAAGACCACGATCCCTTATATCTTCACTCTTTGTGCCTAGAAATAGGCACATGCCACCGCCGCCGCCGTTGGACACACTTGAGCATTCTCAGCATGTCCAACAAATTGATCTCTCTAGACGTCCTTCTTTTCCCACTCCTGGTTCTATTTCTGTTTCTACTGTGGAGTCAACTGATGAGGAACCCTTTACTTTTCCTTCTCCAGTTGCTCCAATAGCACCTGTTGCTGGTCCAGTGACACTTTCTCCTCCGTCACTGGACAATCAATTTGTCTCATTTCAAGCCGATATCCGAAACCTTCTTACTAGGGTGGAGGATATTCAAAAGACAATTGACAAAAATACTAAGTCCTTTTCCAGATTCAACAAAGATACACTAACAAATCAAAAGGTTGTGGATCTGGGGATCAATAAGTTTGCTGCAAATGAAGGACTTGGTATTCCAAAAGCTCAACGAGTTGGTCAGAAGCTGCAACACCTTATCAGCTTCATTAAAAGAAGCTTTTGACTTAACTCAGATGAAAGTCTCCACATCTATCTCCAACCTACTGGGTACTACTGTTTGATCATCAGAGGTTGATTTGAAAGAGATAGAAAGGCAGGTTAAGGAACTGTTTAATAGACCAGGCCTTAATGTGGTTGAGCTTGGGCAACAGGTGGCCACTTCAGTTGGCCAAAAGATAGATGAGACATTGGCTGCCAGAGAAGATGAATTAGTTAAAAAGGTGATGTCTGAGATCGCCAAGATACCAGCTTCTCAGGTTGATCTGGCCCCATTAACTGCTGAGATCAATCAGTTGAGAGGTGTTGTAAATGCTCTGAACACCCAACTGTCTGCACATTCAACCAGTGTTGATAACCTGGCAATTGAAGTGGAGAATTTGAAAAAGAAAGAGAAGGAAAGAGAAACTGCATTGGCTGGTCTCTCTCCAGATAATGTCAAGTTGTTGGAAGAACTGAAGACTAGTCAAGAACAAGTTGCTGGTAATGTTTTGACTCAGTCTAGAGAGACCAACCACCTTTGGAGGTCATTCCGAATGGTTTGCACGATCTTTAGAGAGTGCAAGGACATGTAGTCGTGGCAGCCTCTTGACCGATTGTCCAACAGCAACACCGACTGGGAAGCAATTCGGGCAGGTCTAGATGATGCCAAGGGGGAAAGACTTGTCCTTGCACCAAGATTGCCAGGTGCAGGTACAAGAAATCTGGTGGAAAGGCAAGTTGTTGTTGCTGGTGCTGGTGCTAGTACTGATGCTAGCCAGCAGATTATTGAAGAGTTTGAAGATGATGGTGATAGGGGGAATGTTGATAAGGGCAAAATGATTTCAACTGATGAATCTGAAGCAACTGGTACTGATGCCAGTGTGCTAGAAACTGGTAATCCTGATAAGCTTCCTCCAGTGTCTGAAAGTGATAGCAAAAGACTGGCAAGAATTGGTGATGGTATAAAAGAATGAAAGAAGCAAAAGCAAGCTAACCAATTGGTTGCCATAGAACAACTTGAGAGAATGAAGATACTTGATGCTAGTGATGCCAATCTGTTAGGCATCCCACTGGAGCAGTACTTGAAAGTTAAAACTGATCAAAGGATAATTGGTATGTTGAATGAAATGCTTGATATTGAGCTGGACAAACATTATCCTGATGATGAGGCTGAATATGATGCCAAGAACATTGCTGTATCAGTGGAGAAGGCCAGAGAGATTAGGGCCAGTGGAATTCAAAGGAGAATGGAAAATGTCAAGAAAGTGGTCAGAAGAGTACTGAATCCACCCAAGTCCAAAGGAAAATTGAAACCACTGCCAAGAGATGCAGATTTGAGGACTTGGGTGCAACCAAATGAGCCCACAACTGAAGATATCCGAGCTGCAGTGCAAAAACTGAGCACTAGCCAGATCCAACTGGCTAATGAATCTGAAGCACGTGCATACTTAACTGAAGTACTGCAGCGTCGATATAAACCAGGCAAGATCATTGATGTTAAAGTATTAATCAAACCTAGGACTCAATACTTTACAGTTGGGGTTCAGTACTTCAATGGACCATTGTGCTCAACTAAAAATCCAGACATCCGTAGGTATGGCCATTCTGAGCATGTGGAGATGCTGAATGTGTTGGAGGCTAGGCAACAGAAGAACAAGTTGGAAAGAGGTTGGATTCATGTGCTTCAAAGTCTTATCAAGTTCAAGGAAAGTGTTGAAGAAAAACTGAACTTTGATCCTGAAGACAACCAACCCATCTCTACAGCTGCCAAGAGAAGGAAAACTGGCGAAGGGCCATCTGTATAAGTTTTCCTTCCAGTTATCATCTTGTAATTTTAGTTTACTTTCTTGTAACTGATGTAAATTTCATTTTCCTGTATAAATGAAGTTACCAGATTGTAACAACAGGATAGATAACAGATTAAATCTAACAAACTTAAAAGAAATACCCAAGGCATTTAATGATCTATAAAAATGCCTTGGAAAATTTAAGTAGATTTAGTCAAACAAGTCTTTCCAGTTCATACTTGTATAGATACAAGAACTAGAAAAGACTTGGCAATATTTCAGGACAATTAGGGGGAATTTATTAGGACCAGTTTACTGATAAACTGGCCAGTCTCCAGTTGCATCTGGAGACCTGAAGAAATTGTCCAGAAATATATTGAAGTCTAGTTGCAACGTACAGTTAACGCAACTGAAGACTTCCTCCAGTTGAGATCTAACCAGATGTGAAGATATTCCAATTGAAGTCGAAGACAACAAATGGAAGATAGAGAATGACAATGGCAGCGAAGCCCAGTTGACATTCTATTTAGATAGAAACTAGAGAATATCTGTTTAAAGCCTTTACAAAGCTTTACACTAATTACGAGGAAGACCTGTATGCTTTATGTGCTATTAACTGGACAATAAAATTGTCTATGTTTAAAGTACAAAAGTACATAAAGCAGGTTGAATAAAGTGACTTTATGTCATACTTTATACAACATTTAATTGGAAGTCGTATTTCTTCCTTAAATGCTCTCAACCATATTTGTACGATGAAGTTGGAATCCCAATGACAACTTTATCTATAAATAGAGGTCTTTGCACAACAAAGAAATAACTTTGCATATTCAGATATTTGCATTTCTTGGTGAACTTGTGCAATATTCTCTCAATCGCAAAAAGGAACATTTCACAACTTTAAGTGTTTCGATTGTTGAAGAGAATTTCCAAGTATTAGATCATTGTACTTCATAGGTTGTTAGGATATTTACATATTTGTATTATCTTGGTTTCGTAACAACCTTGTTAAATAAATTACACTTGAAAAATTACATATCGATCTCACCGAATTTACTTTACAAGTATTTATTTATTGCATTGTCTTTACTTATTACACTTTGTCACCTTAATAAGTAATCTAACCATTAACCTGGTATATACATACTGCAACTGGTCGTCTCCAGATCAGTGTGTATATTGCAAAGTAACCTCACCATCGACATAGAGGTGTCTTCAGGTAGTACCATCTATCGAGTTGGGACTTACAATTTTAAATAAGAAGCTAAACTTAATGTTAAAATAGAAATATTACCTTTTTTGCTATATACAAAGCTATGCTTTTTTTTCATATTAAAATATTTTACATTGATCTAATTAGGAAATGTATGTAATATGACTTATTGTATTAATTTAATTCATATAATTACTAATTTTTATAACTATAAAAAAGTTTTGCACTTTGAAAATGGAAAATTTCTTATATTTTTCAAACTTGCAACCAAAAGCATTCATCTTAAAATTTTCAAAAAAATTTAAAAAACGGCTACCAACACAGTCGGTTTTTTCCCCATTTTAGCGCGGCGTCAAGGCTATCATTGGCACACCCTCGTTCTGGCCACCATTCTGGCGACGTGTGTGGGGAATGAAAAGAAAAAGAAAAGTGTGAGGCTATAAGAGCCGTTCAACAATTATAATGTCGTTTGAACAAATTTTTAATACATTTTCCCCGTTTATAAATACATATATACATCATTGCTGTAACATCCATGACTTTTGTCCGTTGACTATTTTGTGCAATTTGACTGACAATGTAGTTAGTAAAATATTTGATGACATATTTGGAGATCAATTGTGTACATGTGCTTATTTGGTCCATTTATTTAGTCATACGATATTTAATAGACTCCTTTTCCTTTGTGTGGTATCCGTAAGGTGGTGACTAGCTAGTGGTATTGGTAGTGTAAGGATTGTGGGTATGTGAGTGCTAGTGGCCCAAACCCTCCCCACCTCCCACTTCTCTTATCTCTTCACACACAAAACACACACACACTCTCTCTCTCTTTCTCTCAAAAACTCAAGAACAACATGCTCATTATCTTCTTCTTCTTACTTCTTACATCATTTTTGGATTCATCATCATCATAATAACTAATTTGACTAGTAACTTATATAATAATAGCTATTGGTTCCAAAGATTCAAGATTTTTATCATATCAAAGTGTGTTCTTCATCTTTTGGGTTCAAATCCGATTTTGGTGGTTCAAAGGAGTTTTGGTAAGTGTTTTTACTTTCAAATTACTTGCTTAGTTTGTTACATGTCATTGATTTCTAGTTTGTTACAATAATTTTGGTCCAAAACTATTGTTTTGAGGTTGCAGCCACGTTAGGGTTTCAAAAAGGGGGTTTTGATTTCGGGAATGATTTTGTGAAATGGAAGTGTTTATTATCCTTGAATACACTTGTAGTGAGTTGTGGTAAAGTTTGAAGCCTTCACGTTGAGTCTAGATAAGTCGTTTATGTGAAAAGTAGGTGTTTTGAGCGATCAGACCAAGGACGGCTCTTGTGAGGGGGACGTCCTTTGACAGCGACCGTCCGCATCAGCAAAGGCCGTCCGGTTCTGTTTCGTACAAAAGTTTTTTGTTCAGTTGTCGGTCGACTTTTAATGATCCAAAGCTTGCTTATTAGTCTTATATCATCATTCTAAGGTCAACAAAATTGTTAAAACTCATTTCCTAACACTTTGATTTTTATGTCAAATTTTGGTACTAATTAAGTCATTGAACCGTATTTAACCAAAACTCTTCAATTATGGTTTAAACCTTCTTGGATCACTTCTAGATCACCTTTGGGAATTGTGGCATAGTTTAACTAGCTAGACCTTACCGTTGGGATGCCTTTGTGATATTTTGATATTGTAAAGTAGGTTGTGATCGTTGTTGAAGTTTAGTTGTGGACATTTGACGATCGTTGGACATTCATAGCTTGATCTTAACTTGTTATTGCTCGTCACAGGTGAGTTCCGTAGTTCCCTACTCAATAGAGATTCGGGCTGAAAAGTGTACAAGTTTTGTGTGTTGACATTGCTTGATTGTTCAATTATATGTCTGCCTTGATTGATGATGTGGTCTGATTGTGCATACGTTTGATTGTCTTGATTGATGATGTTGTTTGATTGTGCATACGTATGATTGTCTCGGTTGATGACATTGTCTAATTGATGGATTGTGCTTTTGTTATTAGTTATGGATTGTGGATTGAAGTTGGTAGGGCATACATGGTGAACGGTAATGCCATCAAAGTATGGACGTGGTGGGAAGGTTGCGGGTGACCCTATATATAAGCGTCTATGCCACCCTCGATGGTAGTATCGTTTCTAAAGTGTATGTTCGTATTGATTTGTTGAGCTTTGGTGGACATTGTAATTGAGTTGGATGACATATCTTGTTGGTGACTTTGGTTGATTGATGGATTGATTGATTGATGGATTGATTGATTGTACATTCATTATGGTTATATATAGTGTGATTAGGATAGTTGTGCATACATGGAAAATGGTAATTCCTTCGAAGGGTTATATATGTGGTGGGAAGGCTGCGGGTGACCCTGTATATAAGCATCTATGAGTCATCGAAAGTAGAATCGTATGAAGTGTATGTACTTGTCGAATTGTTGAAATGATAGACATGGTAGACATGATGACAAATAAACGGGTACTATAAGTACTTGATGACATTATACGGGTACTATATGTACTTGATGACATTATACGGGTACTATATGTACTTGATGACATTATACGGGTACTATATGTACTTGATGACATTATACGGGTACTGTACGTACTTGATGACATTATACGGTACTATATTTGATGACATTATACGGGTACTATAAGTACTTGATGACATTATACGGGTACTATACGTACTTGATGACATTATACGGTACTATATTTGATGACATTATACGGGTACTATAAGTACTTGATGACATTATACGGGTACTATACGTACTTGATGACATTATACGGGTACTATATGTACTTGATGACATTATACGGGTACTATAAGTACTTGATGACATTATATGGGTACTATATGTACTTGATGACATTATACGGGTACTATAAGTACTTGATGACATTATACGGGTACTATATGTACTTGATGACATTATACGGGTACTATATGTACTTGATGACATTATATGGGTACTATAAGTACTTGATGACATTATACGGGTACTATAAGTACTTGATGACATTATACGGGTACTATAGTACTTGATGACATTATACGGGTACTATATGTACTTGATGACATTATACGGGTACTATATGTACTTGATGACATTATATGGGTACTATAAGTACTTGATGACATTATACGGGTACTATACGTACTTGATGACATTATACGGGTACTATATGTACTTGATGACATTATATGGGTACTATAAGTACTTGATGACATTATACGGGTACTATACGTACTTGATGACATTATACGGGTACTATATGTACTTGATGACATTATACGGGTACTATAAGTACTTGATGACATTAGGGTACTTTGATGACATTATACGGGTACTATAAGTACTTGATGACATTATACGGGTACTATATGTACTTGATGACATTATACGGGTACTATATGTACTTGATGACATTATACGGGTACTATATGTACTTGATGACATTATACGGGTACTATAAGTACTTGATGACATTATACGGGTACTATACGTACTTGATGACATTATACGGGTACTATAAGTACTTGATGACATTATACGGGTACTATAAGTACTTGATGACATTATATGGGTACTATAAGTACTTGATGACATTATACGGGTACTATATGTACTTGATGACATTATACGGGTACTATATGTACTTGATGACATTATATGGGTACTATATGTACTTGATGACATTATACGGGTACTATAAGTACTTGATGACATTATATGGGTACTATATGTACTTGATGACATTATACGGGTACTATATGTACTTGATGACATTATACGGGTACTATATGTACTTGATGACATTATACGGGTACTATATGTACTTGATGACATTATATGGGTACTATATGTACTTGATGACATTATACGGGTACTATATGTACTTGATGACATTATACGGGTACTATACGTACTTGATGACATTATACGGGTACTATACGTACTTGATGACATTATACGGGTACTATAAGTACTTGATGACATTATATGGGTACTATAAGTACTTGATGACATTATACGGGTACTATAAGTACTTGATGACATTATACGGGTACTATATGTACTTGATGACATTATACGGGTACTATATGTACTTGATGACATTATACTGGTACTATATACTTGATGACATTATACGGGTACTATACGTACTTGATGACATTATACGGGTACTATATGTACTTGATGACATTATATGGGTACTATATGTACTTGATGACATTATACGGGTACTATAAGTACTTGATGACATTATACGGGTACTATATGTACTTGATGACATTATACGGGTACTATATGTACTTGATGACATTATACGGGTACTATATGTACTTGATGACATTATACGGGTACTATAAGTACTTGATGACATTATACGGGTACTATATGTACTTGATGACATTATATGGGTACTATATGTACTTGATGACATTATACGGGTACTATACGTACTTGATGACATTATACGGGTACTATATGTACTTGATGACATTATATGGGTACTATATGTACTTGATGACATTATACGGGTACTATATGTACTTGATGACATTATACGGGTACTATATGTACTTGATGACATTATACGGGTACTATATGTACTTGATGACATTATACGGTACTATATACTTGATGACATTATACGGGTACTATATGTACTTGATGACATTATACGGGTACTATATGTACTTGATGACATTATATGGGTACTATATGTACTTGATGACATTATACGGGTACTATAAGTACTTGATGACATTATATGGGTACTATATGTACTTGATGACATTATACGGGTACTATGTACTTGATGACATTATACGGGTACTATAAGTACTTGATGACATTATACGGGTACTATAAGTACTTGATGACATTATACGGGTACTATAAGTACTTGATGACATTATACGGGTACTATAAGTACTTGATGACATTATACGGGTACTATAAGTACTTGATGACATTATACGGGTACTATATGTACTTGATGACATTATACGGGTACTATATGTACTTGATGACATTATACGGGTACTATATGTACTTGATGACATTATACGGGTACTATATGTACTTGATGACATTATACGGGTACTATATGTACTTGATGACATTATACGGGTACTATATGTACTTGATGACATTATATGGGTACTATAAGTACTTGATGACATTATACGGGTACTATAAGTACTTGATGACATTATACGGGTACTATAAGTACTTGATGACATTATACGGGTACTATAAGTACTTGATGACATTATACGGGTACTATATGTACTTGATGACATTATACGGGTACTATAAGTACTTGATGACATTATACGGGTACTATAAG
This sequence comes from Erigeron breviscapus, assembly GCA_034093135.1. NCBI lineage: Eukaryota > Viridiplantae > Streptophyta > Magnoliopsida > Asterales > Asteraceae > Erigeron > Erigeron breviscapus. The sequence continues at coordinate 119,386,647 of CM067171.1, read as the reverse complement.
TACTTGATGACATTATACGGGTACTATAAGTACTTGATGACATTATACGGGTACTATATGTACTTGATGACATTATATGGGTACTATAAGTACTTGATGACATTATACGGTACTGTAGTACTTGAGAACATTTATCTGTTGGCCTTAGTATAAAGACATTGAACATGTGTAGTGTGTCGGCATGAAAACACTAACTACTAGTGCGACTAACATGAGAGCAATGGTGAGGCTAATCCCCGGGTCATAAACTCTAGAGCTATCATTATGGTTGGAATTTGGTAGTAGAATGACACGTTGTTTTAAATGTTTTATGTACACTTAGAATTGTTTAGTTGCTGAGAAATTTGGTGTTGAATTGTCTGCAGGTCCATGATTTGGACTGGTGTTGACATTATGGTGAACAATGAGGATGTTTTGTTTAACAGTATACGAACTTGAACATGTATGAGACGTTGTTAAACTTGGTTGTATGCATGATAAAAGATATTTGGTAATGCATGCGTAAAATGTATAAATCGACAAAGAAGTATATGAATGGACTTAACGCACTAGTTTTATTGCATGAATATGAGAAACTATGTTGTTAAGCGTGATTTTATGCATGATATAACGGAAATAGGTAATGCATGTGTAGGTGTGTTAATCGGTGAACACTTGCATGAATGGATTGGTGTACTAGTTTGATAGTCTTAGCATGTATAAATTATGTTGTCAAGCTAAACTGCATACATGAGATAAGCGATTATGGTGATGCATGTATAAATATTTACTCGATGGGAACCTTTGTCTAAAGCTTCGAATGAAACTTCATATCCGAAATGCACAATTCTATGAATAAGAGTGACATATATGTTTAATAATCCGAGTATGCCCAAAACTTTATTCTTAACTTAGTTATAAGAACGAATTGATAATTCATGCATTGTTGTACCTAACGTATGAGAGATCTTATGTATGACTTGGTATGCGGGATTAGTTGATAGAACATGCAAAATCTTACCTCCTAACTTGGTTATGCGGATGAATTGTTAGGATATGTGGTAGAGCAAGTATGGTTGCCATGATATTCTAATTGTTGAATATGCTTGAACTTCGTTGCCCAACTAATTAATTTGGTGAAATAAATCGTTAAGACATGATAATACATGCGTAAAGGTAATTGGAATCTTGGACAATTGTGTGTATAGGTTTCCATGCTAGCCTAATTGCTTGAATATGTCGGAATCTTGTTGCCTAACTTGCTTATTGAAAATATAGTTAGGAATTGAAGATGCATGCATAGATGTCAATGGTTTCCTGAGCAATTATATGTATAATTTGGTATGGCGATTAAAAATTTCTTGGCTAAGTTATTTCCTCCCCCCTTGTTCACTTTATGACTCAGTCAGTAACATAGAGATTATAAGTATAGTTGTATTATGATTATGAGAACCTCGTTGTATTATACGCCCATAAGATTGAACCTTAGGACAATGCCTGAGTTAACTAAGGGGAGTTGATAAGAATAAATGAATAACAATGGAGTTAACTGCGGAGTCAATATCGATGGCGACAACAGGACGTAATGATTTTATTTTGAGCCTTTATACAACTATAAACTTTACTATAAGTGAGAAGGAACGACCTTGGTTAGGCTAACTATAGGGTTGAACAAATAAATTGAAATCTAAAAGTCTACCCAACATGTAAAATTGCCCAAACACGAACGTTGCAGAAATGGAGTTGAGGTGTAAACGATATTGGGTGGTATATATACACGTATACGATTGGTGAAAATTGGTCTAATTGAATGGCTAGCTTAATGCGGAACCGAGAGTTCATAAACATGAGAACGATGTGCCAAGTGAGTGCCATAGTGCGAGTCACACGTGAGATGTGAGAAGTTTGAATACTTATAGTGTGTGATTCTCAAGTCCTCTCGACCTTGAATGGATCGCTAGATTGTTGTCTATCACATAAATGAAGGTGCCGTCGGGATTGAATGTCGTGGAGAGGATCCCTCCCATTTGTCAGATGGATGGCCAAAAATGGGGGAAAACGTTTGGCTTCAGTGAATGAGCCGCCAACCAATGGGTGAAACACGTCACGAGTGCGCTGACTATATGTCAAATCGTCATAATAAGTGTTACCTGTCTATAACTAATTGCACTTAATGTTAATCCGAGTGGGCAAGACTTTAACCGCGATATGAATGGGCAAAAAAAAATATAAATAAATAAATAATAATAAATAATAATAAATAAAATAAAATACAATGAATACTTGAAGGTGACAATAAACTCATTTGAGAAAATGGGATTATAACCCGGAGATCGATGAATCATGGCAAAAGATTCTAACACTTGGTATGAAGGATGCGTACGACGTCACCCGGTTTTAATAATCTAACAAGTTATAGACTAAAAACTTGTTACATCATACGACTTATAATCGTATGAATTTTTGCTAATACAATAGTGAGAGGTTTTTGACACATATGTGATAACTTTTAAATAAAAAGACCAAGCATTTCTTGGTAGATGTGTTTAGCGGTTTTCAAATTCCAATTGTGTAACAAAAAGTGACTTATGAAGATTTTTATTAACTACATTCTTTCTCAAAAGCTTGAGGATTTTCGATTCTATATGAGAATCGGTTTTAACTTATAAAGTGTGCAAATGTTAAGTTGAGAGTGACAAGATATGACCGTTAAAAATCCCCGTTTGAACGAAACAATGTGATGACGACTAAGAACGAACAAAAACTTAAAAACTAGTGTATATTGACAAGAGTAAACATAAACATTTGAGTCATAAAAATCGGATTAGTAAAATAATGTCCGGAAGTGAAGGGGAATTCTTTTAATTGGGGAATTCCCCAAGGCGTCAAAGTAAGATCTCGGTCCGGGAAGGTTCCCTCTTAACTGGGGAATAAACCATGGCGTGCGTGAGGCGAAACAATTAGGAATGGACGACATGTGAGAGGAATCTTAGACTCACGCGTGATAGTGAGAACGAGATCACATACTACAATTGATTAGGCGATCTTTGGATGTTGCATACAGTACTTGTTGTATTCATTAGTTGTTGTGATGGAAACTTGGGACAAGTTCCCGTTTTGATGCTTGATACCTCCGTATGATTGGCGTTCCGTGGTGACTTGTGAGTTTGGTGATCATTGTAGTTGTGACCCTGATAATTGACGAGTCTGGATACATTGAGGAGAGTGGAACCTTGTAGAAAGCGAGAATCGTGGTAATTTCGAGGACGAAATTCTTTTAACTGGGGAATGTTGTAACATCCATGACTTTTGACCCGTTGACTAACAATGTAGTTAGTAAAATATTTGATGACATATTTGGAGATCAATTGTGTACATGTGCTTATTTGGTCCATTTATTTAGTCATACGATATTTAATAGACTCCTTTTCCTTTGTGTGGTATTCGTAAGGTGGTGAGTAGCTAGTGGTATTGGTAGTGTAAGGATTGTGGGTATGTGAGTGATAGTGGCCCAAACCCTCCCCACCTCCCACTTCTCTTATCTCTTCACACACAAAACACACACACTCTCTCTTTCTCTCAAAAACTCAAGAACAACATGCTCATTATCTTCTTCTTCTTATTTCTTACATCATTTTTGGATTCATCACCATCATAATAACTAATTTGACTAGTAACTTATATAATAATAGCTATTGGTTCCAAAGATTCAAGATTTTTATCATATCAAAGTGTGTTCTTCATCTTTTGTGAAGTGTTTATTATCCTTGAATCACTTGTAGTGAGTTGTGGTAAAGTTTGAAGCCTTCATGTTGAGTCTAGATAAGTCGTTTGCATGAAAAGTAGGTGTTTTGAGCGATCAGACCAGGGACGACTCTTGTGAGGGGGACGGCCTTTGACAGCGACCGTCCAAATCAGCAAAGGCCGTCCGGTTTTGTTTCGTACACAAATTTTTCGTTCGGTTGTCGGTCGACTTTTAATGATCCAAAGCTTGCTTATTAGTCTTATATCATCATTCTAAGGTCAACAAAATTGTTAAAACTCATTTCCTAACACTTTGATTTTTATGTCAAATTTTGGTACTAATTAAGTCATTGAACCGTATTTAACCAAAACTCTTCAATTATGGTTTAAACATTCTTGGATCACTTCTAGATCACCTTTGGGAATTGTGGCATAGTTTAACTAGCTAGACCTTACCGTTGGGATGCCTTTGTGATATTTTGATATTGTAAAGTAGGTTGTGATCGTTGTTGAAGTTTGGTTGTGGACATTTGACGATCGTTGGACATTCATAGCTTGATCTTAACTTGTTATTGCTCGTCACAGGTGAGTTCCGTAGTTCCCTACTCAATAGAGATTCGGGCTGAAAAGTGTACAAGTTTTGTGTGTTGACATTGCTTGATTGTGCAATTATATGTTTGCCTTGATTGATGACGTGGTCTGATTGTGCATACGTTTGATTGTCTTGATTGATGATGTTGTTTGATTGTGCATACGTATGATTGTCTCGGTTGATGACATTGTCTAATTGATGGATTGTGCATTTGTTATTAGTTATGGATTGTGGATTGAAGTTGGTAGGGCATACATGGTGAAAGGTAATGCCATCAAAGTGTTATGGACGTGGTGGGAAGGCTGTGGGTGACCCTATATATAAGCGTCTATGCCACCCTCGATGGTAGTATCGTTTCTAAAGTGTATGTTCGTATTGATTTGTTGAGCTTTGGTGGACATTGTAATTTAGATGGATGACATGTCTTGTTGGTGACTTTGGTTCATTGATGGATTGATTAATTGTACATTCGTTATGGTTATATATAGTGTGATTAGGATAGTTGTGCATACATGGAAAATGTTAATTCCTTCGAAGGGTTATAGATGTGGTGGGAAGGCTGCGGGTGACCCTATATATAAGCATCTATGACTCCTCGAAAGTAGAATCGTATGAAGTGTATGTACTTGTCAAATTGTTGAAATGGTGGACATGGTAGACATGATGACAAATAAACGGGTACTATAAGTACTCGATGACATTATACAAGTACTATATGTACTTGATGACATTTTATGGGTACGATATGTACTTGATGACGTTATACGAGTACTATATGTACTTGATGACATTATACGGGTACTATATATACTTGATGACATTATACGGGTACTATATGTACTTGATGACATTATACGGGTGATGATATACCCTATACGGAGCTCTACCTCCGTAACCGAAGAAGACGCCTCCGGGAAGGTATAAAACACTCATACGAAGCATCGCCTCCGTAGAGAGAAATAAACCCGGAGCACCTGAGTTAAATTACTTAGCTCCGGAGGAATATACATATCGAACCCTCTATAAGAGGAAACACATATTAAAGTCTGAATACCTCGGGCACGGCTTACTACAAGATCATCATAAATCTTCCTAAAAGATAGAAGATATTCTCAAAAGAGAAAGAGATTTACCCTAATTCTCTTACCCTCCTCTCTAAGTTTCCTACCCCCTATAAAAAGAAGAGAATGCCATACGGTAAAGGGTGAACACTCGATCCCTAAAAACCTTAATCACAATACATAAACCCTCATCCTCATAATCGGCTAGGGACAACAGCTACAGGCGTTAAGCGGCCTACGGCCCTCTGACCGGAAGGGAATCACCAACAAAACACCTCTCACACCTTCGGCTATGCCATGGTGAGATTATTTAATCAAACAAATTGGCGCCATCCGTGGGACACATCTCAACACACACTTTCTTCGAACCGACCCGCGATCAGAATAATTAGCTGCCATGGCCGATAGAGATACCAGTCACCCGTCAAGTCCGCGCAATGTAGAGGGACTCCAGATGCCCCCTGGAGGACCGAACCTCCTGGAACGGTGTCCCCTTGACACGTTTGTGCCAAATTTCGACCTACTAACCATTATGACCGATGACAGAAACGCAACAAGAGACGAACCAGATTCACAAGGGCGAGATATGGTCATTATGAGTTCTTGGTCATGTTATTACATCGGAAGGTATTAAAGTAGATCCTTCAAAGATTGAAGCTATTTCAAAGTGGGAGCAGCCAAAGACTCCTACCGAGATTAAGAGTTTTCTTGGTTTGGCTGGGTATTATAGAAGGTTTATTCAGGATTTTTCCCGAATAGCCAAGCCTATGACGGAATTAACAAAGAAGGGTGTGAAGTACGAGTGGACTGAAAAGCAGGAAAATGCATTTCAAACGTTGAAAAAGAAGTTGTGTGAAGCTCCTATCCTTGCCTTGCCTGAAGGTACT
>CM067171.1:119335843-119379384 GCA_034093135.1 Erigeron breviscapus | reverse complement strand
GAACTGCTTTTCTGAATGGTGACCTCAAAGAAGAAGTTTACGTTGATCAACCTGAAGGTTTTGTTGATCCTCAAAGACCAAACCATGTCTACCGGTTAGACAAGGCTCTCTACGGTCTTAAGCAAGCACCCCGAGTGTAACACCCGTCGTTTAAAAATATGGGTTTTCAAAACTTTTCACCTAACGGTGTTAAATTGCGGAAGTAAAGACTGTAAAAGTCATAACCGATAAAAACATTTCGGTTTCTGCATTTATTTGGTGTTACATGCCATATCAAACAATATTTCAAATGAAAACCCAACGGTTGCCCAACATAAAACAACCGTTCACACATCACTACATAAATTCGACATTAAATACGAAATGTAACGAATGTCTAAAGAAAGCATCGTCTAAGGGTTGCTAAGGCTCCTGCATTGCATCTACCCAAGCTCACACGTCCTGCATCTAGTTTCCATCAAGCTAAACCTGAGGGAACAACCACATTAAGAAGCAAGTGTTAGCTATAAGAATAGCTAAGTAGATAACACTTAATTTAAAAGCATTTGTCCAATTAAAACAATCTTCATTATTAGACAAGTTTTATTAGGCACAACACACATCACACGTTCACACATATACTGCATTTCAACTTCGTTTCTATTAGGATAATCATCCTAAATGTGCCTATCCTACATTAGTTCACACATTGTCACACGTATCTTCGTTAACTGCATATAAGTGTGCCCTGCATCACACCCGACTGGATGATTAGTCAAAAGACTACTCATCTTACATCGTTAAGGAATGGCAAGCCAATCCTTGAGTAATCCGTATATGTAGGTTGGTCAAACCCCTCGTATTACTCGCCCTGCGTTATAGAGACCACGTTGCGAGGAGCCACCCAAGCAACAACTGCATCTACGCACTCGCCCGGCTAAGGCTAGTACGGGTTAAGCTTAACACTATTCACTGCATCTGTTTTATGAGCTCAATTTCACACATATAGATTGGGTCCCTGCATTCCCAAACATTCACACATATATTCTAGGTAACACACATTCCTAGACATTCACACACTTTAACTTCATTACGTTTGGATCCTTAAACGTGCAAGTGACATAGCAACCTAGCAAGTCTAGTGAACTAGGCGTACAAGTCAAGCATGCATATCACACATCAACTTCATTTCTATATATCATACATATCAAGATACTCATTAAACTACATCAACTGCATAGCTACATACTACATTAAGCAATACTGCATTACACTACAATAGGGACTGCATCTCAGGTCTCATGGTCAACTGCATAACCCATAATACCTCCCAAGTAAACCCATATGCCCACATGCAATAAAGATACCGATGGAAGTGTTTACGATTTGAAACCAGCTTTTAGTTGATCCCCAGCGTGTCAAAGTAGTGTATCTTACCTGGTAGTAGTGTACGCGCGCAAACAAATAGCTAATAGTGCTTATCAGTAATCCCCGACACCTATCGTACATTAACATATAAAGTATAAGTCATTAGGACCTTAAATGGACCCTCGTACGAACTTAAGACTGACTACGTAAAATTCCAGAATTACACCTTACGAAGATAACCTTCGTACGAACTTAAACTTCGTTCGATCTACTTTACGAAAATAGCTTGAACAAAGTTAAACTTTGTTTTTCAAACTAATTTAGCATTCCAGAACGAATTTAACACTTAAAACGAATTTAGACTTCCATTAGGCCAAAACGAGTTTAAGCTTCACTTATACAAACGAATTTGAGTTTCTTTTTATGGCAAACGTATTTGGCTCTTTCGAACGAAAATAACCTCAGAAATCCTTCTTTACGAACTTGGCCAACGAAAATAGCATTAGAACGAACTTAACATAACTTATGAAGATAGTCATAAAACGAAGATTAACTTCGTTCGAACACTGGTTCGACTGTTTTTCAAAAACGACTAAGTTCTTCGATTTTTCAACCATGGATTCATCTAGGCTTTTCCCAAAACATGTTTTTGACACAATTAAACACATTTTGATCATCCGGATCGATTACAAACTCGTTTAACATCGTTTTGCACGTTAATTGACCAAAACACCATCTAAGCCCTAATTACGTGTATAATCCAATTTTAATCAGACCTAATTCATAATTAACCAACCCCTAAACCTGAAAATACAACCAACGATTCAATGATTACCTGCTTGCTAGATGGCTGATCGATTCCAACACCAAAATACCCAATCGTTAGACCCAAAAACTAGATTAATTGCTTTAGAAATCAAGAAAAGATTAGAGAGACTTTGTATATGAGTTATTATTTGCTAATGACTGCTCAATCAACCCTAATTACACCCATCAAAGCCTTAATCCCGTTTTTAGATTTCAACCTATGTCAAAATCAGTCCCTGGACTTCTAAACCCTTCATTATTGGCCACAAACTGCATTATTGACCATATACAACATTAGTCCTTCATTAAAAGGCACTACATAGCCTTTAAGCGACATTAATCACACTTTTATTCGTCATTAAAATTTAGGCTTTTAAACCTAACTACTTTATCTACGTTAACCACACATAACTACATTCAAATATTAAGTAAAGACTTAACGACACCCCAAATTGACTTAACGGCATTAGTCAAACGTTTAATAAAAGTTCGGGATGTTACAAATACCTCCCCCTTAAGAGGATTCCGTCCCCGGAATCTCATCAGATAGGAACAACTCGGGATATTTCTCCTTCATTACTGCTTCAGTTTCCCAAGTCAAGCTTTCTCCATGATTATGCTTCCACTTTATCAGACAAGTTCAATCACTTTTCGGCGTAACTTCTTTTGCTTTCTTCCAAGTATCGCTACCGGTTCGTCTACTATTCTCTTCATTGGGTCAATACTCACGTCTTTAATAGGAATCACACTCGGCTCCTCAGCTAAACATTTCCTCAAGTAGGATACATGGAAGGTGTTGTGAATTCCATCCAATTCTGGAGGTAATTCCAACTGATATGCCACATCTTTAATGCGCTTCACCACTTTAAAAGGTCCAATGAAACGTGGACTCAACTTTCCCTTCTTTCCAAATCGGATAACTCCTTTCCAAGGTGATACTTTCAGCATCACTAAATCACCAACATTAAACTCAATCGGTCTCCTTTTCTTATCTGCATATGTTTTCTGCCTTTCTCTTGCCACACGTAAGGCTTCTTTAGCTACATTAACCTTTTCAGAGGAAATTTCAATAATTTCGGGACCGGTCAACTGCTTTTCACCGGGCTCCATCCAACAACTTGGAGTCCTACATCTCCTTCCATATAACATTTCAAATGGTGGCATCCCAATACTTGCATGGTGACTATTATTATAAGCAAATTCAATCAACTTCAAGTGTTCATCCCATGCTCCACCGTATTCAAGTACACACGTTCTCAACATATCCTCCAAGGTTTGAATGGTTCTCTCACTTTGCCCATCGGTTTGGGGATGATAGGCGGTACTCAAATTTATTCTACTACCCAACTCCCGTTGAAGACCCTTCCAAAAGTTTGACACAAACCTCGAGTCTCGATCCGAAACAATAGATAAAGGGACTCCATGTTTCGCAACTACTTCATCAATGTACAACTTCGCCATCTTCGTTAAAGGCACATCTTGTCGGGTAGCTAGAAAATGAGCACTCTTCGTCAATCTATCTACAATCACCCAAATCATATCATTCCCTTTCGGCGTTTTCGGTAGCTTCGTTACAAAGTCCATCGTGATATGATCCCATTTCCACTCGGAACGTCTAATTGATGCAACAAACCATACGGCTTTTTATGGTCCGTTTTCACACGTGCACATGTCAAACACTTTGCTACAAAATGAGCTACTTCACCTTTAATATCCGGCCACCAATAAATCGGCTTCAAATCTGCATACATTTTGGTGACACCGGGATGCATCGAATACCTACTTCTATGGACCTCTTCAAGGATCAACTCTCGGTTACCACCAAGCAGTGGCACCCAAATACGACCCTTGTATGTTTTAAACCCACGGCTATTAGTCTCCATCACAAGTCGTTTCTTCTTCCCAATACTCTCTTTATCAATATTATCCTTCATTAATGCCATCTCTTGTGCTTCTTTAATTCGATCTAATAGACCCGACTTGGCCTGAACTTGCATGCTCATCAACTTACAAGAAGAGTTTTGCACTTTCCTACTTAGTGCATCGCCACTACATTGGCTTTACCCGGATGGTATTTGATTTCACAATCATAGTCTTTAAGTAATTCCATCCACCTTCTTTGTCTCACATTCATCTCCTTTTGAGTAAACATATATTGTAAACTCTTATGGTCGGTGTAAAGTGTGCATTTAGTACCATATAAGTAATGTCTCCATAATTTCAATGCAAACACAACCGCCGCTAGCTCAAGATCATGGGTAGGATAATTCTTCTCATGAGGCTTCAACTGACGTGAAGCATAGGCAATCACTTTGTCTCTCTGCATTAAGACACAACCCAAACCCGTAATAGAAGCATCGCTATATACCACTAAATCATCAGTACCTTCAGGCAAGGCAAGGATAGGAGCTTCACACAACTTCTTTTCCTCAACACCTCCAAAACTGCTTTCAAATGCTCACGGTGTTCATCCTCTGACTTAGAATAGATCAAAATATCGTCAATAAACACAATAACAAAATGATCTAGAAAGGGGCGGCATACCCGATTCATTAAGTCCATAAACGCGGCTGGAGCATTGGTCAACCCAAATGGCATGACCAAGAACTCATAATGACCATATCTCGCCCTTGTGAATCTGGTTCGTCTCTTGTTGCGTTTCTGTCATCGGTCATAATGGTTAGTAGGTCGAAATTTGGCACAAACGTGTCAAGGGGACACCGTTCCCGGAGGTTCGGTCCTCCAGGGGGCATCTGGAGTCCCTCTACATTGCGCGGACTTGACGGGTGACTGGTATCTCTATCGGCCATGGCAGCTAATTATTCTGATCGCGGGTCGGTTCGAAGAAAGTGTGTGTTGAGATGTGTCCCACGGATGGCGCCAATTTGTTTGATTAAATAATCTCACCATGGCATAGCCGAAGGTGTGAGAGGTGTTTTGTTGGTGATTCCCTTCCGGTCAGAGGGCCGTAGGCCGCTTAACGCCTGTAGCTGTTGTCCCTAGCCGATTATGAGGATGAGGGTTTATGTATTGTGATTAAGGTTTTTAGGGATCGAGTGTTCACCCTTTACCGTATGGCATTCTCTTCTTTTTATAGGGGGTAGGAAACTTAGAGAGGAGGGTAAGAGAATTAGGGTAAATCTCTTTCTCTTTTGAGAATATCTTCTATCTTTTAGGAAGATTTATGATGATCTTGTAGTAAGCCGTGCCCGAGGTATTCAGGCTTTAATATGTGTTTCCTCTTATAGAGGGTTCGATATGTATATTCCTCCGGAGCTAAGTAATTTAACTCAGGTGCTCCGGGTTTATTTCTCTCTACGGAGGCGATGCTTCGTATGAGTGTTTTATACCTTCCCGGAGGCGTCTTCTTCGGTTACGGAGGTAGAGCTCCGTATAGGGTATATCATCACCCGTATAATGTCATCAAGTACATATAGTACCCGTATAATGTCATCAAGTACATATAGTACCCGTATAATGTCATCAAGTACATATAGTACCCGTATAATGTCATCAAGTACATATAGTACCCGTATAATGTCATCAAGTACATATAGTACCCGTATAATGTCATCAAGTACATATAGTACCCGTATAATGTCATCAAGTACATATAGTACCCGTATAATGTCATCAAGTACATATAGTACCCGTATAATGTCATCAAGTACATATAGTACCCGTATAATGTCATCAAGTACATATAGTACCCGTATAATGTCATCAAGTACATATAGTACCCGTATAATGTCATCAAGTACATATAGTACCCGTATAATGTCATCAAGTACATATAGTACCCGTATAATGTCATCAAGTACATATAGTACTCGTATAATGTCATCAAGTACTTATAGTACCCGTTTATTTGTCATCATGTCTACCATGTCCACCATTTCAACAATTTGACAAGTACATACACTTCATATGATTCTACTTTCGAGGAGTCATAGATGCTTATATATAGGGTCACCCGCAGCCTTCCCTCCACATCTATAACCCTTCGAAGGAATTAACATTTTCCATGTATGCACAACTATCCTAATCACACTATATATAACCATAACGAATGTACAATTAATCAATCCATCAATGAACCAAAGTCACCAACAAGACATGTCATCCATCTAAATTACAATGTCCACCAAAGCTCAACAAATCAATACGAACATACACTTTAGAAACGATACTACCATCGAGGGTGGCATAGACGCTTATATATAGGGTCACCCACAGCCTTCCCACCACGTCCATAACACTTTGATGGCATTACCTTTCACCATGTATGCCCTACCAACTTCAATCCACAATCCATAACTAATAACAAATGCACAATCCATCAATTAGACAATGTCATCAACCGAGACAATCATACGTATGCACAATCAAACAACATCATCAATCAAGACAATCAAACGTATGCACAATCAGACCACGTCATCAATCAAGGCAAACATATAATTGCACAATCAAGCAATGTCAACACACAAAACTTGTACACTTTTCAGCCCGAATCTCTATTGAGTAGGGAACTATGGAACTCACCTGTGACGAGCAATAACAAGTTAAGATCAAGCTATGAATGTCCAACGATCGTCAAATGTCCACAACCAAACTTCAACAACGATCACAACCTACTTTACAATATCAAAATATCACAAAGGCATCCCAACGGTAAGGTCTAGCTAGTTAAACTATGCCACAATTCCCAAAGGTGATCTAGAAGTGATCCAAGAATGTTTAAACCATAATTGAAGAGTTTTGGTTAAATACGGTTCAATGACTTAATTAGTACCAAAATTTGACATAAAAATCAAAGTGTTAGGAAATGAGTTTTAACAATTTTGTTGACCTTAGAATGATGATATAAGACTAATAAGCAAGCTTTGGATCATTAAAAGTCGACCGACAACCGAACGAAAAATTTGTGTACGAAACAAAACCGGACGGCCTTTGCTGATTTGGACGGTCGCTGTCAAAGGCCGTCCCCCTCACAAGAGTCGTCCCTGGTCTGATCGCTCAAAACACCTACTTTTCATGCAAACGACTTATCTAGACTCAACATGAAGGCTTCAAACTTTACCACAACTCACTACAAGTGATTCAAGGATAATAAACACTTCACAAAAGATGAAGAACACACTTTGATATGATAAAAATCTTGAATCTTTGGAACCAATAGCTATTATTATATAAGTTACTAGTCAAATTAGTTATTATGATGGTGATGAATCCAAAAATGATGTAAGAAATAAGAAGAAGAAGATAATGAGCATGTTGTTCTTGAGTTTTTGAGAGAAAGAGAGAGTGTGTGTGTTTTGTGTGTGAAGAGATAAGAGAAGTGGGAGGTGGGGAGGGTTTGGGCCACTATCACTCACATACCCACAATCCTTACACTACCAATACCACTAGCTACTCACCACCTTACGAATACCACACAAAGGAAAAGGAGTCTATTAAATATCGTATGACTAAATAAATGGACCAAATAAGCACATGTACACAATTGATCTCCAAATATGTCATCAAATATTTTACTAACTACATTGTTAGTCAACGGGTCAAAAGTCATGGATGTTACAACATTCCCCAGTTAAAAGAATTTCGTCCTCGAAATTACCACGATTCTCGCTTTCTACAAGGTTCCACTCTCCTCAATGTATCCAGACTCGTCAATTATCAGGGTCACAACTACAATGATCACCAAACTCACAAGTCACCACGGAACGCCAATCATACGGAGGTATCAAGCATCAAAACGGGAACTTGTCCCAAGTTTCCATCACAACAACTAATGAATACAACAAGTACTGTATGCAACATCCAAAGATCGCCTAATCAATTGTAGTATGTGATCTCGTTCTCACTATCACGCGTGAGTCTAAGATTCCTCTCACATGTCGTCCATTCCTAATTGTTTCGCCTCACGCACGCCATGGTTTATTCCCCAGTTAAGAGGGAACCTTCCCGGACCGAGATCTTACTTTGACGCCTTGGGGAATTCCCCAATTAAAAGAATTCCCCTTCACTTCCGGACATTATTTTACTAATCCGATTTTTATGACTCAAATGTTTATGTTTACTCTTGTCAATATACACTAGTTTTTAAGTTTTTGTTCGTTCTTAGTCGTCATCACATTGTTTCGTTCAAACGGGGATTTTTAACGGTCATATCTTGTCACTCTCAACTTAACATTTGCACACTTTATAAGTTAAAACCGATTCTCATATAGAATCGAAAATCCTCAAGCTTTTGAGAAAGAATGTAGTTAATAAAAATCTTCATAAGTCACTTTTTGTTACACAATTGGAATTTGAAAACCGCTAAACACATCTACCAAGAAATGCTTGGTCTTTTTATTTAAAAGTTATCACATATGTGTCAAAAACCTCTCACTATTGTATTAGCAAAAATTCATACGATTATAAGTGTCGTATGATGTAACAAGTTTTTAGTCTATAACTTGTTAGATTATTAAAACCGGGTGACGTCGTACGCATCCTTCATACCAAGTGTTAGAATCTTTTGCCATGATTCATCGATCTCCGGGTTATAATCCCATTTTCTCAAATGAGTTTATTGTCACCTTCAAGTATTCATTGTATTTTATTTTATTTATTATATTTATTATTATTATATTTCATTTTATTCGCCCATTCATATCGCGGTTAAGTCTTGCCCACTCGGATTAACATTAAGTGCAATTAGTTGTAGACAGGTAACACTTATTATGACGATTTGACATATAGTCAGCGCACTCGTGACGTGTTTCACCCATTGGTTGGCGGCTCATTCACTGAAGCCAAACGTTTTCCCCCATTTTTGGCCATCCATCTGACAAATGGGAGGGATCCTCTCCACGACATTCAATCCCGACGGCACCTTCATTTATGTGATAGACAACAATCTAGCGATCCATTCAAGGTCGAGAGGACTTGAGAATCACACACTATAAGTATTCAAACTTCTCACATCTCACGTGTGACTCGCACTATGGCACTCACTTGGCACATCGTTCTCATGTTTATGAACTCTCGGTTCCGCATTAAGCTAGCCATTCAATTAGACCAATTTTCACCAATCGTATACGTGTATATATACCACCCAATATCGTTTACACCTCAACTCCATTTCTGCAACGTTCGTGTTTGGGCAATTTTACATGTTGGGTAGACTTTTAGATTTCAATTTATTTGTTCAACCCTATAGTTAGCCTAACCAAGGTCGTTCCTTCTCACTTATAGTAAAGTTTATAGTTGTATAAAGGCTCAAAATAAAATCATTACGTCCTGTTGTCGCCATCGATATTGACTCCGCAGTTAACTCCATTGTTATTCATTTATTCTTATCAACTCCCCTTAGTTAACTCAGGCATTGTCCTAAGGTTCAATCTTATGGGCGTATAATACAACGAGGTTCTCATAATCATAATACAACTATACTTATAATCTCTATGTTACTGACTGAGTCATAAAGTGAACAAGGGGGGAGGAAATAACTTAGCCAAGAAATTTTTAATCGCCATACCAAATTATACATATAATTGCTCAGGAAACCATTGACATCTATGCATGCATCTTCAATTCCTAACTATATTTTCAATAAGCAAGTTAGGCAACAAGATTCCGACATATTCAAGCAATTAGGCTAGCATGGAAACCTATACACACAATTGTCCAAGATTCCAATTACCTTTACGCATGTATTATCATGTCTTAACGATTTATTTCACCAAATTAATTAGTTGGGCAACGAAGTTCAAGCATATTCAACAATTAGAATATCATGGCAACCATACTTGCTCTACCACATATCCTAACAATTCATCCGCATAACCAAGTTAGGAGGTAAGATTTTGCATGTTCTATCAACTAATCCCGCATACCAAGTCATACATAAGATCTCTCATACGTTAGGTACAACAATGCATGAATTATCAATTCGTTCTTATAACTAAGTTAAGAATAAAGTTTTGGGCATACTCGGATTATTAAACATATATGTCACTCTTATTCATAGAATTGTGCATTTCGGATATGAAGTTTCATTCGAAGCTTTAGACAAAGGTTCCCATCGAGTAAATATTTATACATGCATCACCATAATCGCTTATCTCATGTATGCAGTTTAGCTTGACAACATAATTTATACATGCTAAGACTATCAAACTAGTACACCAATCCATTCATGCAAGTGTTCACCGATTAACACACCTACACATGCATTACCTATTTCCGTTATATCATGCATAAAATCACGCTTAACAACATAGTTTCTCATATTCATGCAATAAAACTAGTGCGTTAAGTCCATTCATATACTTCTTTGTCGATTTATACATTTTACGCATGCATTACCAAATATCTTTTATCATGCATACAACCAAGTTTAACAACGTCTCATACATGTTCAAGTTCGTATACTGTTAAACAAAACATCCTCATTGTTCACCATAATGTCAACACCAGTCCAAATCATGGACCTGCAGACAATTCAACACCAAATTTCTCAGCAACTAAACAATTCTAAGTGTACATAAAACATTTAAAACAACGTGTCATTCTACTACCAAATTCCAACCATAATGATAGCTCTAGAGTTTATGACCCGGGGATTAGCCTCACCATTGCTCTCATGTTAGTCGCACTAGTAGTTAGTGTTTTCATGCCGACACACTACACATGTTCAATGTCTTTATACTAAGGCCAACAGATAAATGTTCTCAAGTAACTGTCATATATCATGCTATCATACAAATGACCACAACAAAAGGTCCACCATCATGACCAGGTACTCACAACCAACACATCATACGAACAATAAACATACAAGAAATAAGCCGATAAAGTATATTCTGAATCCGATATGCCCTCTAGGTATTGATTGGGTTTGTATACAGGTGATACCAACGGCTTTCCCTCCACCCAATCAACACCCATTAAGCATACCGGTTACCTACTATACTCTAAGCCAAGCATGTGCAATCCGTGATGCCATTAACTTGCATATACCACTGGGTGACCATAAAACCGTTGATCAGGCGGTTTTAGGGTTGCCACACTGTTATACTACGTTAATGTCATAACTTCACTTTTCCCTAATTCACCAAACTATCATCAAACAACTTCAACAATCCAATTCATCTCAAAACACATTGTTCACATTGTACTCGTCTCAAAACAACACATTGATCGCATTATACTCATCTCAAAACAACACATTGTCCAATTGTACTCATATCATCACGTATAACGATCATGCCTACGAACTCCTAGTGTACACTTACAAGGTTCATACAATTCACGTTGCATAAAAAAAATTCCTAATCATGCATGCTATATGAAGAGTTTTTACTTAAGCCGTAGTCTAGGTCAATCCACCTAATTCTCTACGACCATACATGGGCCACTATTCTGTAACACCCCAAGTTAGGCAAGGAATATTACGGAAAAGATATAGCAGTAGCATGGGATTATCGTAGAACATGAACTATATGAACAAAAGGGATTCAGTGAATCCAACATCAACAATCAAGTACAAAATGCAAAATAAAGGGCAAATGAATCCTGGATCCATGTAAGTCCAAGCCCAAGTCCTAGCACAAGCATCAATCAACCATCACATCTTGGATTCACTTGATTACCTGAAAAGTATACTAAACAAAGTCAACACTAGGTTGGTTAGTTCGTAGGAATGAACGACAAGGATCTAATGTTAAGCCATCCACAATATGATCAAGGATAAAAAGGGCAACTAAAACACTTACAATAAGCCCATAAAAAGGCACAATGCATGCAATAGAGATTTGCTTATAGCACAACCTTATCACACATGTAATCACGTAATGAACTACAGAAGATAGTTAGAATACATGTAATAAACAAGAACAAATAATGACGATAACAAAAGTATCGTACAAGCTCAATAATGTCACCATGTCAACCATGTCCATCAAAGTCCATCACACATGTATTCACATAATGAACTACTCAAGGTAGTAAGAATATGCATAATATGCAAGAACAAGTAATAATGATATCAACAGGTATCGTGCAAGTTCTGTAATGTCAAACATGCCCATCAATGTCCTCCAAATGTTCTCATGTCATCCGCATGTCATCAAGTACGTATAGTACCCGTATAATGTCATCAAGTACTTATAGTACCCGTATAATGTCATCAAGTACATATAGTACCCGTATAATGTCATCAAGTACGTACAGTACCCGTATAATGTCATCAAGTACATATAGTACCCATATAATGTCATCAAGTACATATCGTACCCGTATAATGTCATCAAGTACATATAGTACCCGTATAATGTCATCAAGTACTTATAGTACCCGTTTATTTGTCATCATGTCTACCATGTCTATCATTTCAACAATTCGACAAGTACATACACTTCATACGATTCTACTTTCGATGACTCATAGATGCTTATATACAGGGTCACCCGCAGCCTTCCCACCACATATATAACCCTTCGAAGGAATTACCATTTTCCATGTATGCACAACTATCCTAATCACACTATATATAACCATAATGAATGTACAATCAATCAATCCATCAATCAATCAATCCATCAATCAACCAAAGTCACCAACAAGATATGTCATCCAACTCAATTACAATGTCCACCAAAGCTCAACAAATCAATACGAACATACACTTTAGAAACGATACTACCATCGAGGGTGGCATAGACGCTTATATATAGGGTCACCCGCAACCTTCCCACCACGTCCATACTTTGATGGCATTACCGTTCACCATGTATGCCCTACCAACTTCAATCCACAATCCATAACTAATAACAAAAGCACAATCCATCAATTAGACAATGTCATCAACCGAGACAATCATACGTATGCACAATCAAACAACATCATCAATCAAGACAATCAAACGTATGCACAATCAGACCACATCATCAATCAAGGCAGACATATAATTGAACAATCAAGCAATGTCAACACACAAAACTTGTACACTTTTCAGCCCGAATCTCTATTGAGTAGGGAACTACGGAACTCACCTGTGACGAGCAATAACAAGTTAAGATCAAGCTATGAATGTCCAACGATCGTCAAATGTCCACAACCAAACTTCAACAACGATCACAACCTACTTTACAATATCAAAATATCACAAAGGCATCCCAACGGTAAGGTCTAGCTAGTTAAACTATGCCACAATTCCCAAAGGTGATCTAGAAGTGATCCAAGAAGGTTTAAACCATAATTGAAGAGTTTTGGTTAAATACGGTTCAATGACTTAATTAGTACCAAAATTTGACATAAAAATCAAAGTGTTAGGAAATGAGTTTTAACAATTTTGTTGACCTTAGAATGATGATATAAGACTAATAAGCAAGCTTTGGATCATTAAAAGTCGACCGACAACTGAACAAAAAACTTTTGTACGAAACAGAACCGGACGGCCTTTGCTGATGCGGACGGTCGCTGTCAAAGGACGTCCCCCTCACAAGAGCCGTCCTTGGTCTGATCGCTCAAAACACCTACTTTTCATGCAAACGACTTATCTAGACTCAACGTGAAGGCTTCAAACTTTACCACAACTCACTACAAGTGTATTCAAGGATAATAAACACTTCCATTTCACAAAATCATTCCCGAAATCAAAACCCCCTTTTTGAAACCCTAACGTGGCTGCAACCTCAAAACAATAGTTTTGGACCAAAATTATTGTAACAAACTAGAAATCAATGACATGTAACAAACTAAGCAAGTAATTTGAAAGTAAAAACACTTACCAAAACTCCTTTGAACCACCAAAATCGGATTTGAACCCAAAAGATGAAGAACACACTTTGATATGATAAAAATCTTGAATCTTTGGAACCAATAGCTATTATTATATAAGTTACTAGTCAAATTAGTTATTATGATGATGATGAATCCAAAAATGATGTAAGAAGTAAGAAGAAGAAGATAATGAGCATGTTGTTCTTGAGTTTTTGAGAGAAAGAGAGAGAGAGTGTGTGTGTGTTTTGTGTGTGAAGAGATAAGAGAAGTGGGAGGTGGGGAGGGTTTGGGCCACTAGCACTCACATACCCACAATCCTTACACTACCAATACCACTAGCTAGTCACCACCTTACGGATACCACACAAAGGAAAAGGAGTCTATTAAATATCGTATGACTAACTAAATGGACCAAATAAGCACATGTACACAATTGATCTCCAAATATGTCATCAAATATTTTACTAACTACATTGTCAGTCAAATTGCACAAAATAGTCAACGGACAAAAGTCATGGATGTTACAGCAATGATGTATATATGTATTTATAAACGGGGAAAATGTATTAAAAATTTGTTCAAACGACATTATAATTGTTGAACGGCTCTTATAGCCTCACACTTTTCTTTTTCTTTTCATTCCCCACACACGTCGCCAGAATGGTGGCCAGAACGAGGGTGTGCCAATGATAGCCTTGACGCCGCGCTAAAATGGGGAAAAAACCGACTGTGTTGGTAGCCGTTTTTTAAATTTTTTTGAAAATTTTAAGATGAATGCTTTTGGTTGCAAGTTTGAAAAATATAAGAAATTTTCCATTTTCAAAGTGCAAAACTTTTTTATAGTTATAAAAATTAGTAATTATATGAATTAAATTAATACAATAAGTCATATTACATACATTTCCTAATTAGATCAATGTAAAATATTTTAATATGAAAAAAAAGCATAGCTTTGTATATAGCAAAAAAGGTAATATTTCTATTTTAACATTAAGTTTAGCTTCTTATTTAAAATTGTAAGTCCCAACTCGATAGATGGTACTACCTGAAGACACCTCTATGTCGATGGTGAGGTTACTTTGCAATATACACACTGATCTGGAGACGACCAGTTGCAGTATGTATATACCAGGTTAATGGTTAGATTACTTATTAAGGTGACAAAGTGTAATAAGTAAAGACAATGCAATAAATAAATACTTGTAAAGTAAATTCGGTGAGATCGATATGTAATTTTTCAAGTGTAATTTATTTAACAAGGTTGTTACGAAACCAAGATAATACAAATATGTAAATATCCTAACAACCTATGAAGTACAATGATCTAATACTTGGAAATTCTCTTCAACAATCGAAACACTTAAAGTTGTGAAATGTTCCTTTTTGCGATTGAGAGAATATTGCACAAGTTCACCAAGAAATGCAAATATCTGAATATGCAAAGTTATTTCTTTGTTGTGCAAAGACCTCTATTTATAGATAAAGTTGTCATTGGGATTCCAACTTCATCGTACAAATATGGTTGAGAGCATTTAAGGAAGAAATACGACTTCCAATTAAATGTTGTATAAAGTATGACATAAAGTCACTTTATTCAACCTGCTTTATGTACTTTTGTACTTTAAACATAGACAATTATTATTGTCCAGTTAATAGCACATAAAGCATACAGGTCTTCCTCGTAATTAGTGTAAAGCTTTGTAAAGGCTTTAAACAGATATTCTCCAGTTTCTATCTAAATAGAATGTCAACTGGGCTTCGCTGCCATTGTCATTCTCTATCTTCCATTTGTTGTCTTCGACTTCAATTGGAATATCTTCACATCTGGTTAGATCTCAACTGGAGGAAGTCTTCAGTTGCGTTAACTGTACGTTGCAACTAGACTTCAATATATTTCTGGACAATTTCTTCAGGTCTCCAGATGCAACTGGAGACTGGCCAGTTTATCAGTAAACTGGTCCTAACAAATTCCCCCTAATTGTCCTGAAATATTGCCAAGTCTTTCTAGTTCTTGTATCTATACAAGTATGAACTGGAAAGACTTGTTTGACTAAATCTACTTAAATTTTCCAAGGCATTTTTATAGATCATTAAATGCCTTGGGTATTTCTTTTAAGTTTGTTAGATTTAATATGTTATCTATCCTGTTGTTACAATCTGGTAACTTCATTTATACAGGAAAATGAAATTTACATCAGTTACAAGAAAGTAAACTAAAATTACAAGATGATAACTGGAAGGAAAACTTATACAGATGGCCCTTCGCCAGTTTTCCTTCTCTTGGCAGCTGTAGAGATGGGTTGGTTGTCTTCAGGATCAAAGTTCAGTTTTTCTTCAACACTTTCCTTGAACTTGATAAGACTTTGAAGCACATGAATCCAACCTCTTTCCAACTTGTTCTTCTGTTGCCTAGCCTCCAACACATTCAGCATCTCCACATGCTCAGAATGGCCATACCTACGGATGTCTGGATTTTTAGTTGAGCACAATGGTCCATTGAAGTACTGAACCCCAACTGTAAAGTATTGAGTCCTAGGTTTGATTAATACTTTAACATCAATGATCTTGCCTGGTTTATATCGACGCTGCAGTACTTCAGTTAAGTATGCACGTGCTTCAGATTCATTAGCCAGTTGGATCTGGCTAGTGCTCAGTTTTTGCACTGCAGCTCGGATATCTTCAGTTGTGGGCTCATTTGGTTGCACCCAAGTCCTCAAATCTGCATCTCTTGGCAGTGGTTTCAATTTTCCTTTGGACTTGGGTGGATTCAGTACTCTTCTGACCACTTTCTTGACATTTTCCATTCTCCTTTGAATTCCACTGGCCCTAATCTCTCTGGCCTTCTCCACTGATACAGCAATGTTCTTGGCATCATATTCAGCCTCATCATCAGGATAATGTTTGTCCAGCTCAATATCAAGCATTTCATTCAACATACCAATTATCCTTTGATCAGTTTTAACTTTCAAGTACTGCTCCAGTGGGATGCCTAACAGATTGGCATCACTAGCATCAAGTATCTTCATTCTCTCAAGTTGTTCTATGGCAACCAATTGGTTAGCTTGCTTTTGCTTCTTTCATTCTTTTATACCATCACCAATTCTTGCCAGTCTTTTGCTATCACTTTCAGACACTGGAGGAAGCTTATCAGGATTACCAGTTTCTAGCACACTGGCATCAGTACCAGTTGCTTCAGATTCATCAGTTGAAATCATTTTGCCCTTATCAACATTCCCCCTATCACCATCATCTTCAAACTCTTCAATAATCTGCTGGCTAGCATCAGTACTAGCACCAGCACCAGCAACAACAACTTGCCTTTCCACCAGATTTCTTGTACCTGCACCTGGCAATCTTGGTGCAAGGACAAGTCTTTCCCCCTTGGCATCATCTAGACCTGCCCGAATTGCTTCCCAGTCGGTGTTGCTGTTGGACAATCGGTCAAGAGGCTGCCACGACTACATGTCCTTGCACTCTCTAAAGATCGTGCAAACCATTCGGAATGACCTCCAAAGGTGGTTGGTCTCTCTAGACTGAGTCAAAACATTACCAGCAACTTGTTCTTGACTAGTCTTCAGTTCTTCCAACAACTTGACATTATCTGGAGAGAGACCAGCCAGTGCAGTTTCTCTTTCTTCCTCTTTCTTTTTCAAATTCTCCACTTCAGTTGCCAGTTTATCAACACTGGTCGAATGTGCAGACAGTTGGGTGTTCAGAGCATTTACAACACCTCTCAACTGATTGATCTCAGCAGTTAATGGGGCCAGATCAACCTGAGGAGCTGGTATCTTGGCGATCTCAGACATCACCTTTTTAACTAATTCATCTTCTCTGGCAGCCAATGTCTCATCTATCTTTTGGCCAACTGAAGTGGCCACCTGTTGCCCAAGCTCAACCACATTAAGGCCTGGTCTATTAAACAGTTCCTTAACCTGCCTTTCTATCTCTTTCAAATCAACCTCTGATGATCAAACAGTAGTACCCAGTAGGTTGGAGATAGATGTGGAGACTTTCATCTAAGTTAAGTCAAAAGCTTCTTTTAATGAAGCTGATAAGGTGTTGCAGCTTCTGACCAACTCGTTGAGCTTTTGGAATACCAAGTCCTCATTTGCAGCAAACTTATTGATCCCCAGATCCACAACCTTTTGATTTGTTAGTGTATCTTTGTTGAATCTGGAAAAGGACTTAGTATTTTTGTCAATTGTCTTTTGAATATCCTCCACCCTAGTAAGAAGGTTTCGGATATCGGCTTGAAATGAGACAAATTGATTGTCCAGTGACGGAGGAGAAAGTGTCACTGGACCAGCAATAGGTGCTATTGGAGCAATTGGAGAAGGAAAAGTAAAGGGTTCCTCATCAGTTGACTCCACAGTAGAAACAGAAATAGAACCAGGAGTGGGAAAAGAAGGACGTCTAGAGAGATCAATTTGTTGGACATGCTGAGAATGCTCAAGTGTGTCCAACGGCGGCGGCGGTGGCATGTGCCTATTTCTAGGCACAAAGAGTGAAGATATAAGGGATCGTGGTCTTTCTTGTAGAATTTGAGTGAGCATTTGTGTGGAGGAAACTAAAATTGTTTGTTCTGGGGGCGGATCAAGAGATGAAGGGAGTTGATCTTATACAGTAGCATCAACTATCTCTTGATCAGAAGCTGTTCCTTCAGAATCCGAAGACTCTGGCTGGAACTCATCAACATCCATGCCCAGATTCATGAATGATAGAGATGGCTGATCAGGTTGATCAGTCTCCTGATGACCTTCTCCAGTTTCCTGGAAGGTTTCATCAGTTGGTGGTGCAGTTGCCGTAGCAACTTCACCAGGGATAGAGGTCACCGGAATTGCCTCAGTTATAACTGCTCTATCCACAGTCATAACATCACTGGCCGTAGAGTTTGGAGCTTCAGTCTCCAGTTGTGACTGGCCGAAGACATCGTCAGCCCGTGCAAGAAAAGAAGTGTCAGAAATTTGGCCAGACTCAAATTGTGCAGACACGGACTCTACTCTGGGTTGGGGTAGCCTAGTATTATCTTCACCACTCTCTCCTACAGAAATTCGAGAGTGGTTGCTTGCGGTTCACCCATTTGACTATCTCCAGCAACCTGTTGGGAGGAAGCTGGAGGGCTGGTTGGGTTTCTACTGTCAGTGGCACGTTCTGACTGATTCCTAAGATGATGTGATCTGGTTGCCTTTGGAACACCCTGGAGACCTATTGGGAGGTCTACAGTGACAGTGGAGGGAACTGACAAGCTGGAGCTGGAAGGGTTAGACAGTTGTTCAGGCCCAACAACCGTCACTAATCCAGCAGACGAACTGGTGGGTCCTCATAAGTGCTGGAGATTCTCCTTGTCTCCAGTAGTTGAGGTGTAAAGCATTCCTCAATGTTTCTGCTGTTATTGTACACGCGACTGTTCCATTTTTAAGAGTGAAGGAGATGGATGAACAATCGTCCAAGAGTTGTGCAGTGTACCAAAACTCACACAAGTAATCATGATATAACTTGCGTGGGTTAAGAGAGAAAGACTCGCCGATTGGAGAATCACGAAGAAAGTGTTGGATTCGTCCAATGAGAGTATCGGCAGTCTGAACCCCTTGCAAACTAGCCATCGGATTATTTGGGTTCAATTTGATGAGCGTAGTATTGCCAGGAGCACCAGGTGCCTGTCTGACACCTGGTGGGGGAACATATGGGACAGTAAGGAGATTTACATCTCTAGATCTGGATGATTTAGGTGCCATTGAAAGTGAAATTGAGAATTTTGGAATTAGGGTTCTTGATTTATTTAGCATAGAGAGAAAAGAAGCAATTTTGATGATGATTGGGAAGTAAATGAAGGAATGTTAAAGGAAGTAAATGGTAACCGGAGTAAATGTGGGGGTATTTATAAGGGTACAAAATCCCAATATAAATAAGAAAATATTATTTTAATCCCCAAATTTTCTAAAACAAAAGATATTTTGATTTATGGAAAATTTGAATTTCAAAAATATTTAATACCATCAAGTCAGCATTAAATGCTACGATGGCTGGTATTCCCACGCGCCCACTAACCTTTTACAATCCCCATAAACAGTTCATCTTTTTACATAAAAGTCTTTCACACGTCATTCGACGGTTGCAAGTGGGAAAAGAAACTTGAGTACCATCACGTGTCACAAAAATTGACCAAGTATTTTTCCTACGTTATGAAATCTGGTTGATCACCAGTTTTAAGATAAGACTGAACATGTACACTGGAGAGTTAGTCCAGTGCCAGTTTCCAACTGGAGAAATCTCCAGTTGCCATTTTCAAACAAAAAGAATTTTAGTAAGAAAATTATTTTGAGTCTTTCCCGCTAAAAAGATGATCCAGAAATCGATTAGTGCCAGGATAGTATCACAAAGGCGTTCGATAGCCTGGCGAGCAAAGATTATCTGAACCTCCTCAACTGGAGAACTTCATCAGTGTCACTGACGCGTTCATAACAAAATCTCCAGTTTTAAGGATTTAACATTCCGAATTCGCGGATGAGATGTTTAAAAGTTTTCTCATCAAGAGGTTTTGTAAAAACATCAGCGAGCTGTTTGTCAATGGGGATGAAATGAATTTCAATGTCTCCTTTCATAACATGATCACGAATAAAATGATACCTGATGTCAATATGCTTTGTCTTTGAGTGCATCACTGGGTTGTGAGATATAGCAATTGCACTGGTGTTGTCACAAAAGATTGGGGTCCTTGTATACTTCTGACCATAATCTAGTAACTGGTTCTTGATCCATAGAATCTGGGCACAACAACTGGCCGCAGAAATGTACTCTGCCTCAGCAGTGGACACAGAGACTGACGTCTGCTTCTTACTGGTCCAACTCACCAGTTTTCCTCCAAGGAAATGACAACCTCCAGTTGTTGACTTTCTATCTATCTTACAACCTGCATGATCTGAATCTGAATAACCCATTAGATCTAACCCAGAGCCATTGGGATACCAAAGACCAAGGCTAGGACACCCTTTCAGGTATCTGAAGATGCGCTTAACAGGATGCAAATGTGATTCTTTTGGGTTAGCCTGAAATCTGGCACATAGACATGTTGCAAACATTATATCTGGTCGACTGGCAGTTAAATACATCAGTGAACCAACCATACCACGATATTCAGTGGTGTTCACTGGTTTTCCAGTTGGGTCAGAGTCCAAATTTAAAGGTGCTGCAATAGGTGTATTTTTCGATGGGATTGAATCATACTTGTATTTTCTTAACAAATCTCTGACATATTTTTCTTGGTTTATAAAAATTCCATTTTCAGTTTGCTTAATCTGAAGACCCAAGAAAAATGTTAATTCACCCATTAAACTCATTTCATACTCAGATGACATGATTTTAGAAAACTTTTTACACATTGCATCATCAGTTGAACCAAATATAATATCATCAACATAAATTTGTACCAGTAAGATATTACTTTTTCTTTCAAGATAAATAAGGTATTATCTATTGCACCTCTTTGAAAGCCATTTTTAAAAAGATGTTTAGTTAAAGTATCATACCAGGCTCTTGGGGCTTGTCTTAGACCATACAAAGCTTTGTTCAGTCTATATACCCAGTGAGGATGCTTCTCTTTAATGAAGCCTGGAGTCTATTTAACATACACTACTTCTTCCAGTGTTCCATTCAGGAACGCACTTTTGACATCCATCTGGAAGACTTTAAACTGCAGATGGGCTGCATAAGCCAAGAAAATTCTTATGGCTTCAAGTCTTGAAACTGGAGCAAAAGTCTCATCAAAATCAACGCCCTCTGCTTGACAATAACCCTGGGCAACTAATCTGGCCTTGTTTCTTACATCATTGCCATCTTCATCCATCTTGTTTTGGTAGACCCATCTTGTACCAATGGGTTCTTTCTTCAACCCAGGTGGACAAGGAACAAATTCCCATACATTGTTCCTTTCGAACTGGATAAGCTCTTCTTGCATAGCTTCTACCTAGCTTGGATCTGTCATAGCCTCGTCAATCTTCTTCGGTTCAATCAGTGATAAGAAGGTGACGTTCAAGTATTGCTCACTTGTAGCTCTTCTAGTCTAAACCCCACTACTTGGATCTCCAACAATCTGTTCAATTGGATGTGCTCAAGTCCATTTAGTGTATTGACTAGGCTGGTGAACAACAATATCAGTGCAAGTCACCAGATGATCCTCTTCAGTTGCAGCAGCTCCTGGAGGAGGATCAGCCCAAACTACTTCAATATCCTCATCAGAGTCAATGAGGTCACGATTTGCATCATGAAATTCTTCAGTTGAAGGCATTTCTTGAAGAACTGGAGAAGTTGGAGTTTGAACAGGTGCTAATATTGGAGTGACACGTACATCTGATCCAATCACCAGTTTCTGTGGTAAGTTGAAACTGATAGAGGGATAAAATGATATATCACTGGTGGTTTTCTTCTTTTGAACTGGTTCCAGTTGAGTGTAACTGGAAACATCATCTGGTGAAAGAACTGACTGATGAACTTGGTCAGTTTCACCAAAATTTATTGAACGACTGGAGAGATATCAAGGTTAGGTCTCTTATTGATTGCATCATTTGATTCGTCGAATGTGACATGAATTATCTCATGGACCTTTTGGAGTCTATAATTATAAACTCTAAAAGCCTTTCGAATATCTGAATAGCCTAAAAATACACCTTTATCAGCTTTTGCATCAAACTTTCCACGCTAACTGGAATCATTTAAAATATAAACTGGACAACCAAATACATGGAAATATCCAATATTTGGTTTTCGATTCCTGAGCACTTCATAGGCGGTCTTCTTGTGTCTCTTGATGTAGACTGACCGGTTTTGGGTGTGACAAGCTGTTGCCACTGCTTTAGCCCAAAAACTGGTGGGAAGACCTGATTCAGATAGCAAACTTCTGGCCGCTTCTATCAGTGTGCGATTCTTTCTTTCCACAACTCCATTTTGCTCTGGAGAATGTGCTGATGAGAAGTTTTGAGATATGCCAGTGTCATTACAAAATGTTTCAAGTACTTTATTTTGCAATTCAGTACCATTATCACTTCGTAACTGACAAACTTTTTGAGTGTACTTGAGCTCTATTCTTTTGATGAGAGAGATGATTTCAGCAGGTGCATCACTTTTGGATCTGAGGAATACCACCCAGCAATATCTGGAGAATTCATCAACCACAACTAGAGTGTACTTCTTTCCCGCTCTAGTTTGAACATTCACTGGACCAAAGAGATCCATGTGAAGCATGTGAAGAGGTTCATTGATGCTAAAGTTTTGCCTTGTCTTGAAACTGGCCCTTTTCTGCTTGCCCATCTCACACCCTGGACATGGCTTTTCCTTTATTGAAGAAAATCTGAGGTATCCCATCCACCAATTGTTTTCGAGACAATTTGTTAATATTTTTGAAATTAAGATGGAGAACTTTTTGGTTTTGTTTCAAAGGGGTTTTGATATTTTGTTTTTCAACCGGAGGAGACGAGGCTCCTTTCAGATTTTTAATTCTGGCAGTGCAACTCTGAACCTGCCTGGACAAAAGTTGGAGTTGACTTTCCAGTCTTGAAAACATAACATTTTCAGTACGCTTTTGAACCTTGGACCTAGGTTCAGCTGGAGTTTTAGTCTTAGGATTCTTGGGCTCCTTGGACTTTTGAGGTAAAGGCTTATCACCAGCAACCTTTTTAACTGGAGCTTTCGCCTGTTTAGCTCCAGGTTTAACCTCAGAGGGGGTGGTCTCAATGGGTTCAGTTTTCATATCTGTAGGCTGGTCATATGGGGTAACTGGCCTAAGAGCTGGAGGCATAGTGTGGATATCTGGAATGATACTGGCCATGTGCACATCTCCAGATTTATAAGCATTTTTCTGTGCATCAATGGTGTTTGTAAAAGGCATCATAATTTAATCCAGATGCCCTTATCCAGGATTTGACAATCTTCTGTTCTTTTTCAAGATCAGATTTTAACTTTTGATTTTCAAACTCCAATGCCTCATTTTTCAAAACTGACTCCTTGAGAGCCAACTGGACACTTTGTAAATTTGAAATTTGTGGTTTTAAATTATTTAATTCTGTCAGAACTGTTTCTAAATATCTTTCACTGTCAGTTCTAACAGCTTCAACAAAAATCAAATCACTGTTAAGTGATTCAGCAAGGTCCAGTTTCAGTTCTGGGTCAAGTTGAATGTCATACTCACAAAGCTTTTTCAAAATGATGTCCACCCATCTACCAGAAATGACATCATCTTTCACCACATGTTGTTGGTCTTCCAAAGCCATGAAACACATGTTCCTAATCTCTTCATCATCATCAGATGAGTCATCAGAGTATTCCCACTTTCCTTCAGTTTGTGCAATCATGCACTGATTTTTCTCTTTTTCCATGGACAGTAAGGCAATCTGGGCTTTAAGCTTCTTGTATTTAGCTTTATAGCCTTCATCAGCCCGATTGTTGGTAGGGATAGGGGGACCAGTTTGATTGTTCAACTGACTAGATCTGCATTCCTTCGTGAAATGACCTTTCTTGCCACACTTATAGCATGTAAGATTGGTCTTATCAAGAGAGTTGGAGCTGGAAGCATTGTTGGAACCATTAAATCTATTAGATTTATTCTTAAACCTGTTAAAGGTTTTAGCAATCATGGCTACCAGATCATCATTGTTAGTTTCATCACAATCATCACTGATTTCCGTGGTCAGGCCTAAGTTCAATAAGCCATTTAACATCTCCTTCATTGAGTGTGGCTGGACACTCTCTGCAGACATTAAAGCAGCACAAGGTTTCTCAGTTATACTAGAAACCTTTGAACTATGGGCATGATTTAAAGCATCCTGCTCAGCCACCAGTCTCTGTGCATTGTTATCTTCAGTGAATCTGAAGGCTCCATAAAGAGATGCAAGAGTGTGGTTGTGCAGGGTCTTACCTTGTCTTAGGACAAGAATCATTTTTCCCATTTGGAATGAAGAATATCACAAAACTTCTCAAGAAGAATATCCTTATCCTTCTCTACACCCAGCCCTCTCAGTTGATTAATCACACTGGTGAATCTAATATAAGTACCAGTCAGGCTCTCATTGGGTAAAGCAAAGAAGGATTCATACTTCTTGTTTAAAGCAACTTTCCTGGTGACAATGGTGTCATCACCTCCTTCAAACTGAAGGACCAACTCATCCCACCTAGCCTTGGCACTGGGGAACAGCACAAGTGTTGGAATAAGGTCTTCAGGAACAGCCCCAAGGATAATGTTTTTCAGTCTGGTGTCCAAGTCCACCAGTCTACGATCCTCATCAGACCAATGGTCTTCAGGCTTTTTTCTCTAGAACCTCTTTTAGATCCAGTAGGATCAAGAAAAAGGACTCACCCCTTGAGGCATGGGTACATGTAGGCCATCCTTAAGGATTCTCAACATGTATCTCTCTATCCCACCAAAATGCAAGAGCATTCTGGCCTTCCATGTACCAAAAGTCTCGTTGTTTCCATCGAATTTGGGAACAGGAGTATTAGAATAATGTACATGGACATGGTTAGGGGAGTAGGAGGAGGAGGATTAGTATTTACATTTTGAATAGGTGGTGTGTTATTAACATTAGGGTTTTCACCTTGACCTGAACCATCCTCACCTTCAGTAGTAGTCATCTAAGCAGATCTAGGCAAATATATTAGCCTTCTGCTCTGATACCACTTGTAAGTCCCAACTCGATAGATGGTACTACCTGAAGACACCTCTATGTCGATGGTGAGGTTACTTTGCAATATACACACTGATCTGGAGACGACTAGTTGCAGTATGTATATACCAGGTTAATGGTTAGATTACTTATTAAGGTGACAAAGTGTAATAAGTAAAGACAATGCAATAAATAAATACTTGTAAAGTAAATCTGGTGAGATCGATATGTAATTTTTCAAGTGTAATTTATTTATTATCGTTAAATAAATTACAAGGTTGTTGCAGAACCAAGATAATACAAATATGTAAATATCCTAACAACCTATGAAGTACAATGATCTAATACTTGGAAATTCTCTTCAACAATCGAAACACATAAAGTTGTGAAATGTTCCTTTTTACGATTGAGAGAATATTGCACAAGTTCACCAAGAAATGCAAATGTCTGAATATGCAAAGTTATTTCTTGGTTGTGCAAAGACCTCTATTTATAGATAAAGTTGTCATTGGGATTCCAACTTCATCGTACAAATATGGTTGAGAGCATTTAAGGAAGCAATACGACTTCCAATTAAATGATGTATAAAGTATGACATAAAGTCACTTTATTCAACCTGCTTTATGTACTTTTGTACTTTAAACATAGACAATTGTTATTGTCCGGTTAATAGCACATAAAGCATACAGGTCTTTCTCGTAATCAGTGTAAAGCTTTGTAAAGGCTTTAAAATGATATTCTCCAGTTTATACCTGAATAGAATGTCAACTGGGCTTCGTTGCCATTGTCATTCTCTATCTTCCATTTGTTGTCTTCGACTTCAATTGGAATATCTTCACATCTGGTCAGATCTCAACTGGAGGAAGTCTTCAGTTGCGTTAACTGTACGTTGCAACTAGACTTCAATATATTTCTGGACAATTTCTTCAGGTCTCCAGATGCACTGGAGACTGGCCAGTTTATCAGTAAACTGGTCCTAACAAAAATACTTTGAAATATTTTCTATTATTTATATGAATATTTTAAAAATTATGCTACCTTATTTAGAAAAACCTCTTTTACTTATGTTAATATGTGTTGGTGCATGTCTTTATGTGACAAAAGCATTCCAGATGTGTTATTTATTTTGTTATCAAGTCTTGTAATTTATATTGGAAGTTATTGTCGGTTTAATGAAATTACCTTTACATATGTTGTGATCATATTGGGATCTTTATATATGTTTTATATGTTGGTTTATTATTTTTGTTTTGCAGGTACTTAACATAATGTAAACAACACATATAAAGGGTAATTAAGTTAATATTAGATCTATGTTTCATAGATGAAATATTAACTTATATTCCTAAGTGTTATTTGAGTGTTCTTAGAAACAAGCATATGTGCATGTTGTGGGAACACTCAAATGGTTCGAGAGTTCTTGGGAACACGCATGTGTTGTGTAATCTTGGGAACACGCAAACAGGCCAAAACCCTTAAAGGGCTATTGGGCCTAAAGGAAACACGCAAAAGGCAATGGGCCTTTGTGTGTTCCAGCCCTGCCCTATATATATGAGTGTGTGGTTTGCGGGAGAGCACAAGCTAAGAGTGGTAGCTAGTGAAAGAAACAAGCAAAATCTTGAGAGAGAAACTACTAGAGCTAAGAACACACAAATCTAGTAGATCTAACTACTTGTTTCACGCACGAACAGCAAAACACACACTCGTAGATACGAGGTTTACACACACACACACACACCCACACACACACCCACACACACACACACACACACATATATATATATATATTAATAATATAATTATATTATAAAAGAAAATGATAAATCCTCCTAAAGAATAGCCTAAAAATCCTCCTAAAACTATAAGAATGTGACATGTGTTATCCACTAATTCTCTTTCCTAATCTTGCCCCCTGATTTTTTCACATGTCATCATCTCGTGATTAGTAAGATCTTTAGACTATTTAGTTAGGAGGATTAATCATTTCCCATATATATATATATATATATATAGTATTGGGGTGGGTTAATTTGAGAACATGTAAAAAAAAAGACAAGGGGACAAATTTCAGCCACTCATTTTCCCTTCTCTCCTCAAATCTCAACCACTTATTTTTTTTCTCTTTACTCCATAAATCATTTTATTTTTATCTCAAAAACCGTATATCGATAAATTATAAAAATTATATGGGTGTTCTTAAAATTTCATGCTCTTTCATTAGAGAGGTCATTCGATATACTTTCGACGAATTTTTGATACGGTACGGGCTTCGCCCTTTCTGGTATTAATAAGGGGTAGCTAGTGGGGTGATAGGTCATACGGTGTGATAGGTCATAGTAGATGATCGGTCATAGGGGGTGATAGGACATTGAGGGTGATAGGTCATATGTGTGATCAGTTTTTTTCTGATTTGATATGGTACGGGCTTCCCCCTTTCGGGTATTAATAAGGAGTAGCTAGTGGGGTGATAGGTCATAGAGTGTGATAAGTTATAGGAGATGATCGGTCATAGGGGGTGATAGGTCATACAGGTGATCGGTGATGGGGTGATCTACCTGACGGGCTCCGCCCTTAACCGTACGGGCTCTGCCCTCGAATTAAAAAAGTCGTCGAAAGTCTATCGAATGACCTCTCTAATGAAAGAGCACGAAATTTTAAGAACACCCATATAATTTTTATAATTTATCGATGTACGGTTTTTGAGATAAAAGATTTTGAATGAATTAGATGAATAAAATGATTTATGAAGGAGAGAGAAAAAAAAATGAGTGGTTGAAATTTGAAGAGAGAGAAAAAAATAAGTGGCTGAGATTTGTCCCCTTGTCTTTTTTTTTACATGTTCTCAAATTATCTTTCCCCTATGTATATAATATATGTAAGATATATATATATTTACTATTTATATCTTTATATATATATATATATATCTTCCAAAAGGTGATATAGAAACCGTGGGTTATCTTGAGGGATTCCGCACCTCAACATATCCTTAGTCAATCTCGTTTCAACGGTCCGACAAACGAGGGCGACCTGATTCGGGACTTACAACTATGTTGTGTCAAAAGTTTGAACATCTAATTTTTAGGAATTATGGCATCAAAATGCAAAGAACTATACTTGTTTATTTATATTGTGTAGTGTATTACTCAATTAGCCAAATCATGTAATAAGTTTGTTATTTTGGTACAAAGTAGGTAAGTAACTAGAATGGTGCTTATGTATAACCTGTTTATCACAATTTATATCTTTTTATCATATGGGTTCATCTCAGATGACGTACACACGTTATTTCCCATATATAAAAACCCTCCTTCCTCTCATTTTCCTCAATTTTTTCACTCCTCCTTCAATTCTCTCTTTTCACGCCATGACCTCTATTTCGTTTTCCTCTGTCAATGGCCAAGTGTTCGATACATGTACCATTATTGTGGAGGAAAGATGAAAATTCTCACTTAATAGACTTCCAAGAATCCCGATATGCATTTTGCCCAAAGTAAGTTCCCTAATATTACACTAATTTCGTACAAATTAAATTAGGGTTTGTGTACCCAAAGTTGATTATTGAATAAAAAATGGCATCTTATATGTTATATCTTTTGTTTCATGTGAGTCCATCTCAAATGACACACGTTATATCCCATATATAAAAACCTTGTCCCCCCCTTATATCTCAAATTAAATTAGGGTTTGTGTACCCAAAGTTGATTATTGAATAAAAAATGGCATCTTATATGTTATATCTTTTGTTTCATGTGAGTCCATCTCAAATGACACACGTTATATCCCATATATAAAAACCTTGTCCCCCCCCCCCCATTTTCCTCAATTTTTTCACTCTTTCTTACAATTCTCTCTTTTTCCTCCATCACCTCCATTTCATCTTCTTCCTGTGTGAATGGTCGAGTGTCGGATACAAGTAGTGTCATTGTGGAGAAAAGGTGAAAGTTCTCACTTCATAGACTTCCAAGAATCCTGGTATTTGTCTTCTTGTGAGATGTCCTAAAGCAGAGGCGTATCCAGACTTTCGATACAATGGGGGCAAAAAAATTTCATAGCGACTAAATGGCAGAAATACACCGGCAAAGTATTAGCTACACAAATTGTTAATAGCGGGAATAAAACCATGAAAGGGCTACACCGAAAAAAATACAACAAAAATAATAGATAAATACCTTATAATTATTTTGATGTTATTAATAGAAAACACATCAAGTAAAACAAGTAATCAGTAAGTACTTAAATAAAAATTTTTATCCATTAAGATGTTTGTTCATTTACATCCTTATTTTTGTTTTTTCATATGATAATAAGTTGTATCTTTGGTTGTTGTTGTTTAAAATTTTTATAATAAGTTTTGCCCACAAAGTGTTTGATGAAATGTCTAAACCAAAGTGTATGTACTAAATCAAATTTGATTATATACGTATTTACTGATTATACAGCCAATCATATGATATGAAATACAACAGATTCAAGCATAGAAGCAAATTTGATTATATATAGGTTTGTTGATATAAACTTCATTTGTTTGTGTAAATGTATGAATAAAATCAAATTTGATTTGATACGTACAGTGTCAAAAAGTATACAAAATCAAATTTGATTTTATGCATACATTTAGAGAAACAAATTGAGTTTATATCAAGAAACGTATACAAAATAAAATTTGATTTTATTTGTACAGTTTGAAAAAACTATTGAAAATCAAATTTGATTTAATGAATACATTTAGAAAAACAAATAGAGTCTATATTAAGAAACCTATACAAAATCAAATTTGATTTTATTCGTACAGTTTGAAAAAGCTATTGAAAATCAAATTTGATTTCATGAATACATTTAGAAAAACAAATAGATTCTATATTAAAAAACCTATACAAAATCAAATTTAATTTTATTCGTACAGTTTGAAAAAGCTATTGAAAATCAAATTTGATTTCATGAATACATTTAGAAAAACAAATAGAGTCCATATCAAGAAACCTATACAAAATCA
The DNA here is from genome assembly GCA_034093135.1 of Erigeron breviscapus. Classification (NCBI taxonomy): domain Eukaryota; kingdom Viridiplantae; phylum Streptophyta; class Magnoliopsida; order Asterales; family Asteraceae; genus Erigeron; species Erigeron breviscapus. The sequence goes on along the minus strand of CM067171.1, from coordinate 119,348,808 downwards.
AATTTGATTTTATGCATACATTTAGAAAAACAATTGGAGTCCATATCAAGAAACTATATAAAATCAAATTTGATTTTAGGGTTTTAGAATGCGTCTCCCCCCGAAAGGGTGCCCTTTTTAGGGTTTTAGAATGCGTCCCTCTCCTACGATAACAAGCTCTAGGGTTTAAGGTTTGAAGGTCGAGGGTTAGCCGGCTTCAAACCCTAAACCCTAGAGCGGTGGCCGAAGGCCTCGTTGTCATGATTCCCACTCCGAATCAAATTTGATTTTGCACGTCCCTCCTCTACTACATCCCGCTCTAGGGTTTAGGGTTTGAAGGTCGAGGGTTAGCCGATAGGCTAACTCTCGGACTTCAAACCCTAAACCCTAGAGTGGGAACCCTCACCCTTTTTAGGGTTTTAGAATGCGTCCTTCCCCCCGAAAGGGTGCCCTTTTTAGGGTTTTAGAATGCGTCCCTCCCCAACGATAACAAGCTCTAGGGTTTAGGTTTTGAAAGTCGAGGGTTAGCCTCGACCTTCAAACCCTAAACCCTAGAGCGGTGGCCGAAGGCTCGGTTGTCAGGATTCACCCTCCGAATCAAATTTGATTTTGCATACATTTAGAAAAACAAATAGAGTCTATATCAAGAAACCTATACAAAATCAAATTTCATTTTATGCATACAGTTTGAAAAAGTTATTGAAAATCAAATTTTATTTCATGAATACATTTAGAAAAACAAATAGAGTCTATATCAAGAAACCTATACAAAATCAAATTTGATTTTATTCGTACAGTTTGAAAAAGCTATTGAAAATCAAATTTGATTTTATGCATACAGTTTGAAAAAGCTATTGAAAATCAAATTTGATTTCATGAATACATTTAGAAAAACAAATAGAGTCTATATCAAGAAACTTATACAAAATCAAATTTGATTTTATGCATACAGTTTGAAAAAGCTATTGAAAATCAAATTTGATTTTATGCATACATTTAGAAAAACAAATAGAGTCTATATCAAGAAACCTATACAAAATCAAATTTGATTTTATTCGTACAGTTTGAAAAAGCTATTGAAAATCAAATTTGATTTCATGAATACATTTAGAAAAACAAATAGAGTCTATATCAAGAAACCTATAAAAAAATCAAATTTGATTTTATTCGTACAGTTTGAAAAAGCTATTGAAAATCAAATTTGATTTCATGAATACATTTAGAAAAACAAATAGAGTCTATATCAAGAAACTTATACAAAATCAAATTTGATTTTATGCATACAGTTTGAAAAAGCTATTGAAAATCAAATTTGATTTTATGCATACATTTAGAAAAACAAATAGAGTCTATATCAAGAAACCTATACAAAATCAAATTTGATTTTATTCGTACAGTTTGAAAAAGCTATTGAAAATCAAATTTGATTTCATGAATACATTTAGAAAAACAAATAGAGTCCATATCAAGAAACTTATACAAAATCAAATTTGATTTTATGCATACAGTTTGAAAAAGCTATTGAAAATCAAATTTGATTTTACACATACATTTAGAAAAACAAATAGTGTCTATATCAAGAAACCTATACAAAATCAAATTTGATTTTATTCGTACTGTTTAAAAAAGCTATTGAAAATCAAATTTGATTTTATGCATACATTTAGAAAAACAAATAGAGTCCATATCAAGAAATCTATACAAAATCAAATTTGATTTTATGCATAAATTTAGAAAAAAAATTGGAGTCCATATCAAGAAAGCTATATAAAATCAAATTTGATTTTAGGGTTTTAGAATGCGTCCTTCCCCCCGAAAGGTGCCCTTTTTAGGGTTTTAGAATGCGTCCCTACCCGACGATAACATGCTCTAGGGTTTAGGGTTTGAAGGTCGAGGGTTAGCCGTTAGGCTAACCATCGGGCTTCAAACCCTAAACCCTAGAGCGGTGGCCGAAGGCCCCGTTGTTATGATTCCCCATCCCCTACAACCTAAATTTGATTTTATACTTACAAATTCAAAAAGCTACACAAAATCATATTTGATTTTATGCATACATTTAGAAAAACAAATGGAGTCCATATCAAGAAACATTTACAAAATCAAATTTGATTTTATGCATACAGTTTGAAAAAGCTATTGAAAATCAAATTTGATTTTATGCATACATTTAGAAAAACAAATAGAGTCTATATCAAGAAACCTATACAAAATCAAATTTGATTTTATGCATACAGTTTGAAAAAGCTATTGAAAATCAAATTTGATTTCATGAATACATTTAGAAAAACAAATAGAGTCCATATCAAGAAACTTATACAAAATCAAATTTGATTTTATGCATACATTTAGAAAAACAATTGGAGTCCATATCAAGAAACCTATATAAAATCAAATTTGATTTTAGGGTTTTAGAATGCGTCCTCCCTCCCGAAAGGGTGCCCTTTTTAGGGTTTTAGAATGCGTCCCTCCCCGACGATAACAAGCTCTAGGGTTTAGGGTTTGAAGGTCGAGGGTTAGCCGACTTCAAACAATAAACCCTAGATCGGTGGCCGAAGGCCCCGTTGTCAGGATTCCCCCTCCGAATCAAATTTGATTTTTGTAGAATGCGTCCCTCCCGACGATAACAAGCTCTAGGGTTTAGGGTTTGAAGGTCGAGGGTTAGCCGTTAGGCTAACCTCGGGCTTCAAACCCTAAACCCTATAGTGGGAACCCTCACCCTTTTTAGGGTTTTAGAATGCGTCCTTCCCCCCGAAAGGGTGCCCTTTTTAGGGTTTTAGAATGCGTCCCTCCCCGACGATAACAAGCTCTAGGGTTTAGGTTTTGAAAGTCGAGGGTTAGCCTCGACCTTCAAACCCTAAACCCTAGAGCGGTGGTCGAAGGCCCCGTTGTCAAGATTCCCCCTCTGAATCAAATTTGATTTTGCATACATTTAGAAAAACAAATAGAGTCTATATCAACAAACCTATACAAAATAAAATTTGATTTTATGCATACAGTTTGAAAGAGCTATTGAAAATCAAATTTGATTTTACACATACATTTAGAAAAACAAATAGTGTCTATATCAAGAAACCTATACAAAATCAAATTTGATTTTATTCGTACTGTTTAAAAAAGCTATTGAAAATCAAATTTGATTTTATGCATACATTTAGAAAAACAAATAGAGTCCATATCAAGAAACCTATACAAAATCAAATTTGATTTTATGCATACATTTAGAAAAAAAATTGGAGTCCATATCAAGAAAGCTATATAAAATCAAATTTGATTTTAGGGTTTTAGAATGCGTCCTTTCCCCCCGAAAGTGTGCCCTTTTTAGGGTTTTAGAATGCGTCCCTACCCGACGATAACATGCTCTAGGGTTTAAGGTTTGAAGGTCGAGGGTTAGCCGTTAGGCTAACCATCGGGCTTCAAAACCTAAACCCTAGAGCGGTGGCCGAAGGCCCCGTTGTTATGATTCCCCATCCCCTACAACCTAAATTTGATTTTATACTTACAAATTCAAAAAGCTACACAAAATCATATTTGATTTTATGCATACATTTAGAAAAACAAATGGAGTCCATATCAAGAAACATTTACAAAATCAAATTTGATTTTATGCATACATTTAGAAAAACAAATAGAGTCTATATCAAGAAACCTATACAAAATCAAATTTGATTTTATGCATACATTTAGAAAAACAAATAGAGTCTATATCAGAAACCTAAACAAAATCAAATTTGATTTGATACGGACAGTGATAACAAGATATACAAAATCAAATTTGATTTTATGCATACATTTAGAAAAACAAATTGAGTCCATATCAAGAAACCTTTACAAAATTAAATCTGGAACAGAACTAAACACAATTGATCTATTTCACAACCAAATTTGATTTGTCAAACAAGAACACAATCTGTAGACAAATGATCAACCAATGAAAACTATCATCCAAGTACAAAATTTGTAAACAACTAAAAATTATTTATTTCTAAACATGTATAATAAAGAAAAAAAATGCTTGTCTAATTGTTTGCAGCTCCTTCAGTATCCATGTTTTCATCTACTTTTTGTTTCTTCTTTCCACATGTCCTGCTATTGTGACTCGTACCTCCGCACTTGCTACAATTTCTCCGACAGTTTTCAAGTGTTCCATACTTTTTTCCAAGCACTGGTTGTCGTTTATAATCAACTATTGGCACAAAAAACTGCGATCCATCTGGTGTTTGAAATGTTTGTGTAACATTTGTTTTAGGTGTTTTTTTCAGCACAGGAACTGTATGAAAATATACATGTCAAAAACAATAATCAGCATAACGAGTATGAAAATATATATAAAATCAAATTTGATTCTTATAGAAAACAACATATTGCAATGCAAAATCAAATTTGATTGTACACAGATAAACTTACAAAAACACAGATACCTTAAAAACTACAAAACTGCACATAATCAAATTTGATTTTAAGCATAAAACTACACAAACATAGATACGTAAAGCTTACATAATCACATTTGATTCTAAACATAAAGTATCGCACATACATGTAGTTAAAATCTTCAATGCTGCACATAATCAAATTTGATTTTAAGCATATTGTCAATACGTAAAAAAAAGGAATTGTAAGATTTCTTATTGATGATCAGAATGATTACAATTGATCCCTATTTATACAAGAATTCTATGCTATAAATATGGAAATATATAATCTTTGAATGAATTGTTCTCCAAGTTGAAATCTTTTATCTTTGGAAGTGATGATGATTTATTCTGATCCAAAATCTTTTCTTTCTTTCTAACACTCCCCCTCAAGTTGAATAGTAGGATCACCAACATTCAACTTGCTCAGACATTTGTGAAACATAGCTGTTCCTACTGCTTTAGTAAGAATATCTGCAAGTTGATCTTCTGATTTAACAAATGGTAACTTAATTATCCCACCTTCGAGCTTTTCTTTGATAAAATGCCTATCAACCTCCACATATTTGGTTCTGTCATGTTGTACTGGATTTTCTGAGATTTGTATAGCTGCTTCAAAATCACTCATAATCCGGATACTTTCTTTAGGGGCAAATCCTAATTCTGACACAAGTTTCCTTAGCCATAATGCTTCTACTAAGCCCTTAGATATACCTCGGAACTCAGCTTCAGCGCTCGACAAAGAGACAACCTTTTGTTTCTTACTCTTCCATGTGACGAGATTTCCTCCTACCATAGAGAAATATCCTGACGTCGATCTCCTGTTTCCTTTGTCTCCAGCCCAATCAGCATCTGTATATATTTGAATATTGAGATGACCGTTTGCTTTAAACAAAACTCCATGATTAGCAGTTCCTTTGAGGTATCTGATAATTCTTAAAAACTGCATCCATGTGCTCTTTTTGAGGTTGGTGCATGAACTGACTTACTACTCCAACAGCATATGCTATATCTGGACGAGTATGAGCCAGATAAATCAGTTTCCCTACCATTCGTTGGTACCTGTTTTTATCAGCAAGTTCAACGTCTATTTTCATATACAATTTCTGATTAATGACCATAGGTGTATCTGTCGGCTTACAATCAATCATCCCTGTTTCCGCTAAGAGATCCAATATATACTTTTTCTGACAAATGAATATCCCCTGTTGTGATCTTAACACCTCAATTCCAAGGAAATACTTCAGTCTTCCTAGATCCTTCATTTCAAATTCGGCACATAACCCCTCTTTCAGCTTCTTAATTTCACTTTCATCATTCCCGGTGATAATCATGTCATTAACATAGATTATCAAACAAGTTACACGATATCCTCTATGACTGAGAAACAAAGTATGATCGGAATTACTTTGTTTGTACCCATACTTTTTCATTGCTAGTGTGAATCTGCCAAACCATGCTCTGGGTGACTGCTTCAGTCCATATAGAGACCTTTTCAACTTACATACTTCTCCATGTTTGAAATCTTGAGAGAAACCAGGTGGGGTTCCATATACACTTCCTCTTTTAATTCTCCATGCAAGAATGCGTTTTTCACGTCAAACTAGTGAAGGGGCCAACCTTCATTTGCTGCTACTGAGAACAGAACCCTTATTGTATCTAGTTTTGCAACAGGGGAGAATGTTTCAGAGTAGTCAATCCCATATGTTTGAGTGTACCCTTTGGCAACCAATCGAGCTTTATATCTTTCTACCGCACCGTTTGGTTTATATTTTACAGTATAGATCCATCGGCACCCTACTGGTTTCTTTCCTTGTGGTAAAGCACATTTATCCCATGTTTCATTTTTCATCAGTGCGTCCATCTCAACATTCATAGCATCCTTCCATTTTTGTAACTTCAAGGCTTCCTCTACCTTTGATGGAATCTCTTCTGAATATAGTTTTGCTATAAATGCTTTTGCATCTTTAGATAGATTTCCTCTTACTGTGTTGGTCATCGGATGTTTAGAGTTCCTATAAAAATTTTCTGGAGAATATCGCTTTGCAGGAATTCCTCTAGTTGACCTTGCTGGAAGCACATATTTTCCTGGAGCTTCTGTAGTATTCTGTTCAACCCCTGCATCATTTTGTTCAACATGTTCTTCACTTTCCTGCACACTTTCATTCGTGGAATCTGGTACACTTTCATTTGAAACATCAAGAGAACTACTCAGTGGAGAATTACTTACCTCAGACATCAGGTTTGGGACAGTATTTTCGGTGGCACTGGAATTCTGAGACTGAGAGGACTGTTCTTGAGAGTCAACCACGGTATTTTCAGAATCAACTGTGGTATTTTTACTAACTTCAGAATTATAACTAAGCCAACTCAATGTGTCACATTGTTCCTCCCCGTAACCATTGTGTTGTGGGGAGTAAAAATAGCTGGTTTCAAGAAAGTCACAATTCATTGTGGTAAACATATGCCTAGTTTTCGGATTATAACATCTATACCCCTTTTGAGTGACTCCATATCCTACAAAAACACATTTTTCAGCACATGGATCAAGTTTATTTCGATATGATTTTGGAATATGAACAAACATTGTACATCCAAAAAATTTGGGTTGAAGAGTAAGAGCTTGTGGAAGAGTATGGTATTCAGTAAAGGTTTCTAATGGGGTTTTCATGTTCAGGATTTTTGTAGGAAGCCGATTAATTAGGTAAGTGGCAGTGGCTAGAGCTCCAGGCCAAAACAGTTTAGGAACACAAGATTCGATTAATAAAGCTCTAGTCATTTCCAATAAAAGTCTATTTTTCCGTTCAGCAACATCGTTTTGTTCTGGGGTATGAGGGCATGTGGTTTGATGGATTATACCTTTGGATTGGAAAAACAGGTTCATTTGTGAGTTTATATATTCTCCACCATTGTCGGACCTTACAATTTTGATAGATTCTTGAAATTGGTTTTGAATCATGGTATAAAAAGCAGTGAACCTATCATACACTTCGGCTTTATTTTTCAAAAAATAAATCCAAGTCATCCGGGTGCAATCATCAACAAATAAAACATAATACCGGAAATTTTGACCTCCAATAACAGGAGCCAGGCCCCAAACATCTGAGTGAATTAATGAAAAATGTGTTTTAACTCTAGTATTACTAGGTTTAAAGGTCTGTCTATGGCTCTTAGCTAAAATGCAAGTTTCACAAGAAAGTGGTTTATTGGATGGAAAAAGATTAGGAAACAAGATGTGTAAATAACTACCAGAAGGATGTCCCAGTCGTCTATACCATAACCATGCTTCTCTTTCACTTGTTCCATGAGCCAGCATCACGGTTCCACTTTGAGTTACTTCATCAACATAATACAGTCCTCCTCTCTCAGTGCCACGCCCAATGATCTGTCCCGTTCTGATATCCTGTAAGAGACAAAAAGTTGGATGCATGAGTACTGAGTAGTTAAGTTCTTTTGTCACATGACTAATTGACAAAAGTTTATGTGACAAAGATGGAACATAGAGACAATTAGACAATTTAATATTAGGAGAGATTTCAATTGTTCCTCCCGATTTTACATCCATTCTTCCTTTGTTCGCAGCTTGGATTTGTGTTTTCACTGGTTTCGATGATGTAATTAAATCTGACGCTTCATATGTCATTGTGTCAGTTGCTCCGCAATCGAAAATTCATAGTCTATTTGTTTGTTTTGACTGATCCTGTACTATATTTGCACACCCTCCTAGACTATTTAAAATATTGCAATTTGGGGGTGGGCTTCCTTTAAAGTAGATGTCACGTGGACATTTTTCTAGCCATATACCAAAATCTGTTTTTTGACTAGAAAACTCATTAGGAGTGTTATTTTTTGACATATACAATTTTGGAGTGTATGGAAAGCACCCACCATATGAATCTGACCTTTCTTTTTTTTTGAAAGGTGAATTTCGCTTGAAACTTCGTGTCGCGATTCGGCAGCGAGAGGTCTAGCATACGTTGTCTTAACCGGGTCCGCGCTAGAGAGCTCTCTCGAAGTAGAAATGCCTATTTCAAATACCCAATGGGGGAAAACCCCCTACTAATCCGCCCGAAGGCACGACGATTAATAGGGGTAAACCCTGCCCCCTCAGACTTGAACCTGGGTATACCCAAGCCAAGCCCTCATAGAAGGACTACCTATATCTCAAAGTTGGTGGAATGGAGATTCGAACCTGAGACCTATAGGTCACCAGGGGAACTCCAAACCACTCCACCAACTCATCATTGATTATGAATCTGACCTTTCTAATCTTTTACTTTTCACAAAAAAATCACATTCTTCTTCATTACTTCCGGCCGCCGCTAGCCCTCCAAAACCGTTGCCGGTTCCTCCTTTGTTGCTGGTGCTAGATTGGCTGGTAGTATTGGTGGTGGGGCTTTTTCCTTTCATTGATTTGACCGATTTGGTACCTTTTTTGGTGCCATCGGTTTGCCAATCGGGATAGCCATGGAATTCTTTGGTCATGGCTTTTTCTTTGTTATACCGGCAGTAGCCTTTTATTGCTACCCCAATTACTTCTGTCTCACCGACGGTGAGTTCGGTGGTTTTGTTTGATCGGTTTGGGTGTTGTGGTTGTTTATTAGTATTTGTTTCATATAAATCAAAAACAAAGTCGCCGGAATGATATTCCATGGTGGCTTGGGTTTTGATGTTGTTAAGAGATGATTGAATTGATTTGTTTTTGTGATTCTATAGCAAATTGGTGATCTGAAGTGCCAACTCGGAACCCAAGCTTTGGTCGCCAGCTTTGGCCATGGTGACCTCTCGATGGTTTGTGAGTTTAATGGCAGTTTATTGGGTAGATGATGAGTCCTGAATTAGTGGCTCTTGATACCATGTCAATACGTGAATAAAGGGAATTGTAAGATTTCTTATTGATGATCAGAATGATTACAATTGATCCCTATTTATACAAGAATTCTATGCTATAAATATGGAAATATATAATCTTTGAATGAATTGTTCTCCAAGTTGAAATCTTTTATCTTTGGAAGTGATGATGATTTATTCTGATCCAAAATCTTTTCCTTCTTTCTAACACATATATTTACACAAACAAATGAAATTCTTATATCAACAAACCTATACACAATCAATCTTGATTGTATACGTACAGATTCAAAAAGCTATACAAAAACAAATTTGATTTTACTCATACATTTCCACAAAACAAATGGAGTTTATATCAACATAGCTATCACAATCAAATTTGATTGTATACATACAGTTTCAAAAAGCTATACAAAATCAAATTTGATTTTACTCATACATTTCCACAAAACAAATGGAGTTTATATCCACAAACCTATACACAAAAAAATTTAATTCAGAATCATAAAGTTGATTAAATCATATTATCAAACATTGGTTTAGACATTTCATCAAACACCTTATGCAATACTCAATCAAATGTGATTTGATACTAAGTCATATATAAGAAACTTTGGTTTAGACATTTTATCAAACACTTACCAAACAACAAAGTCAATTAAATAACCAATAAAATTTAACATGTAGAATAGATCTAATCACATGTAATCTAATTACATTTGAATATTTCAAATTTACATAACAAAAAACCATATATTCGTATTCAATACATCCTTCATTGATATTAACATCTCAAGATCCATTGATGATGACTGATGAAGATGATGACGACGATGGAAATGATAGCTGTGCCATTTCGATTAGAACGCGGCGGTGACCTGAACACGATGGGTGGTTGTAACACCCCGACTAGGGCGGAAACACGAGATGCCACAGAACGACATGGTACAAAAGATTAAGTAGAAAACATCGACAAGAAGTTTCAAATGACATTCAAATCCCAAAAGATTACAAGTTCAAGTTGACGTTTAACAATCATTACATAACCAAATCCATAAACAAAAGACCAAATGTTTGCATTACATAAGTCCAAGCACATTACAAATAAGCTTCCAAAGAGGCGGTTAAGCTTAGAACCTATTGCTCTATACCTGAAAAGCATGAAGAAAAAGTGTCAACTACGAGAGTTGAGTGAGTTCATAGGTTTATGCTAACAACACATACATATTTAATCCAATTCAAGAAGTAGTATGTCATAATATTTCCAAGGGTTCCATCATACTATCCATACCCAAACCGTATGTTCAATCAATAATAACCAACCATAGTTAATATCAATAACACTTGGTCAAAAGCATAATTCGATGAGTTTGTCTTGAGCCACTACTAAGACCCTTTCACGTCCAAATAATAATAATGATAATATGTCCCGAAGATATGATAATAGAAGCACATGCTGTCAATCACGTGCAATAATGATAATAAAGGAGTCGTGCCATGGAGACGACCAATAATAAAAGTAGATTAGAGCACCCCTAGGCAGACCGGAGATGAGGGCGGCCATTCAGGCGGCCAGTCAACCCGCTGCCATCTTGGTGAGTGAGGGGACGAATCCTAGTTGCGCAACCCTCTAACTACAGGCCTCAATGAGTTAATAGTAGGGTACAGGGGACCACCGTTTGACAGTACTCAAGCTCATCATATAACATATAACACGTTGAACATACAATATAATTCCCATATCATAATCATTCTTTCAAAGAATCATTTCATAAGAGAAAGTCATTTTAATTAATCATGCTTTTCACCCCGTAAGTAAACATATAAAAGAGTTTGAAAGGGGGCTATGACTCACTTGATTAGAGAGTGAAATGGGCTGATCAAACGCGATTCCTTCGCCTAGATTTGTTGCGCCTCAAGCAAGCCTAGACCATAAGTATATATTCACGACGTAATTCGCGTGACATGAACTAGTGAGCTAGATCATGAGATGTATACTAGTAGACTTGCCCATCTTTGGTTGTTATTATTATGGAGTTTAAGTGTGTTTTATTTCATAATGTTTGGTTGGAAGATATTTGATGGAGAAGTCATTTTCTCGCTATACGTAATTTAGCATTGTTGGAATTTCGGTATCTTGACTTTGATTGTCATGGTTTCCATTGTGGGTTTTACTCATTCTTGATACTTGTCATTAGTTACTTAATAATATTCATTTTTGTGAATATTTTCTGATTTATAAGTTTTTATTTAATTTAATATTATTTAATTAATTATTTATTCATTTTATTGATTTATTAATTAAATAATTCCTTAAAAATACTTTTAAGTGTCCATAATTATCTTTATAAATTATGAATAGTTATAATTGAGTTATATACTGGCTTTTATGCTTTTTACTTAGAATTTTATGTTTTATATATTTATTTGTGTATTTTTCCATTAATTTAATAATAGTGATTAATTAGCGACTTTTACATAATTATTTACCTTTAAATCATGTAACACTTGTTTGTTAGCTTTTAATTATTTTTCTCCAGTAGGTTTGAGTTATTTTTACCATTGTTTATGATGATTTAACCACATTCTTGATTTACATAATTTATTTATTGATTTATATGTCTTTTAATTACCATTTAAATTCAATAATTCATGGAAATTCTTAGAAATCACCACTAAACATTTTAGCCAAAAATCCCAGGCTTTTAGGCAACTTTTATCAATAAAAATTCATATCAATTCAACCTCTCTTGTGTCTTTCTTATTTTGAGGACTTTAAGCTTAAAAATCGTTTACCGAAATAGTGATTTTAGCCTCATTTCTTAAGCAATTAAAGTGCTCAAAATGGATTTTCATTCTTGTTTCATTATTTCCAGAAAGTTCATCATATTTTGGTGTCAAAGTCGTGATAGTGGTGGTGGTGTGATATGTGCAATTTAGTGCTTTCGGTTAGCGCTTATTTGACCCGAAAAGGTGATTTTTGAGCTTATTGTTGTCATGAACCAAAAGACTTGAGTTTTATACTTTTGTAACAACTTATTTCCAGTAGGTTTACTATATTTTTCTTGTCCTTTGATTATGGTGCAAGTGTGTGCTCAAAATAGCTTTTTGCATGTTTTCGGTTTGTGATTTCAAGCTTATTTTCACTAGTTTTGGTCCAAGCTTTGTCTCTTTGTTATTTCATTAATTTTTCCAGAATATTAACATTAATATTAACATATTTTTCACTTATAACAAGTCCATATCCATCTCACAATCCAACAAAAGATCCAACTTTCTTAAATCTAGCATACATGCATTCGAATCAACACTTTTTAATACCAACTTTTATAGATCTAACATTCAACAACATAAAAACATCTTTTAATGAAAAATCTCAGAATATATTCTTCAAATATACAAAAACATATAGATCTATGAAAAGGAAAATCACTTTAAAAGCTACTAATCTATAACAAAACTTTTGGGTCTTAAACTTGTTGAATCCTTGGATCTTTCTCATAGATTTCGACATGCATATGCATGAGGAGAAAGATCCTATCAACTTTGCCCTCATCAAGTGTATATTGCAAGGAAAACAAGAAGAAAACATAAACTTTTGATAAAACCTTTGAATATAGACAAGAACAAGATTAGATCTAGCAAAAAGGATGAAGATTATACCCTCTTGAACTTGGTTTTGAAGATGATTTTTGGGCAGAATTTTGGATTTTTTGTTTTGGG